>PVHT020000078.1:589829-640992 GCA_004024745.2 Catagonus wagneri | reverse complement strand
AACACTCTCTGACATAAATGATAGCAACATCTTCTCAGATCCATGTGTCAGAGTAAGGACAATAAAAAGAAATAAACAAATGGCACTTAATTAAACTTCAAAGTTTCTGCACAGCTAAGGAAACCCTAAACAAAACAAAAAGACAACCCACAGAATGGGAGAAAATATTTGCAAATGATTCGACTGACAAGGGATTAATCTCCAAAATTTACAAACAGCTCCTACAGCTCAACACCAAAGAAACAAACAACCCCATCCAAAAATGGACAAGGATCTAGGCAGACAGCTCTCCAAAGAAGACATGCAGATGGCAAATAAACACAAGAAAAGATGTTCAACATCACTCCTCATTAGAGAAATGCAAATCAAAACCACTATGAGGTACCACCTTACACCACCTTTTTGATGGCCATCATCAAAAAGTCTACAAACAGTATGTGCTGGAGAGGGTGTGGAGAAAAAGGAACCCTATTACACTGTTGGTGGGAATGCAAATTGGTGCAACCACTGTGGAAAACAGTATGGAGATTCCTCAGAAAATTCAAAATAGAATTACCATTTGATCCAGCAATCACACTCCTGGGCATCTATCCAGCAGAAACCATGACTCGAAAAGACAAATGTACTCCAGTGTTCATTGCAGCACTCTATGCAATAGCCAGGTCATTGAAACAACCTAAATGCCCATCCACAGAAGAGTGGATAGGCAAGATATGGTACATACACACAATGGAATGTTACTCAGCCATTAAAAGGAACGAATTCCTAACATTTATAGCAACATGGATGGACTTAGAAATTATCATGCGAAGTGAAACCAGTCAGACAATTAGACAGCAACACCCAGTGCTACCGCTTACATGTGGAAACTAAAAAGTCACAATGAACTTCTCTGTAGAACAGGCAATGACTCACAGACTTTGGAAAACCTTGGTTTTTCAAATAAGACAGTCTGAGGGAAGGGGGGATGCACTGTGGGTTTGGGATACAAAATCTGTAAAATTGACTTGTGATGACTTATGTACACCTATAATTGAAATAAAATCCATTAAGAAAAAATAAATAAAAAAATAAAAATGTTTACACATAGGTTCGAATAAAAAAATAAAAAAATAAAAATATAGAAAAGTAAAAAAAAATTTCTAAGTAAAATAAATATTAACAAACATTTATTTTATACTCACTAAAATGAATGTTTAATTTCTTTATAATTATATTTTTATATAGTGGACTGAAGCAAATTAACATATTTTCATTTTAATTACATTTAAAAGAGACATTTACTCAACCCTTATCTGGATAACAAAAAGGAAAATATATAAACTCAACCAAAGAAGTAATTTCAGAGGCCGAGCGAAATATGGAAAAAAGTACATTATCGAAAGAGTATATGCCAGTGATATATTGCTCATAACTGATATTTATTTTAAATAAGAAGTTATTTAAACTTTTAAAACATATTTGAAAAATATACACATACATGTGTGTATGCACACACATGCAAATTCATTATTCTTCATTTTCTTTTAATTCATAACAAAGAAAATGTATCAGAATGGTGGTTTTAAGTAAAAAAGAAAGCAAACGTTGATTAAAATGATTTCAGAAGCTGCTATAGTATATGTCAGAAATACCTAATATCCACTCAGAGTGACTAAACTTTTGACCATTTCTACTGTCAATTGTCAACACACTTCACATTTTAAAGAGAAGAGCAAATAAATTGGAGTATTGCAAATAGCATCACATTAAAAACTTGTACTTTAATCTGTCTAAAATGAAATCAGCAATTACTTTAGTAATGGAAACTATGTGCTTTTTATTTTATGTTAAATTAAATATTTGAGTTTTAAAATTCTTTTTAGGTATTCTTGATTAAACTATTGTTAAAATGATTTTGCCAATGATTCTTTGCTTAATCTGAACTTAGCTAGGATGAAGGTGAGTAATTAGAGCTGGATGGAAGGTGGTATAAAAAGTTGGTATAGGGAGCTCCTGTTGTGGCTCAGTGGTTAACGAATCTGACTAGGAACCATGAAGTTATGGGTTCGATCCCTGGCCTTGCTCAGTGGGTTAAGGATCTGGTGTTGCCGTGAGCTGTGGTGTAGGTTTCAGAAAAAAAGAGTTGTTATAAAGTATTAGGGCCAACAATGACTCTATGATGTTATTCTATGCAGCTTTTTCATTAACAGCATTCTCTTTACATAAATGTACTCAAATGTGTGAACATCATTCTCTTATGTAACTGAAACCAATGGGGAAGTGGCAAAGGGAAATGTGTATATGACATGAACACACTGTCTTAGGCAACTTCCAATTGGGACTGAAAAATATTTATCTTAAAGCTGATTAGAGAACACTGGACTGAGGAAACTAATATTTTGAATAACTCAGGTAAGCTAATTATTCCTTGATCTTCTATTTCCCAGTATATGAAAAGATGAACTTTTCACCAATAAACAGCAATAATTTTAACAATATTCTTTTCATGTCCTCGTGTGTAAAGGCCACAATCCTTCATAATAAATCTTATCTGGAAAAATGCTTTATTAAGTAAGATAAATAAACTTGACAGATTGCTTAGGTAAGCAAAATGAGGTTTTATTTTACTAACAATAGAGCCAATTTGTAAAAATGCAGGCAAGCAAATATACTTATGATATAATACTTTTGAAAGCAGTCTTTTAAAGGGAAAACAAATGACTTCAATGGAGGAAAAAAAATGTCAACTATAGGTTTGCTCACAAAAAGCCCTAGAAAAGCACTAGAAAAAGCAATATTGTTAAAATGACCATACCTACCCAAGGCAATCTACAAATTCAAAACAATCCCTACCAAAAAAAAAAATAGTATTCTGCACAGAACTAGAACTAAGACATCTAAAATTGGAGGGGGGCAACATCAAGATGCTGGAATAGAAGGATGTGGAACTCACCTCCTTCCACAAAAACAGAAAACAAATATTGAAACATGGAACAGTGCTTATGGAAAACTCACTGTAAACTGAGAGAAGGACTCCTATACAACCAGGCTATAAGTAAGATCCACATGGAATCAGATAGGAAGGGAAGAAAAGTAATCAGATCAGGATCCGATCAGAAGAGAGGGGGATTACAAAGGCACAGATTTCCCCTTTTTTGTACTGGCACAAAAAGTTACATAGATCAATGCAACAGAATAGAGGGCCCTGATATAAACCCACACCCTTATGGTCAATTAATCTATAGCAAAGGAGGCAAGAATGTACTCTCTTTAGTAAGTGGTGCAGGGAAAATGATATATATGTAAAAGAATGGTACTAGAACACTTCCTCACATCATGGGTAAAAAAGCAAATGAAAAATGGATTAAAGATCTGAATGTAAAACTTGAAACCCAAAACTCCAAGAATGGTAAACAGGCAGAATACTCTTTGACATATATTTTAGTAATATTTTTAATTTTTGGCTGTCTTCTAATAAAAAAGAAAATAAAAAGAAAAAAAAAGTGTCCTAACTAAACTTCAAAGATTTTGTACCCTAAAAGAAGCCAAAGACAAACAAAAACCACCAGATGGAAGAAAATATTTGCAACAATATGACAAATAAGACATTCATATCCTAAATATGTAAACAACTCATACAAATCAATATCAAAAACAATCTGATTGAAAACAGGCCAGACAACTTTAATAGACATTTTTCCAAAGAAGACATACAAATGACCAACAGACACATGAAGAAAGGCTCAACATCACTAATCAACAGGTTTTATTTGCTGCCTTTAATTTGTCTAATAGAATTTTCAAAATAAGTAGGAGGGTTATTTGTTGGCTAATAATCTTATTTACCTAGGCAAAAATTTCATGAAACAGTTAAGTCTTGTTGAAAAAGTTGGCCTTAGATTTCAGCCCCAATAGAAATTAGGTTGACACAGGTAATCTCAATTTTCAAGACATTTATTTCAAGTATGGGTAAAACTTCTGCCTCCAAATGATGTCAAAGTTTTATTTAGTACAGACTTTTAAGCAAAATAGAGAGATTAATCTTCCTGGTCTAGGATTTCAGAAGATTTGGAGGTTGT
Source organism: Catagonus wagneri (assembly GCA_004024745.2). Classification (NCBI taxonomy): domain Eukaryota; kingdom Metazoa; phylum Chordata; class Mammalia; order Artiodactyla; family Tayassuidae; genus Catagonus; species Catagonus wagneri. The sequence continues at coordinate 636,931 of PVHT020000078.1, read as the reverse complement.
GCAGTTTTGGTAAATTATTTCTCCACCAGTCTCCCACTAGTCAGTGGAAACTCTTTTCTCCTTGCTGCATATTTCCTTTTGGAAGGACCTAAATGGGAGAAACATTCCTGAGAGATAACTACTCCTTCACTCATTCCTACATGTGGAGAGGAGAAATAACCATGATCTGTTTTCTTTACAAATCATGGTCATTTTTTAATTAAAAAACGAAGCTTTTGAAAAGTGCTAGTGGGTTTGTCTGAATTGAATTTGATATGTAAAAATAGATTACAAATAAAATGTTCTCCAAAATATAATCTAACATTAAGTGATGTTTCATTGATCATGAGTTTGTAATCCTTCATTACTATCCATTTCCTTTCATTTTTCTCCTTTAAACGCCTAGTGTAAATTCTTCAGTTGTCAAGAAAGTATTATTGATTCATAAATTTTCAAGCCTTTGCAATTTAATCATACCTAATATTATCTGTTTGTTTCTGAAGGTGAACTATTTTAAGCCAAAGATGATATTGAGTCAAGATGAACCTCCCCCCTCTCTCTCTTTCACTCTCTCACCTCCCTCTCTTTCATTCAGGACCCCAAATCCCTCCTGGATACCAAGAGACGGTGTCTTGCTTACGGATTTGCTCACTGACTCATTTAGCATACTGTTTAGAATAGCTTTTATTTCTTATAAGATGCAATAAAAAGATTTTACTACTTTCAAAATATTTTTATATTACTCCTCTCATGTTCCAGGATATTAAAATAGGCAGAGTGGATGCCATCATCCCTATTTTACACATGTAGAAATAAAGGCTCAGAAAGGTTGAATAACATGATGCTGAAATGTTACACAGCTCAGGTATTCCAGATAGGAGACTCAAAAGTTGGACTTTTTTGTGAATCCAGTGGTTTTTACTCTTTTAACACACCTCTCTGTTTCTTACATATACAATTTTTTAGTTTGATTAATTAGTTAATTGATTAATTTAGTTCCACACAGAAACACTTTTCTTCCTAATTTTAGAAGCACAGATGAAAGGGGTCAAAGTGAAAACCTTCAGGGCTGTTCTTAGGATGTAAAATGAAAACATGATTTTTCAAAAAAACAGCATATTCTTCTATTCATTATACCTACTTTGTTAAAATTTACGTGTGAACAAAAGCTTTTTTAACTGCTGCCCTTACTTCTCTGCGGTGTCTAATTTACTTGTATTGATTGATCTATTGCTTTTCATGAATGTGCATTAGTATTTATAAAGGTAAAAAAGTGAATGCTACACCAGTGACTTTGTTGAAATGACCTCTATCCCCCCTTTTTTTCTTAACAATGGAAGATTACTTTAATAGATGCAGGATGATATGTCTTTAATTTCAGTTGTTTAAATATACTTGATATTGTTATCCAAGAAAGTCTGAGTATGAAAACAGTAGTTTATCTTTTACTTTCATCAGTATTAAAGTCTGAGATCACTCTCTTCAAGTTGAGTAACCTTTTTTTCATTTTTGCATTGTAGCCTTTTTTTCCTTCTAGGACTTTCACAATTCCACTGCTCCAAAACAGTAAAAAATAAAAAAGTCAGATTCCCCAATCATATTTTCCTAAAATTATTTTTAACTATTTTACATAGGCTTACAGTATAAATAATTTTACTGGAGTTTTACCCTTTATTTGGTGCAGGCTAGAGCATTTGAATTCATTCATGGATTTCTAAATTATTGTTTCCAGGTGGTTTGCATGGTAGAATTTTTTTGCCATACATCAAAGCCCCTACATTTGCTAACATGCCTGATACTTTCTTTTAATGTTTGAACAACACCTGTCTTACAACTCACTGTTGGTTTAAATTACAGTACACTTTTTCAAACACATTAAGAATGGCAACTAGGGTCCATCTAAATATTATGTCAACAAGAATAAAAACACCTATTAAGATTCTACACTTGTATTTAGTTGATTCCCTAGCTAACTGCAAAGCTTAACCGCGACTGCCTTGATGTTTATTACAAAACCCTCTTTTAAAATAACCAACATGACCTACTTCAGAATCTCCCATTTGTCTGTAAATAGGAGAAAAAGCAGAACTTGAACCTGCAGATGTCAAAATGTACTGTAAAATAGCTCTAAGAGGTGAGCTTGGAGTCTAAAAATATCTTAGATATAAGCCCTGAGTTAACCCTTTTCTAGCTTTGTTACTCTTGAGCAAAATACTTAGTGAATGTGTTTTCCCATCAGAAAGAACAGTCACAATAATTATTCCTGAATTAAGAGAATTGTTAAAAATAAAAATTATATATATATTATATAACATACAATATAATTTATAGAAAATACCGCCAAACCACATATTAGAACCTCATTAAATAGTGGATATAGTGAATGATGTCTCTTCAAATTCACTTTTTAAGTGGCAGTGTTTTTTAAGAACCTGGGATTTATAGCTATTATTTTCCCAAATATTATCTCAAGAATTTCCTATCAGCTACCCTATGTTGTTTTATAAATTGTTATCATTTGATTGATTTTTCCTCAAAAGACCAGTCCAGTGTTGAAAAACAAGCTTATTAATATTGCAGCGGAGGAGTTCCCTTTGTGGTTCAGTGGTTAACGAATGCGACTAAGAACCATGAGGTTGCAGGTTCGATCCCTGGCCTTGCTCAGTGGGTTAAGGATTCAGCATTGCCGTGAGCTGTGGTGTAGATTGCAGACGTGGCTCGGATCCCGCATTGCTGTGGCTGTGGCAAAGGCCAGCACCTCAGCTCCTGTTAGACCCCTAGCCTGGGAACCTCCATATGCCGCAAGTGGGGCTCTAGATAAAGGCAAAAAGACAAAAAAAAAATATTGTAGTGGAAAGCGAGTGGGTGTTTGACTTACATATTTGTCTAAATCCAAGTAAAATTCTCAAAATACATCCTTTGCATAGTAATATTGCTTTGTTTTCACTGTATTATTTATTAAAAGTAAAATATGTTTTCCATAGTTTATGTATTGTTGTAAGATAGTTTAAGTCTTTGTTGAAATGTCATTAACCAGTCAATCAATGTCATGCTTCTTGGCTAAACCTAAAACATTAAAATTTTCAGTGGTAATATAAATCAAGAGAAGACATCTTAGTATTAGTTTTAAAATCACTCTGGTTAAATATTCCCTAATATTTAATTATATGGAGGGCAGAATTCTAACACGGCTCTCAAAATTTCTACTCCTTATGTACACACCTTATAAAATTCCCTTTTCAGAGCACGAGTCAAGTGAATGTGATGGGTGCTTCCTTAAAGAATTCAAGTCGTATGGCAAAAGAATTGGGTTAACTCCCATAATCATGTTACAGCAGACTAGAGAAAGATTCTCCCATGACATTGAAGAAGTAAGCTGCTATGCTGAGAGGACCTATAAAGGGGGCCACATGGCAAGAACCTAAAGGCAAACCCAGAGTCATCTCTGACCAAGAGCCAGCCAGGAAATGGAGATTTCAATCAGCCCACTGCAAAGAAGCCAACTCTGCCAAAAGCATGAATGTAAAAGAGACCTTGGGGCCTTAGGTGAGATTACAGCCCTCATATAACCCTGACTTCAGCCTGGGGAGTTCCTGCGAAGAGGACTCAGGTAACTCACACCTGGATCCTGACCCATGGAAATCATGAGACAGCACTTTTTTGTTGTTTTAAGACACAAAATGTGTCATGATGTGCAGCAATAAAAACAAATTCACATTAGGCAAATCGTAATGTAGAAACGGTTGCCACCTGTTGTGGAGAGGCTGAGCTAAGGGGGAAAAAAACTCTTGGAATTAACTGAGAAAATATTTCTGTGGGATGAAGAAACACAGTATGGTCTTGACCTAAAAAAAGCATTAATTTTAGAGGGAAGGATAAGGGAGTAATATGGTGTTCACCAGGTGAATTTTTCTTTTGAATTATTTGTCTTTAAAGCTGAGGCATACTTAAAGTATAGGAATCACTTATAATAGATGGCCAAAGATGCAAACAAAATTAAAAACTGCACGAGCATCTTCAAAATAATTGTGGTTTACACAAATTTTGACACTTTGAGAATAAGCCATGATACAATTAATCTTTTCTTGCCTTATTAATAAAGGTGGAGTGTGAAGGCCAGTTTTGCCTCAACCACTTCCCCTACGGTGTCAGATTTATAACCACAAGCTTTAGGGCATAGATTATGGGTTCTTCAGAATTTTTCATGAGACCAAGGCAGATTCAATATCCCACAGTTCTTTGATGATGATTATGGTGATGATGATGTCATTTAAGGTATCAGAAAAATACTTTAGAATAGCTAAAATTTAATATTTTTCAATTAAAGGAAATTCTTAGAAACGATAGAAAAGCTTCTGGACATTTTTCACATCCACTACAAAGTGTTTATAATATCATCCTAACAGGATATAATTTAGAAAGCTGACAGAAATGTCACAGACTTACATGGCTAGTGGAGACGACTAAAGGTCATCTGACCCATATTCGCCTTCCTTTAGGAAAACTTATACCTAAATCTTCCCACATGACTTTTATTTCTAAAAACAGCCTGAGGCTCTATGACCTCGGTATAAAGATGTGTTCAAGTTTTCCCTTTCTGATAAATGCCTTCTTCATATCTATTCTAATCAAGCCCACATCTAAATAAATGAATTAAGACTTTGACATGTACTGAAACTAATCATATGATTATATTGCAAAATAATGCTATGTTGTGATTAATATTTAAAGTACATATGGATAGAATTCTATCTGCAGTAAATCATTTCATACTTTTGGTGTTGGGATGGTGGTCAGGAGAAATGCAGTATCTATGACTAAGACTAGCAAGGTGTTCATCAATCCTGATTCCTCTCACTTTGGTTACAATTACCAGCCCCTTTTCCTACTGGGTGGGACTACATGCAAGATATTGGCTAATTAAATGTGTACAGAAGATATAAAAGTCACTCCTAGACCTGACTCCTCCCCCACAAAAAATCTGAGCTATCTTCCCTGTTCTGTTTCTTCTTTCCATTCAACTTGAAACAAAGGATTGCAAAATGGTGAAGCAACAGTATGGAAAGCATCCAGATCCCTAAGTCACTAATGGAAGGACTGTGTCAGGGAGGAATGCCATTTATTTTTGGTGTGAAAAAGGACAAAAACCTTGTTGTAGGCCACTGAGATTTTGGATTTAAGAATATTTACCTTGTCTTAAGTGTGTCAATTTTCATTATATTAAAAATCAATTGTTTATACATTTAAGAGCTCATCATGAAACATAGGTTATTTCCGGATTTTTCCATTTGTAAATAAAATTGATTAATCAATCATTTGTTCGTTTAACCAGTCAACCAAATATTAACCAATGTAGACATCATTCACCAAAGACATTTTTGTTGATTCATATATCAAGTCTTACACTCAGCAAGCTCAGCTTCCAATTTTGAATGGAAATGAACACTACTTGAGCTTATCCTCTGTAGCTCTTCTTTCCCCCATTTGCCCCAGTAACAAATCTTATTATATTCTAAATAATATCAGTTTAACACTTGAACACAGGAATGGGGATTAAGTATAGAGAAAATATTCGAAGAATTGGAAAAAAATTTCAGTTACTCATCACCATCACTATCTTTGTAACAGAATCACATGCCAAAGAATGCTCATTAAATTTCCATATTAAATCTCCCCTTATTGAAATTAAACTCAGTGAATTCCAGAAATCAAAACCTATCTATTAAATCTATTATTTGTTTAATAGACTACCAAAGTAGTAAAACTATTCTCATAAAATGAATGGCTATTATATTTAATATCAAATATAATGCATACCTATGTCCACAAGTCAAACCATGCAAAGATATAGGAAGAAAATTTATAGGAAGAAAACTTATCAAACTCTCTAGCCTCCAAATGACAGAATACAAATTTAAATGTATCTTTCTATATCAGTTCTTTATACTCCTGAAAATGGTTTCAAACCCAACCAGCATGTGCGTCTGCATCCCTCACCACAGCAAATGTTTTTGATGGCCAATAGTCCCTGGAGTCCACAGGAAACCTGTACCCATGAAAAGCTGTTTTAGCACCTATTCCCTCACATGGACAACTTCTCACCTCAACTGTTTGAGTCTCTCTTCTTTTGGGCCTAAGAGCTTGTGTTAGTGCCATACAAATTTGTGTTAACCAAGACATGTTGGTAAGCTAACCCCAGGTGTGGGGTTAGGGTTTGCATGCAATTAGGGGGAAAGACAGATATCGTTATTTCATTCTTTAGCTGAAAGGTGTAGAATTGTGAGGGTCAGTTTTTCCACAGGGATCACTAAACTTTCTCCCCACTTTTCAAGGTCCCTAGCCTTTGCCTCTTATATTGTCTCTAGTAATTAAAACCAAATTTCTGCTCTACTTAGGATCAGCAACCCTGGGTTTTGGAGTTTGCTTCCTTTCAGAATTTATAATTAACTTTTGTTTTTTGACTTTGAAAACTTTCTTTTCTCATGTCAGATAAGCCATAGGTTTAAAAATTATCTAACATTTTGTAGACCTTATAGCTGAGGGATTTTTAAGATATCAGAATCTCCTTCTTGTTAAAAAATGGAAGTGCCAAGTACAACATGTACATTATTAAGTACAGATTATCAGGAGTTCCCACTGTGGCTCAGTGGTTTACAAACCCATATATGCATGAGGATGCAGGTTCAATCCCTGGCATCACTCAGTGGGTTAAGGATCCTGCATTGCTCTGAGCTATGGTGTAGGTAGCAGAAAAGCCTAGGATCCAATGTTGCTGTGGCTGTGGCACTGGGCAGCAGCTTCAACTCCCATTTGACCCCTAGCCTTTATGTGTGGGTCCCTTAAAAAATTAAATACAGATTCTCCTTTGGGACCTTGATAGGAAGATTTGTTTCTTAGAAGAGGACTATCAGTCAATCTTAATCTCAGAGAAATTAGAAGGGACTATAACTCATAGGAGATGACATGGGAATTTAGGTGAGAGCATAATTATTTAAAGCCGATGAGCTTTGGCTGTGTCTTCTCAAGAAGCTCAGTCCCTACTGAATGGGAAGTAGACTGGGTTAAAAGGTCTAAACCTCAATCCCAAGAAAGGAGGACTTGAGTATTATTTACCCAAAGTTCCTCTCTACTCAGAACTTCAGGATATGAACTTATTTTGAAATAGAGTCTTTGCAATACAATTAAAGTAAGAACCAAGATGAAATTATACTGGGTTAGAGTTAGCCCTAAATATAATGAGTATATCTTTATGGGAGACAGAAAACAACACTCAGACACAGGGAAGAGGCCATCTGAAGATAAAGGCAGAGATAACTATTGTTCAGCTACAAGCAAAGGAAAGCTGGAGCCAGCAGCAGCTGAAAGATACATGGAAGGATCCTCACTAAAGCTTTCGAGGGAGCATGGTTCTGCCAACACCTTGAATTTGGCCTCTGGCCTCTGCAACTGTGCAGTGAGAGTATATCTTTCTACTGTTTTGACCCACCACGTTTGTGGTACTTTGTTACTGCCACCCTGGGAAATGAATACAAAGGTTTGCAGAACCTGATGTATTGTTAGCAAGATCACTGCCTAACGCTCTAGATATGAAAGCAGTATTACTATTGTGTAGAAGGAGAGAAAGTTGACTAGTATCAGCTAAGGAGCAGCAAGTGCAGCAGGAAGGAAGTCATCAGGTTACTGGAATTGTCACCTGGATTCACTAGGTGTAGGCTGTGTGATTTCACTTCTCTGAGCCTCAATCTTCTAATCTCTAAAGTGAGGAAAATAAGTGTTAATATTTCATAGCTTGTAATGAATGTGAAGTAAAATAATACAGTTAAAGCACTCGACAAAACTATGCCTGGTCTATTGTAAGTATTACATTTAGAGCCGCCAGGACTGTAACAACAACCATGATTGCTGCTATGAAGATGGCTACGACCACTGCTTCTTATTCTTCTGTGTTTATTTATTTATTTATTTTTAAATTCCTTTTAGGGCTGAACCTGTGGTATTGGAATTTTCTGGGATAGAGATCTCATCAGAGAGGCAAGCTGCTGGCCTACACCACAGTCACAGCAGTGCTGTATCTGAGCTGCATCTGAGAAATATGCTGCAGTTTGTGGCAATGCCAGATCCCTAACCCACTGAGTGAGGCCAAGGTTGGAATCCACATTGGGTCCCTAATATGCTGAGTCAGGATGGGAATTCCTCTTCTGTGTTTCATGAGTGTATACCATCTGATTCACACTGTGTCAAATGCTGGAGTTGTGAAAGCAGACAGAAGGGAAAGGCAGTTTCTGCTGTCCTTGATTCGAACCGACTTTTTTTTAATTTTTAATTTAATTTTGTTTTTTTTGTTTTCAGGAGATTAAGGTAATAGATAATAAAGTAACTTAATTCGTTAGTGGCGAAAGGAAATATGAAGCATTCCTTTCCTTCTGCTGAAGTGTTCCCCTGGACCTTGCCCAAGTCTTAGTAATTAGTTTCTTTCTAAATAAACCCTCGCTTATCTCCATTTGAGTGTGCCATCAATGTCCTATGAAGTCCCTCACTCCCTTATGTATACATCAAGCAAAAGAACATTCTAAGCAGAAAGAATAGCAAGAACAAAACTAAGTAGCTGTCATGTATCTTGTCAACAAATGGCAAATTTTTCTATATGACCAAAGGGATTTTATGAAGCTATGAAGGCAGAGGGGAGAGGGGTACCACATCACAGAACATTTTGTGGGCCAATGTAAAGAAATAGCTTGGCAATTATTCTGCCTGGAAAAGTGAAACCGTTAGGAAACCATTGACCATAACAGTTCACCTCGGCCAGGCACGATAATAGCAGCTTGCAGGAGTTGTCTCACAACCAGCAGCCCCAGTAAGGAACACGGTGCTGCCCTGAAAACTAACCAGGAGGATTTAGGAGGGGCCAATAAGAACTGACCCCATTCCCATAAATCCTAAGGCTGTGAGCCACATCACAGAGCTGTTGTCTGTGTTCCCTTAGCCTGCTGCTCTCCAACTGGGTGCCCCGTACCAATAAAGTCTTTTGCTTTGTCAGCACGTGTGTCTCCTCTGTCAAACAATTTCTGAGTGTTAGACAAGAGCTCATGCTTGGACCCTGGGAGGGGGTCCCCCTTTCTGCCACAAAACCAAGGAACGATTCTGAGCACATAAGTGACATGGTATGAGTTACTAACAGGATTATTACTGCTTCTTCTCTGAGAATAAATTAAATGGGGGCAAGTTTAGAAATAGTAAAAACTGTCTGGGAGGCTACTGAAACAACCCAGGAGAGAAATAATAGTGATAGAACCAAGAGGTTAGCAATAGAGCCAGTCAAGAGGTAGTCAGATTTGAGTGATATTTTGAAGGCAGAGGCAATAGGTATTTCTAACACTGAATATGTGCTATGAGAGTGGTGTCAGGAAAGACATGACTCTATTTTACCTGGAGAAGAGTTAAGTTCTTTTTTTTTTTTTCTTTTCCGAGATAAGTTTGAGAGTCAGGCAGAACAGGAACTTAATTATTGCTCAATGTGCTTGAGATGCTTTTCTAGACATCTGAGAAGTTATACTGATAAAACAGTTGGCTGTATGAGTTTGGAGATATCTAGGCTTAAGTCTATGTTGTGAAGTTTGTTGGTGAAGAGATAGCATGAAAACCCATGATACTGAGACAAATAATAACGGAGAAAATAAAGAATAAAAAGAGAAGCTCCTCAAAAGCTTGCCTTTAGGGCAAACCATATTTTTAGAAAGCCAGAGTCTCTTATTCAGAACACGTGTGCTATCCTTTGGTCATGCCCTGGGCAGTCTACAGATATCAGTGTTGTCCAAAGCATTTCATACATCCCGCTACTTAGAAAAAAGTGCTTTCCTTCATTTTTGTAAACTCATTTTCAGATTATGTTTCTATAATGAGACTGCATTACCCTGATGTTTATTTCAGACTCAGCATGTTAAGCTGTGGTTAACTTCAAAGGCACCTCATGCCAAAAGGAAACTGTATTCAAAGTGCTTTCATTGGTTTTCTATATAAACAAGTTTATGACTTATTCTGCATACAAATAGGTTACTTTCAAAGACAATTCATAGATACTTCTTGTTTTGAGATTCCCTTTTAGGTTTGAGACTGTTGAAAACCTCTACTTATTTAAGTATGTAAAAATTAAGGCTTTTGTTCATTTTGAACAGTTGCCAGGTTATGATGGACACAATCTGATTTGGTGCATAACCTCTTTTTTTGTAAAGAATTCATTTGTTACACAGCTTTTGTTTTTCTCAGTAGATTCTTTCATATTTCTCTTTTATTGATGTTCTTTTGTGTTCAGAGTTGTTTTTACAATACTGTTCTTGAAACTTGTTTTTAAACTTAATCTAAGACAAAGCCGATAGCACATACAAAAACACTATATGGTGCTGGTATAAATACTACAGTTTTAGAAAACCTGAGATCTAGTCCTAGCTACTTGCTTTGCAATTTATTAAATGGGTTGTCAAATATGCTCTGAATCTCAGTTTATCCTTATAAGAAAACTTGAATATAATGATACTGTCAAGTTTTTTTGTTTCTTTTTCCTTTTTGCACTTTGAATAAAAGTGAAATATCTAGTTACATATTCCCAGTCCAAGAACAAATGGAGCTGATAATTTTAGCCATAGCGACAGGAATTAGGTTTGCTGAACATCTAGCTCATCTTTGTCACAGCCACTGTAATCCCTTTAACCAACATCCTAACACCAAAAATATGATTCACTGCAGCTAGAATTCTATCTATATGTGATTTAAATATGAATCATAACATAGCATTATTTTGCAATGTAATTATATGACTCGTTTAGTTCCATTTCATGTCAAACTCTTAAGTTTAAGTAGACGTTGGCTGATTTAGAGTAGATATGAATAAGACATTTCTCACAGAGAGAAAAATCTGAATATATATTTATACTGAGATCATAGAACCTCAGGGTGTCTTGAGAATAAGAGTCACATGGGAAGATTTAGGTATAAGTTTTCCTAAAGGAAGGAGAATATGGGCCAGATGACCTTTAGTCTTCTCCACCAGCCAAAAATCTGTGACATTTCTATTAGCTTTCTAAATTATATCTTATTAGGATGATATTATAAACACTTTGTAGTGGATGTGAAAAATGTCCAGAAGCTTTTCTATCATTTCTGAGAATTTCCTATAATCAAAGAGTACTAATTTTATCTATCCTAAATTATCTTTCTAACTGCTTAAGTGGCGTAATAATAATAACGCAGTTTTAGAATGTAGCTTTTGTTCGGTCTTATCATGTAAAACTCTGAAGCACTTATAATAGAGTGTCTTAAAGTCTGTGGTAATAAATCTGCCACTGGAGGAAAGTGGTTGGAGGGAATATAGCTTTCACAGCCTCCTCTTTTTATTAAATTTTTAAAAAGTCAATGTATTATGACATATTCTCAAAGTTTCAGAATTTATGTATACCGCAATGATTTGGGGGGGCACGTTTTTTTTTTTTTTTTTTGTACTTGCATCTATGGCCTCCTACTATAGCGATTCCTATTTTCTGAGTAAGATTCAGCTCTAAGTTTAAAGACAAATAAGTCAAAAAGAAAATTCACGTGGTAGACCCTTTATCCTCTGAATGACCCTTTCCCTCTTGATGTTTTTTTGTTATTCTTAGAGTCTGTTTCCTCATCCCAAGGAAAAATTAAATCCTCCCATCAATATATGAGAATACCAATATATTCTCTGGTATTCTCTACATCCTTGTCATTATTTGGAATTTTTCATCTTTTCTTTTCAGCCATTCTGTTGGATTTGTAGTAGGTAATTCAATATGGTTTTAATTTTTATTTTCCTGAATTAATAAAGTTATTCATCACTTTATATATTTAATGGTCTTTTGGACGCCCTTTTAATAATATGCATGCATTCAAATATTTTATTCCTTTCCAAATTATGTGTTCTGCTTTTTATTTAATAATTTAGAAAGGAGTTCATTTTAAACACATTGACACAGCAGTATTGTGAGTCATCACTTGATAGATTTCAGGCCAAATTAGTAGAAACATCCAAAACAGAGATACTAGGTGGGTGTTCTAAGTACTGAGGTGGCAAATGAGAACACAGAAATAAATATATGGTAAGGGTAATACAGAGAACAAGACAAAAGAGAGCCCCTGGGAACATCTGGGACCAGTGAAGGAAAACAGAAAAAGACCCTGCCGATTCAGCTAAGAATTACCAGATTAAGGCGGCTAGAGAGTCTGAATGAGCTGCTTCAGCAGACTTCACATTGCCATTGTGTGACTGAGCTGAAGATCCACAAAAGCCCTCTTGTTCATGTAAGGCTGCCCAACCACTGATCTTTACATACCCTTCAGCAAACTTAGGGGAGTACATCCAATTCCATGCACTTCTGGCAAATCCTTTCTTTTATCCCTGCTACCTGACTACCACTCACAAGCTCAAAATAACCATTTGCATTAGGCACCAATGCAATTAACATCATCAATCCTACACTCTGTTTACAAGGTCACCTAGGAACAGCAATACTTTCATCATCTGTACTCTTACCCCCAAAGTGGCTCAATCTTTGAATTTCTCTTTATTCTCTTTGGAGATCTTCTCAAGTCCTATGAATATTCTGCATATTACTCTAACTAAACTCAGATATATATCTCTAGCTGTTCTTCTCTGATCAAGTTCACACATAAAAGACTTATTAAGATAAGTTTTCAGACTTCACCACACAAGCTTCATTTTTCCACTGAAGACATTGTAAATTGACAGAGAGAATCTGAACATTTCTCATACTCTCTTCTACTTACACCCACTGTGGATATATATAATCGCTAGTGGTTGTATTAATATTTAATTTATATTGTGTCATCTTTGTTGAAATCACTATTATGGTTTCCTGTTTCACAAAAAAATACAATAACAAACTCTTAACCATTTCTTCAATATTTTGATGACTTGTCCCTCTTCTGTCTTGTCTCCTCCAATTCCATTTCTTATGATTCTTTTTGCTCAGCCTGTTTTAGCTACACTGGCATCCTTGGTTTCCTTAAATGCCAAGTAGACCCCTGAAGACTTTGTGGAATGCTAAACCCAATGTCTGGAATGCTCTTTCCCCAGAAAATCTAAAAGTTTCAAGTATGTTCTTTCTTCAGGTCTTTTGTCAAATGTCACATCATCAGATAAATCTGCATTGATTAAGCCAGTAAAATAGAATGTTCCATTACATTACCTCTCCACATGATTTTATTTTTCTTTATTCTGAATTATTAAAGAGGCCTAAGTTAAGGGTTTTAATGCCAGGAAATCAGAACAGGAAGTTGTTGAGTTCATTTGCATAAGATTCCAGAAAGAACTAAACTGAGGCAATGGAAATCCACATCTGAAATCCTTCTTCAAATGAGGCCTCAGATACAGGTAAAATTCTGAGCTAGAATCAGGAATAACTGATTATAGATATTATGTGGAAAACAAAGATGTAGGAAGGAGCTCAGGATAATTAGTATGATTTAATGTGTTTATATTTCAGAGATTGCATCAATAATGATTTCAGCAACAGCAAATGAGAATTTGAAAAAAAAAAAGGCAAGTTTGAAACGATAGAGTGAAGAAGTCTGTGCTATAAATTCGGAGCAGGGAAGATATGTTTTCCCTAGAGAAGATAAACTAGTTAACATTATTAAATTAAATTATTCCTTTCCAGGGAATTTGGGAACATCTAGGGAAATGGGAAAAATACCCTTGTGTAAATCAAAATATCTTTGATTTCAAGCAATTCTGTGTGTTCTTACATAAAAACAGCTAAAAGTGAGAAATCAACAGGAAAACTACAGATGCATTATATTAAAGGAGATGAAATATGTTTTTTCCCCTAGAACAGAAAAATCATCATCATCACTCATCAGTTTATTCAAACATGGTTAAAATGTTCTTTTTCAGTTGACAAACTGTCAGGTACCATGGAATTAAAATTCAGCATGGCTTGGAGAAGGTGAAGATCATAAACTCAGACTAAAATTTGCGTAGAACTTCACAAAAGTCGAAAGGAACTTGAATTACTGATGTATCTAAATATAATGTGATATCCTGGATTACAAAGCAAGACAGAAAAAAGGCATTACTGGAAAAAATAGTGAAATATGAATAAAATTTCTAGTTTCACTAATAATTTTATACTACTGTGAATTTCTTAGTATTGGCAGTGTGCCATGAAATGAAGATGTAAACATTAAGGAAAATGGGTTGAAGGGTATGCTAGTATTTCTGTTTTAAATTTACAACTTTTTCACAAACATAAAATTATCTCAAAATAAAATGTTTTTTTAAAAAACTGATGTATGAAAGATTTTCTCATTTTCAAATGTACAGTGATAACATTCATTTTGTAAGATACAAATGTGGGTTATAGCTTTAATTGTATTGTAATGTAGCTCTTAAAAATGTGATCCAGGTTTTAGTGTTAGTACTGTGACCTAGGCAACTGAACAAACAAAACCCACTTATAATAAATTGCCAGCAGAAAAGTTTTTGTTTTGTTTTGTTTATTTCCCCTTTTGCCCTGATTCAGTAGTGGTCACCAGTGAGCAAATGGGGTATAACTGACTCACAATACAGCCTCCAAAAATCAAGACCTAAGTCTTCTAAAGCTTCTTATCCCATCCTGGCTTGTTGCTAACAACTTGTTATTAAAAAAAAAAGAAATAAATAAACTAACAGCAACAAAAACACCCATTAGCCACATAAACAGAGTCCATGAGTAGCCATATACCACTTGAGTTCTTCACTCCCACCCAACAGGCAATAGTTACTCAAGACAGGAGCTGTTACTTGAGCCTCAAAAAATTGTTACAATTTATATTTTATTTGCTTTCTTCTCCATATCAGGAAGACCTGTCATAACCATAAAGTAGTTTTTCATCCTAGTATTTCTTTTTCTAATCACCTTTAGGTATTTGGTGCAGAGACCCTTAGCCTTTCCTTTCTTTAGAGTGTTTAAAAGAAGTGCTGGTTCTTCTAACTGATAAATCTGATCCCACACCGTGGTTTGCTCACATAATTCCATTGAGAAATATCAGCTAAAGAATATCTTATTCCAAAATTAGAATAGATGTGTTTTACTCTCTGAATACAAATAGTTGTTCTTAGAAGATATAATTTTGAGGTAATTTTAAATGGTTTAATATTGTAACTATTTAAATAGTTAAATATTATAAATTCTTTGAGAAATAAACATGGAATAAGTGTTTATGTTGCTTTGGAAGTATTCTTTTATCAATTCTTTTATCACCTAGCATTGACCCTGGAAACCATCCATCAGGAGTCATTCAAAAGGACACCAAGAAAAATAAGTCAATGGTACTCTCAGCAGTGAAAAAAAACATTATTTTTTGAAATCCAGCACATGTTCAATGAATTTCTTTATAAAACTTATACCTTATTCTCCAGAAGAAAAACACAATGCATGTCTGTTTTTGGTTCAGCCTCAAATTTTGAATGAATAATTATTTCATTTAAAAAAATTCTATATTAACTTTATTGGGATCACAACCATCTCCAGAACACTTCACAAGACCAGATACTATGTACTTGAGTAGCAAAGCATACATTAACTCTACTTGATGTGAATGAACTGCTGTACCATGCTATAATATACACAGAATTATGAGATGAAAGCACAACTAATATTAACATAATCTGATCATCTAAGCCATAAAATGAGGATTGGAATCATATATCAAGATTGCCATCAACATATCGAAATAATTGAAATATATAATGTTATGCATTTTATAAAAATCTTATAAAGTCTGAGTTTATAGCAAAATTTATAACAATAAAGAGTAATCATATGAAAATTAGCAACAAAACTAACAGATAATAGAAAAATAGCAATTAGCTGACAGGTAATTAGCTAATAACAGAAGAGCTAAGAGCTATGGGTAAACACAAGGTGAATATAGTATAATGCTACTGATCTCTGTATATCTGTTGTCATTCTTTACCATTCTGTGCAACAATTTTTTGTCACTTTAGCCTTTTATAAAGTCAGCTTTGCTTAGTAATCCTCATAATCCTCTTATTCTCTGCTTTCCTACTTGTCATGTGTCTTCTTTTCTTCACTGATAGCTTTTAAAAAATCATCTTCTAACTTATCCATGTCATTTTTATTTCTGTTCCTAAATTTATGTCAGAGTGGATTCAGTGTTTTGAGCACAAAGATTCTATTTAGTGGTAGTAAGCTCAGATTTGCATAAAAGGTCATGGGTCACGGTCAAGAACAAGGGAGTCCTTGGCTATATTGCCAGTGCTTTGAAAGGAAGACAGTTCTCTCTTTTAAAACACCCCCATCTCTATTATCCAATAATTAAGACCACACACACAAAAAAAAACCTGAGATAACCCTGGGAAGTAGTTTTACTTATTGTCAAATTCCCTAAAAATTTGCTGGAAAATTACTTGCTGCAGCTCTGAGTGAGTGTGTGGGTGTATAGATTCAAACTTGCACACAAGATTAAATAGATAAACATTAAAGATTCTTATGTTTCTGATATTTTGTCATATTTAGCTATCTTCAATTGATAATTTTTAGCAATGAAAATGTTTGGCAATCATATTTTTACTATATTTTTATCAAAGTTTATCATTAAGGTGTGTTATATTTACTGAAAAATATTTTATTCTCCTTTACCATTCTATTTTTCCTTTATAAATTAAATATTTGGACAAATCCGAAGCTCTGTAATTCCTGTACATTAAATAGACTGAATCTTATCTACTTCGCTGTAGTATAAAATGCCTTATGTTTAACACAACAGTTAATTACTATTGATTATATAAGATGTAATTCCATTAAAAGGCTTGATTTGTACATGAAAATAAAGAAATCACCATAGTGAATCTGGAAGTTAAC
Source organism: Catagonus wagneri (assembly GCA_004024745.2). Classification (NCBI taxonomy): domain Eukaryota; kingdom Metazoa; phylum Chordata; class Mammalia; order Artiodactyla; family Tayassuidae; genus Catagonus; species Catagonus wagneri. Next base: position 620,054 of record PVHT020000078.1, on the reverse strand, counting down.
AAAAATGATAATTAGTCAGTAAACCTAAAATTATGTTTCTCAAGTCAGAATGTGGATTCCCTGAACCTCAGGTTTTTCAACTAGAAAATGAGAGGAGCAGTTACCTCATATGTTGTGAGGATTGAATAAGTTAAAATAGGAAACATATTTAAAACAGCAGTTAACAAAATAAATACACTTCTATTAGTTAATGCAGCAAGTTTTAAATTATAAGCTATTATGCAGAAAGTATGAAAGTCACTGGGAATAACAAAAGAAGAAGAAAAAGGAGAATAAAAAGAAGGAAAGAAAAAGAAGAAGGAGAAGGAAGAAGAGGAGGAAGAAGAGGAAGAAGAAGGAGACTTGAGAGGAAAAACTGAAGATGTAAAAGAATACCCTTAAGCAGAGTAACTTGAAGTTCTTGTAACATTTACTATTACTATTTCCTGTCCCCTTCAACTCTACAGTACCAATAGTATGATTGTTTCATAAGTTGGACATAAGCACTACACACTAAACATTATGACACCATCCATTCATTTGTTGATGGACACTTGAGATGCTTCCATATCTTGACTATTATAAATTGGGCTGCCTTGGACACTGAGGTGAATGTATCTTTTGGAATTTTTATTGTATATTTTCTTGATATATACCTAGGAATGGAATTTCTGGATCATATGGTAGTTCAATTTTTAGCTTTTTGAGGAACCTCCGTACTGTTTTCCCTAGTGGTTTCACCAAATTGCATACCTACCAACAGTGTACAAAAGTTCCCCTTCATTCACATTCTCACCAGTATCTGTGATTTGCAGATCTTTTGCTGATAGTCACTCTGACCACTGTGAGGGGATATCTCAGTGTTGTTTTAATTTTGATTTCTCTAGTAATTATTTATGTTGAGCATCTTTTTGTGTGTCTTTTAGCTATCTGCTTGTCTTCTTTAGAAAATTGTTTATTCGGGTCATCTGCCTATTTTTCATTGCGTTTTTGTTTTTTATTTTCACTTTTTGATATTGAGTTGTGAGTTGTTTATATACTTTGTATATTAACCTCTTGGTCATTTCAGTTGCAAATATTTTCTCATATTATGTATTTGGCTTTTGGTTTTGTCAATGGTTTTCTTTGCTATGCAAAACTTTTAAGTTTAATTAGGTCTTATTTGTTTATTTTTGCTTTCATTTCTTTTGCCTTAGGCTCTAAAAATCATTTTTACTATTTATGTCAAAGAGTATTCTATCTATTTTCTAAGAGTTTTATGATATCAGGTTTTATATTTAGGTTTTTATTTTTATTGTTTCTTTTTAGGGCTAAACTTACAGCATATGGAAGTTCCCAGGCTAGGAGTCAAATTGGAGTTGTAGCTGCTGGCCTAAGCCACAGCCACAGCCACATCAATGCCATATCTTAGCTGCATCTGCAACCTATGCCACAGCTTGTGGCAACGTCAGATCTTCAATCCACTGAGTGAGGCCTTATGTATACTTCATAACCTGCTGAGGTACAATGGGAACTCCTATATTAGGTTTTTAATTTATTTTAAATTTGTTTTTGTAAATGGTGTGCGGTAATGTTCTCATTTCATTATTTTACATGTAGCTGTCCACTTTTCCCAGCATCAGTTATTAACTGTATATTTCTTCTTTTTTGTTGTAGATTAATAGACCATAAGTGTGTAGGTTTATTTGTGGACTCTATTCTGTCCCATTGATCTATGCATCTGTTTCTGTGCCAGTTGCATGCTCTTTTAATATTGGAACTTTGTGTTCTAGTCTGAAGTCTGGGAGGGTGATACTTAGAGCTCTGTTCCTCTTTTCCAAGTTTTCTTTGGCAGTTGGGATCTTTTGTTGATGCATATAAATTTTAGGATTATTTGTTCTAGTTATGTGAAAAATGTCATAGGTACTTGGAAAAGGATTACATTAAATGTATAGATTGCTTTGAGTAGTAGGGACATTTCAAATTTTCTTTTTTCTTTTTTTTTTGTCTTTTTGCCTTTATGTACAGCCGCACCCGCTGCATATGGAAGTTCCCAGGCTAGGGGTCTAATAGGAGCTGTAGCTGCCCGCCTTCGCCATAGCCACAGCAACGCGGGATCCGAGCCGCGTCTGCGACGTACACCACAGCTCACAGTAACGCCGGATCCTTAGCCCACTGAGCATGGCCAGGGATCGAACCCGCAACCTCATGGTTCGTAGTCGGATTCGTTAACCTCTGAGCCGCAAAGGGAACTCCGACATTTCAAATTTTCAATTCTTATAATCCAAGAGTCTGGGATATATTCCCATTTCTTTGTTTCACCTTAAGTTTCCATCAGCCTTGTTTTATAGTTTTCAAAGAATTGTTCTTTCACTTCCTTGTTTAAGTTTATTCCTAGGTATTTTATTATTTTTGATGCAATTTTAAACTGGACTGTTTTTCTTTTTTTAAAGTTCATTATTAGTGAATAGAATAGCAACAGATTTCTGTATGTTTATCTTGTATCCTGCAACTTTGTTGAATTAATTTATTAGCTCTGATAGTATTGGAATGGAGACTTAAGGGTTTTCCACATACAGTATCTTGTTATTGCATAATGTGACACTTTTACTTTTCTCTTTCCAATTTGGATGTCTTTTATCTCTGTACATTGTCTAATTATTGTGTATAGGACTTCCTTGTCTTGTTCCTGAATTTAAAGGAAAGGCTTTCATTTTTTCATTATTGAGTGTGATGTTAGCTGTGGCTTTATTATAAACAGTATTTATTGAGATATGTTCCCTCTATACTCATTTTACTTAGTTTTTATTTCTTTTTTATCTTGAATTTCTATTTTTGCTAAACTTTTTTTCTTTTTTCTATTAATATTAATTTCTATCCTTATTTTGTTAGTATAGGGTATTTTGTCAACAAAGTCATGGTGTGTGATTCTTTCTATATATTGTGGAATTTGTTTTGCTAATACTTTATTGAAGATATTTGCATTTATATCAAAGATATTGACCTGTAACTTTTTTTGTAGTGTATTTGGCTGTTTTGATATCAGGGTAATTGTGACCTAGTAGAATGAATTTGCAAGTGTTCTATCCTCCTCATTTTTTTTTTTTGAATAGTTTGAGAAGACTAAGTATAAGTTCTTTTTATTTTTATAACGATTTTTATCTTTTCCATTATAGCTGGTTTACAGTGTTCTGTAAATTTTCTTCTGTACAGCAAAGTGACCCGTTACACACACATGTATACATTCTTTTTTCTCACATTATCATGCTCCATCGTTAAGTGACTAGACGTAGTTCCCAGTGCTATACAGCAGGATCTCACTGCTTATCCATTCCAAAGGGGCAATAGTTTGCATCTATTACTCCAAATTCCCAATCCATAGCACTCCCCCTCCACCCTCGGCAGCCACAAGTCTGTTCTCCATGTCCATGATTTTCTTTTCTGTGGAAATGTTCATTTGTGCCATATATTAGATTCCAGACATAAGCAATATCATATGGTATTCATCTTTCTTTTTCTGACTTACTTCACTTAGCATGATAGTCTCTAGTTCCATCCATGTTTCTGCAAATGGCATTTTTTATTCTTTTTATAGCTTAGTAGTATTCCATTGTGTATATATATCACATCTTCTTAATCCATTCATCTGTCCTTGGACATTTAGGTTGTTTCCATGTCTTGGCTATTGTGAAGAGTTCTGCAATGAACATGTGGGTGCATGTGTCTTTTTCAAGGAAAGTTTTGTCTAGATATATGCCTGAAGTGGGATTGAATATGAATTCTATGTATAGTTTTCTAAGGTACCTCCATACTGTTTTCATAGTGGTTGGATCAATTTGCATTCCTACCAAGAGTCTAGGAGGGTTCCCTTTTCTCCACACCCTCTCCAGCATTTGTTACTTCTGGACTTATTAATGATGGCCATTCTGACTGGTGTGAGGTGGTACCTCACATTAGTTTTGATTTCCATTTCTCTAATAATTGGTGATGTGCATTTTTTTCATGCACTCATTGGCCATCTGTATATCTTCTTTGGGGAAATGTCTATTCAGGTCTTCTGACCATTTTTCAATTGGGTTGTTGACTTTTTTGCTAATAAGTTGTATAAGTTGTTTGTATATTTTAGAGATTAAGCCCTTGTCAGTTGCATCATTTGAAACTATTTTCTCCCAGTGTGTAAGTTTTTGTTTGTTTGTTTGTTTGTTTTATGGTTTCCTTTGCTGTGCAAAAGTATTCTTTTTATTTTTGTCATAATTCCCCTGTGAAGCTGTCAGGCCCTGAATAATTTTTCAATGGTAATTTTTTTTTAATTACAAATTCAATTTTTCTGCTGATGAGAAATCTATTTCTGCTTGACTCAGTCTTGTCAGGTTATTTTTCTAGAAATGTATCTGTTTCTTCCAAGTTGTTCTATTTTTTGTCATATAACTCTTCATATCATTTTCTTATGATTTTTTGGGGTATGTGTGTGGTATCTGTTGTTTTTTTCTCTTTCATTTCTTATTTATTTGTGTCTTCTCTTTTCTTCTTGGTGAGTTGGACTAAAAGCTTATCAATTTTATTCATCTTTTCAAAAAACAACACTGTTTCATCCATTTTTTCTCATCTCTGTTATATTAATTTTCTCTTTCTCTCTTTTTTTTTCTTTTCTTTTCTAGGGTGCACATGTGACATATGGAAGTTCCCAGGCTAGGAGTCGAATCAGAGCTGCAGCTGCTGGCCTGTGCCACAACCATAGCAATGCTGGATCTGAGTCACATCTGCAACATACACCACAGTTCACAGTGACAACGGATCCTTAACCCACTGAGCAAGTCAGGGATTGAACCTGTATCCTCATGAATTCTAGTCAGGTTCATTAGCACTGAGCCACAATGGGAAATCCTCTCTAATCTTTATTACTTCCTCCCTTCTGCTGATTTTGGGCTTTACTTTTCTTCAAATTCCTATTTCTGTAAAATTTGGCATTGAAATTTTTGTGGGGATTGCATTGAATTATAGACGGCTTTAGGTAATATGGACAGTTTAACAATATTAAATTTTCTGATCTATGAACATGGGATATCTTTCCATGTATTCATATTTAATTTATTTCATAAAATATAGATTTCAGTGTACAGATCTTGCACTTCCTTGGTTAATTTATTACTGAATATTTAGTAATAATGCTATTGTAAATAAATTTTCTTCATTTATTTTGTACCCATTTTGTTGTAAATGTATAAAACAGCAAAAGACTTCTGTATATTGATTTTATATACTGCAGCTTATTAAATTTTTTGTTAAATTTCGTATTTTTTCATAGGTTGTCCCAGGTACCTATGCATTTGTCTTTGCAATCCTTAGATGTATAGGCTTGGTACTGGCACAGAGGGCCAGGTCCCATGTGGCTTTCTTCATGGGCCAGTGGGTCTAGTATAGGCCCATTAGTGGGCAGGGTTGTGTCTTACACACTGATAGGGTAAAGAAGTGATTCCAAACTGGCACTTTCTAGCACCAGTGTTACTACAGGAAATTGAGTTCCCCAAAATGGCATCTTCATCCCCAGAAAGAATCCTATTTGGCCCTTTCTTCTCCAGGAGGCTCTCCACGGTCAGGAAGTGTGTCTGACCCAGGCTCATTTTGAACTGCTACCTCTGTGTTGAGACTGGGAGCATGTGAGATTTTTGTGCACACTCTTTAAGAGCATTCTCTGCTTCCTATAGCCTTCTGGATCACCTGAACATAAGCCCTGATCATTTTCAAAGCCAGATGTTTGGGAAATTTGTTTTCTCCATGCAAGCCCCACAGATTGGAGACCTCAGTGTGGGGTTTAGATCCCTTTCTTTGGGATAATATCTGCAATAATGATTGTCCTGTTTGTGGGTCACCTACCAGGAGTGTGGATCCTGAATCGACATCTATGCCAATCCTACCCCTCTCATTGTGGTTCCTTTTTTTTTTTTTTGTCTTTATTTATGGAAAATCTTTTCTTCTAGTCTTCAGGTAATTCTCATAGACATTTGTTCTGTGAGTAGTTGTACTTTTAATGTCCCTATGGGAGACAGATGCATTAAATTCCTTCTTACTCTGTCATCTTGGCCACTCTACATACAGCCTTTCTTTCCTTTTCTGCCTGCTTCTCTCTTTTCTCTTTCATGAACTCAGAATATTCTGATATTGATTCCTTTGATGATATCCCACATCCCTTAGGCTTTCCTCACTCTTCTGTATACTTTTTTCTCTGTGTTATTCAAAGTTCTTACTCTCTAACTCACTTATTATTTCCTCAGGCTGTCTATTCTGATTTTGATTCTCTCTAGGGTATTCTTCATTTCATTCCCTGAATTTTTCAGTTACAGAATTTCTGTTTGACTTTTTTATGAGTTCTCTTTAAATTTTCCATTCTTTGCATGTATTTTTTTATTCATTTTGTTGAATTGCTTTTCTTTTTTTCTTATAACTTATTGAGTTTCTTAAAAATAGCTCTTTTGAATTCTTTATTGCTCAGATTGAGTTTGGTTACTGGAGGATTATTGTGATCTTCGGTGTTGTCATGGTTCTTCAATTCTTTACGTTCCCTGGAGTTGCATTTCTGCCTTTGCATTAAAAGTAGCAGTTAGTTCCTCCAATCTTTACCAGCTGCTATCAGGTAAGAGATACTTTCATTTGCCCTGCTATATATTCTGACGCGCTCGCCAACCTTATAAGGGCATTCTTGCTCCACAATTCTTGTTGCTTCTTATATCAGAATTCCTAAGCTTGTATTCTATTCCTTTTTCTATTGCAATGCACCAGATGAGCTGCTAGAATTTTCTCTTTCGTTTTCTCAAAGGAGGCCCTATGACTCAAGACTGTGGTTTCTCTCTTGTCCATTGACCCTGGCCTGTTTTCTGAGAATACCTGCTTGTCTGCTCAAACTTGTTCTCATTGTCACCCCCACTAGTGCATGCAGGAATCAGCCACAGGGTGGAGGGAGATGTGGGTTTGGTACTTGAGGTATTGAATGCCTAGAGATGCCAGTTTGGGGGATCCTGTATGATGTTTTCCCAGTGGCTCAAGGACAGGCTTACTGCTAGAATTCTGAGCAGAGTCAACAGGAACCACATCCTTTTAATGACCAAAGGTGACTGAAGTCATGCCCAAGAGTGACTGAAGCTAATTCATAGGCTAATTTCTGGGGGTTGCACGGCCTGTATCACAGTCTATCTGCCTATTATGTGATGCACATATTGGCAAAATTCATCCCAGATTCCTTGGTATATAGTTCCAGAGCCCCTGACTCCCACGGAGACCCTTTTGATCCTGGATGTATACCAAATTTTTGTTACTAAAGAGGGGACAAAACAAGAGATGTCTTATGCTACTAGAATGCTGAATGTTACCCTGTACTCTCTTTTCTTAAAATCTGTTTTGAACTGACAAGAACTATAATAATCCAAAAGGAAAAGAGAAACTATCTTTCTCATGTCAGAGAAAATCATTTGAACACCTGAAATTTTATTCAGTTTTTACTATTTTATATTCAGATAGTTTAGCATCTTGTAAACCTACATTTTTTAAAGTACATCATCTTTCTGTTTTGTTTTTGAAACTTCTATTGTATCCAAAAAATGTAGCCCAACACTGTTTGTTGAAACTTTCCATGTTTGAACATGTTTATTAATTACTACCAATTAGAAGGAATTCTCCCTTTATTCACTTAAGAACACAACATTGCATATGACATTTCTCATTTCCTGAATGTTAGAAACTATTAGAGGTCATAAATAAAACATACTAACTTGAAATTTGGTCACCTTAGGGTGTGAGGGGGGAAGCTGAACAAAGTTTTAATAACTAGACGTGAGAGGAAAAGGATGTTCTAAAGTGAGGAGGGAGCATTTTAAAATATAGAGTAGTGAGTAAATATAAACTGAGGGTGAAGTGCCTGAATCCACCAATTAGACTTGGGTCATACATATACAAAAACATAGTAGAACAAGTGCTGAAAGTGTAAGTTTGCCTCAGAGCTATGATCAGGGGTCTGATCATTATTTATACCTGAAGATTTTGGAGGAGGAGAGTAATATTCTGTTTCCTTGAAATGTCCTGATTGTCCCTCAGAAAAACTGAAAAAGGTTTTTCAGTGAAATGTCATTGGATTTGCTTTCACAAAAGGTTATAATAAAGAGAAAAAATATCAAAAGACATAAAAATAACACAATAGCTACATAACAATTCCTACTGAGTATAACCAAAATACACAATACTAGATGTTTTCCAGTAGGCTTCTTAATTTCATAATAACTGAGAAAACAAAGAAATGCCTGAGATATTCCTTTACTGAACATAAGCAGAATCAAAAATAGATCCTTAATAAGTCTGAGGCAGTGTTGCTCAGAAGCATAAAAGGAATGAAAAGTCAGAATTTAAACAATATTTAAAAAAATAAGCATTAGCACATTATCAGAATAACAAAGATAACATTAATTTAGATAAGTATAAAATAAGATGAGATGCCATCAGAGTGATTCACTATACAGTGAAAAAACGTAAGCAGTATATTGAATAAATATCACAGGAAAAAAGATATGGAATCTGCCTACATTCTGGACACAATGTTAGATTTTCATTTGTCCTATACAAAAAAAAAAAGAGAGAGAAAGAGAGATATCATAATCTCCACAATCAAGTTCATGAAATTAATTGTCCAGGATCCGTAAAATCTTGGATTGAATATATAATAAATAGGGAAGAATGCCTGCTTTATCTTACTCTAAATTAAATATCACCATATCATGATAATGTGTTCTATTATAGTTTTAACCTGCAATAAACTGCTAACTTCATCAGATAATTATAATAGCTATTTTATCTCTAGTACTTAGAATTTAATGTAGTGTTTTTAAAAGTCATATTTTGCCCTTATACTAATGAGGAAAGTGAGGTAATCAGAGGATAAATAATTTGACCAAAATCACCAATTTAAACTATATTTATTAAAATAAAATATGTTATATCCAAGTACTAATTACTAACACTTTTGGAGTATATTAATTCTTTCAAGCAAATTCCATGCATATGGGTCATAGTAAACTAAACTATTTCCCTAAACCATAAAAGTTAATATACATTTTTTCATCTTCTAAATTCTAATGTCAATAGCTATTAGTTAGTTGCTTAAGTATGTTTTAAAACCAATGTATTCTAGAAATTGACTTTACAAATTTGCCTTCCGGAGTTCCCACCATGGCACAGTAGGTTAAGACTCCAACTAGAGTGGCTCAGGTTGCAGCAGAGGTGTAGGTTCACAGCCATGGCTGGGATACTGGTCACAGATCTGACTAAGAATCAGTCCCTGGCCCAGAAACTTCCATAAGCCACTGGTTCGGCCGATTTGAAAAACAAAGAAGAAAACAACAAAAAAAGATTTGTCCTCCTTTTGTTTTAACACAGACTTCTATTTCTAATTCCAGAATCAAAGTAGGCGGTAGAATTTAAAACTGGGCATGAGGGGATGGTTGGAGTGTGGAGCTTGATTTCCTTGGATTATTTTCTTTGTGCTAATTTGAAATCCCAGAAAAGATGTGTGTGTGTGTGTGTGTGTGTGTGTGTGTGTGTGTGTGTGTGTGTATTTATACACATATATGTATTTATATGTATATATATAATTTGTTGTGGAATACATTGGGTCCCTTCAACATTTTAAAACATGAGATCAGCTCAGACGCTTACTCTCATTTATTCTACTCCTGAAATCCTCATTTTTACCTTTGTCAATTAGCTGAGCCATGTCTAACTTGTGAACCTTAAATCTCTGGTGCCTAGCACAATACCTCATACATAGCAAAAACTCAACAACTAAGTGGTAAATGTAGGAATGCTTATTCAATGGACAGATTCAAGAATCACCCTCTTTTATATTCATACACCAGCTAGTTTTAAGTACATTTACATATAATGTGTAATTTCAAACATGCACATATAATCTTACTTGATATACTAAAATTGCAATGTTGGTATTACCATTCCAGCTTTTTCAGAGAATACTGATACTGAGAGGAATTCAAGGGATTGTCAAGTGTCATACAGGCAGCAGGTAGCAAAGACTAGAGTGTGTCCACTAATGTCCACATTTACAGAGCAGTAAGGAATCATGTATCGTGGAATAATACAATTAATGAATAATGTTATGCTGCTTTCATTAATCCATTAAGCTGCTTTTATTAATCTATTACTCTAGGTTAATTTTTATTAATCTATTTTTATTAACCTATTACAATAAATGTTATCATGTAAAGGGTTACAATGAAATTAAGTATTCATCACAAGTACCTGCACCTTTATCATCCTCATATCATGGCTTAGAGTCTATCTTGTACTATCAAGCATAATATAGACTCAGTGTGCATAATGCAAATGATTGCTGAATAAGGATTCAAAAGAATCCACAAAGACCGTTTTAATAGAAATTTTCCATTTCAATGAAATTTGAAATATTTTAGAGCTGATGATTCATATAATATTATTTATTAAGAAGAAAAGGCTAATACAAATCCTTTCAAAAATACGGTAAAGAAACTTACACTTTTGATAATGACTTCTAAACTTGACCAAGGTTTCAATAGAATATATTTTACACACTACTGTTTATGTTGGAAAGCTTTTATTTTAAGAAACATACAGGAATTCCCCGTCGTGGTGCAGCGGAAACTAATCCCACTAGGAACCATGAGGTCACGGGTTCAATCCCTGGCCTTGCTCAGTGGGTTAAGGATCCTGTGTTGCAGTGAGCTGTAGTGTAGGTTGTAGATGTGGCTCAGATCCCACGTTGCTATGGCTGTGGCATAGGCCAGCAGCTGTAGCTCAGATTAGACCCCTAGCCTGGGAATCTCCACATGCCACAGGTGCAGCCCTAGAAAGACAAAAGACAAAATAAATAAATAAATAAATAAATAAATAAATAAATAAATTCAGAATTATTACATTAACATAAGCTCAAAAATATTGCATAATGGACCTTAAGAAAACAGAGCATTGCATAGATTTTAAAATATGAAAGGTTTTTAATCTATGCCACCTTTAAGCACATATAAGTTTAAGTAAGTCCAGGGTCTTTGATAAGGATTTTAACTCTGATGGAATTTTCAGTATCAAAAAGAATAACTAAATTTATCAAGTCAAAACTGAATCCTAGTTTCACTGATACTGAAGAGATTTTAAGGTTTATTGTGGGGACATAGTGGACACAGTGATCAAGTCAGTGTGATTAAAACCCATTTCTTTATTTTCTTATTAAGGCTGTAGATGGAATTCTAAGTGGACCTGACTGTGCCTTGAAGTAGTGTATGGAATGGTGGAAGCTTATTATTGTCAGTTCACGTGTATATAAATCCTTGTCAAGAAGAGTTTGTCAGAGTTTGTTTCTGATAATGATGCATTGATCTTTGTAACTAAGCCTACCTTTTCAGTAGTGACTTTGTGAGAGTAAATCTCTGGGTCCAATGAGCATTCTTCCAAAGAATAAAAACAACAATGACAACAAAAGAGACTCCTACTTCTTCATAAATACGCACCAGAGAGAGAAATCTAATGATCTCCTCTGTTAATAAAGTAACTCTAAAGTAATCATACTGTGGACAGTATAGAGAGAAGTAGACTGTTGTCTTAAGATTTTAAGTAAGAACAAATAATAAAAATAATAGGTAATAGCTGCATTCATAGATCCTGAGAATTTTACATGAGGGAATATATTTAAGTTAGAAAGCATACATAGAGTCATGAAAAAGTGTACCAGAGATCATTGTGAAGAACAGGAATCAGCTTTAGATGTTCATTACCTGCAAAATACATGTGTTGATCTTGATCTACCATAGATCTATCTTTTATAAATTTGAGAAATCTCTTAATATTTTCCAGTCTGCCTACAGTAGTAAATGACAAAATAAATAGATTTAGAAGTGAATAAAAACATATTGCTGGAGTTCCCATTGTGGCTTAGTGGGTTATAAATCTGAGTAGTATCCACAAGGATGTAGTTTCGATCCCTGGCCTTGCTCAGAAGGTGAAGGATCCAACATTGCTGTGAGCTGTGGTGTAGTTTGCAGACATGTCTCAGATGCTGTGTTGCTATGGTGTGGCTGTGTTAATAAGGCAGCATCTGCAGCTCCGATTCTACCCTTATCCTGGGAACTTCCATATGCCTCAAGTACAGCCCTAAAAAGCAAAAAATAAAAGCTAATAATTTAAATTCATCATGCACAAAATGCAACTAAAGTACATTGTATCAATGATTATATGGGTGCGTAAGAGGAAAAAAAATAAAAAAGCATTGAATGTGCTTGGCTTAAAATCAAATGAAAAATATAGGAAATTGTTATGAGTTAAACTGTTTCCCATCAAAATATTTAAGTTGAAATCTAAGCCCCCTGTACCTCAGAATTTTATCCTTACTTGGAGATATTCATGAATGAAAATTAGGTCATGAGGATGGGCCCTAACCCAGTGTGATCCCTGTGTTCATATAAAAGGGTAATTTGGAGGCAGACACAGACATGGTGAAGAGGGTACGTGAAGATGAAGGCAGAGATCAGGGTGAGGATTTCACAAACTAAGGAGCTCCTGAGATTGCCAGAAGCTGCAGGGGAAACCTGAATTCGATTATTCCTCACAGCTCTCAGAAGGAACCGAATATGCTAACACCTTGATCTTGGACTGCTAGCCTCCAGAATGATGACAGACTACTTCTGTGGTTTAAGACACTCATTTTGTGCAACTTTGTTCTAACAGCTCCAGCAAACTAATACAAAAGCTATATGGAGTGCAGCAAAGTGAACACAATCTCAAATGCTCAGAATAAACCAGCTGTTTGAATCTTCATCTGAAAGCAAGTAGGTATAATGTGATTTTAGAAAGGTAATTTTTTTTTAATTTTTCATGAGGTAGTGTTAAACTATCCTCTCTTTTTTTTTCTTTTTTCTCTGTGATATAGCTGCTTTAGAGTGAGTGGCAAGCCGCTATCCTTGTCTATCAGGAAATTTTTCTTCCTTTTTGAATATTTAAACATATGTTTCTATCACCACAGTGTGTGGTCAATTTTGGGTTTTGAATTTCAATCTGCTTCTTAAAATGGGCACATTTTGAACTTCAATTTTTCTTTATTGTGTCAGTATATACACATATAGAAAAGGGATACAAAAGAGAAAAGGGCAAAAATGTGAAAGTACAGTTTAACAACTAATTGTAAAGCAAACAGCCATATAAAAGCCCAAGTTATGACAAAGAAAGTTGCCAGGACCTTGTGCCCCTGGTAGTGGTCTGAACCATAGATTCCACTTTTCCTTTCTACAAGCAACCATTATCACTTTTTATGTAATAACTGTTCACTTTTCTTGTTATTGCACTCCATGTAGTTTTCCTAAGAAATATTAAATATTGTTTGATTTTATATAAATGTATCCACTGTTCATGTCTTATTTAACTCTTTTTTTTTTTGCTTACAGTTGCAATTTGTTCATTCTAAATACTGTATCCCAATAATTATTTATTTATTTTATTTTGGATGGATTTTTGGTGTTACCAGTTTGGGGCAATTAAGAGTAATGATGTTATCTATGATCATTGTTGATACGTCATTTGTTTAATATGGACAAAAGATTTTCCGGGGAACATACTTATGATGAAATTCCTGGATCATTCAATATTCTTTTCTCTCTCCATCCCTGGAAATACTAGGAACACTCTTGCTTTTTTTTAATAAGGTGTCTCAGAGTCGTCGTGGTTTTCACCTTGTCCAGGCAATGAAATCAGAGCTATTACCATGGATTTTTGCTGAGAAATAACATTACAAGAGAACAAAATTAGGTAGTAGAGTGTGCACACTTCCTTCTTTCATATGATGATCAGACAAGCATAGTGATGAGAGAGGTGAAGAGTTTTAATTACTGTACTGATTGAGCAGAAAAATTATCATGTTCTAAAAATAAAGATCATGGATTTACATTGTCATTTCCAGTATATCTCTACTTTACTAAGTCTTTTTTTTTCCTTGCTTCAATAACACCATTTCTAATCCAATATCTAAGAGCATTAATTGTAGAATCTTACTTCCGTGGGTTCATATCCAGTCTCCACCAAGGGAATATATTATATTTTTTGTATAGATTTCTGAACATATTTTAAGCATATTCATTACAGAATAAGAATAAAAGTAGTCCCTCAAATGTTCAAATAGACATAAAATTCAAACAAATTTCAATTTGATAACATTTTAACTGACAATAATTTAAGTAAGGAGAAGATGCTATTGGATTCAGTAACTACTGATAATTCTTGGATGCTCTTGGAATAAAGTCCTAAAAGGCAAGATTCTAAAATGGATAACAATCAATCCAGGGGATTATCAATGGAAAGTGGGGAAAGAATCTATTTTTGTACTTAATTCATTTATGAACTGTGAAGCACATTGGCTTCAATTATTCAGTACTATATGGGCTAATGTTTTAAAATGAAGAAGGATGTGTCTTTTCATGTGAACTCCGCAGTTTATCAAAAATTGAGGAAGGCAATGCCCTTAGTTCAGTTACTCTCCAGAGAAGCTAATTCTCCTTCTCTGCTGTCTGTTGGCTTAAGTTAAAGAGAGATTTGGGGAGGGGAGAGTATTTCCCATATGAAAACATGACAGAATATCAGTAGGTTGAAGTAGTACAGCCTCTCTTAAAGCAGTGGATTTCTACAAGAGTAATTTTGTTGGAAATTCAAATATTTTATATGGAAATATCTTAGGTTTATTAATTTTTGCTATAAAACTAAAACTGTATGCTTCAAATCCAAGTCACTTAATCATAATTGAAGTCACCTTAACAACAATAAAATATTCAAAAAACATGATTATAAACATTAGCTAGAAAAATAAACTATTATAGAGTTACCACTGTTGAGTTCGATCCCTGGTCTTGTGAGGTGAATTAAAGGATCTGGCGTTGCTGCAGCTGTGACTCAGATTCAGAATTCTGTCTCTGGCTTGGGAACTTCTATATGCTGAATGTGTAGCCATTAAAAAAAAATAAATCTAAAAAATGTATAGGAAACTTTACAATTCTCTTCATGAGTAAATAACATTTTAAGTATGGAAAGATAAAAGCAAAATGTGTTCTTAATTTTAATGAAAACCTTTGCATCCCTTTAACTATTAACATTTAGGACTATTTAATTGCTGTGGTTTTTTGCATATCTAATATTATGATATTGACCTTATAAAATAACTTTATTGATGATGTTTTATAAAATGAGATACAAGAGTGATATTTTATTAATTTTAATATTTGAAAATGTTTAAAATTTTTTTCTTTTATTTCTTTTTCTATTTTTGCCTATGTAGCCTTTATGTTCCATTATTTCTACTCTCTCCTTGAAAAATGGTGACAAAGGAAGGCCCAGAGTTAGGATTCTGTGCCTAAACTTTTGTAATAACATAGTTTTCTTGAATTTTAGTTCATCTAGTGCCTGAAAAACTTAATCAGAGAGAGTAGAGTGCTTCAGGTAAGAAAAGAAGGCAGTCTGGCCAAAGATTTGGTAAGAGCTATTTAGATTAGCTAGATAACAAGATCCAGCCCAATTATATGCCATAAACCAAAGGTATGGCTGCCACAAATGAAACATGTCTCCTTAGGGTTATCCAGGCTCATAGAAATAATTGTGTCATGGATTTTCATCTTGGAATGTTTTGACAGAAATGCCCCACTCAACTGGGAAGAAGAAAATATCAACTACTCTTTATAGAATATCAGTCCCCAGCATACTAAGTAAAATTATCTTTGGTATAATTTGGCCTATTGGATTCAAATAATAAAGCAAGGAATATGTACTTTTGCACCTCATGATAATAGGATAGGTATTTGCGTTGGTGGAGAGCAGGAGATCTGAATGTAAATACCTAGGCTTAAGAAAGAGCCCACATATGTGTTCCAGTGGAAGACTAGATTAACTTTTTTGAAAAGCATTGAAATTAAAGGATATACCTATTGAAGTCTAGAGTGAAAGGGAAAAGTGTCCTCTAGTGGTGACTCCTTTGTAAGAGAATCCCCATTATATGAACTTTGGAGAACCCTGAGGCTTTCATAGGAAAGGGAGCACATAACCAGCAATAAAATCAGGATTCTGGGTTTTTTGTGCTACGAGTTGATGGAAGGGATGCCATAGTTACTAGGGTCCTTTCAGGGATGGAGGTATTATTAAATGGAGAACAACTGTGTGAGGGGAAGAAAGAAACAGTACAACCTAAGGCTCATTATGTAAATCTTATCATGGGAGGGGAGACAGAAATATATCTGAAAGAGCAAAAGGGAAAGAAGGGGAAAGTATAGAGGGTAAGAAGTTCTTAGATTTGAGGGAAAAAGGAATAGTAACATTGGAGGTGTTATTGAATCCAGGTTTGCTGCTTGCCTCTCAGAAAACAATAATTTGAGAGCCAATTATCAACAGAAAGGAAAAAATGCTTTAATCAGAAAAACTGGCAATCTGGAGAGATGGTAGTCTCATGTTCAGGGACCAACTCCAAAGATTCTGCTTAGCCTTGAGAGTTTTTAAAGGGAAACATGTATGTAAGAATCACAGTGAATCATTGAGGCAGGAGACTGGTTTATGCATCATTCTTCTGATATATGCAGACTCTCTGATTCTCTTCAGATGTTATCGTGCCCACGTGATTTGCTGGCAGGATTCCTTAGGAAGCTATTAGGGGTAGAGAGCTAATCATTTTTTCAACTGCTTAATTTTTCATTTTTGCTTCTCTTTATTAGGAAAAGAATCAACATACTAGACAATCATGGAGAACAATAGTCAGGATTTATGTTAATTTGCCTGGTGATTGTGTTCTTATTATTAGGTTCTTTTCAGGTTAGAGGGGAACTGAAATGGGCAAACAGGAAAGGGGCAGAAGAGCTGATTTCAGGGGAAGAGAGGTGTGATCTCTCATTGACTAAGAAGCTTCAGAAAAGGAATATTGAAGTTGTAGAAGGACTTACTTGACATTTGATTGGGAGAAACATTTTTTGATTTCTTCATATCAAATAAAGAAATCAGGCCATTACTTACAGGGAATTCTGGGCCCTTGAGATTCAAGGGCTCTTCAAAAGTGGAAGGCTTGGGAAGGATGCAAGAGCCCACACATGACCATTGCATTTCTCTTTTTATTAAATTTAGGGCCACACCTGTGGCATATGGACGTTCCCAGGTTAGGGGTTGAATTGGAGTTAGTGCTGCCGGCCTACCCCAGATCTGAGCTGCATCTGTGACCTATGCCAGAGCTTGCACCTATATGGAATCCTCACTGAGTGAGGCTAGGGATCAAACCCACAACCCTGTGGATATTAGTTGGATTCTTAATTCACTGAGTCACAATAGAAACTCCCACCATTGCAATTCTAAATTATCCTTAGTACCAATGCCTGCAATTTTGAAGGTATCAATCAGAATTAGTGCCATGACAGTGAAACATTGTCTTCTAGAGAGAGAAGAATAGGAGCCAGAATTTGAGATTAACCTATAAGAGAATAGGATCAAACAGAGAAAGGCCTAGATCAAAAAAAGCAATTCCATATGCCATTTCCATGTGGGTCTCTCCTACAGTCCTTGTTGAGAGCCTGAAAGACTATCTGAGCAATTCCTGGACAAGAAATAAATAAAAACAGAAAATTCTCATGGAAAAAAAATATTTCTGCTTCAGTCAGGGGTAAAAATCATCTTAAAAGAGCCAAGACAATTTCACATGCATCCAAGAAGTTCTCTCATGACCTGCAAAGAGCCAGGAAGAGTCCTGCTCAAAAGAAATAGAGATTAAATCTCCCCTCAAAACAGCAAGAAGAACTCCACCCAAGAAGATCCTCTGTCAGCCTGAAAAAGCCAGCGTGCAGCTCCCTTGGTTGCTGCTGTGGCTCGGGTCCTATCTCTGGCCTGGGAACTTCTACATGCCTCAGCACGGCCAAAAAATAAACAAATAAAAACCAAAGAGCCAGTCAAAGTCCTGTGGAAACAGAAAAGAACCGGGAAGAGCTTCATTTTGCAGAGTTAAAGCAACTCCTTGCATTTGTAGAAACAGTATTGTTATAACTCAACAAAGACATGATTATGAGGCTATTAATTAAAATGTTACCAAGTAAATGATGAGCAGAGACAATTGGAAAAATGTGACCTCTTAATGTGGATAACTCATATCATAAAAATTTGCTTGCATTTGTATGTTGATGAAATTGAGAGAAACGCACTGTTTCCATTATTTAGATAATTGTTTAATTATTCACCACAATTTGAATGTACAAACAGTTCACAAGGTAAGCACCATCAACTAATGTGGAATTAGTAAAGTCTCTATATTTTGAGATATTAAATAGAAAATAAACATATATATGTATTATTTTTTTACCTCTGAGTTGTTGAGAAAAAAAATAATTAGAGTGTGTTCCAGTTCTCCAGAGACTAAAACTGTATGTTCTCAAAGGCATATGGTTGAAGTAATTTTTATGCTGAAATTTGGAAGCAATACAAATCTTCAAAAACACTGGACCAAGAAAATTGGATATGGCCTAACAAGCAGAGAAGACCCAAAGGTATTATTTACAGAATTTCTTAATATATGAACTATTCAAGCACTTGGCAATGATCAAATATATTTGAAATGTATTTTTCTTGTTTAAAGGAGTAAACAACTCCTTGGATAAATCTTCTCTCAAAGGTTTTATCTGCAAAAAGTAAGCATCTATACAGAATTTTAAAGAAAACCTCCAACTTTTTTGAAATGTATTTATAATTTCACATAGCAGTGTTTATGTTTGGTCTTATCAAACTTTGAAGGTAATAATGTTTTGTAAGTTAAATTTTCTTTCTTACTCTGCATTTTGAAATTGTGATTCAGAGATTTTCCTGAAATAATCATTTCTTCCTCAGTGTCACCCAGTATTTTCCCCAATTAATGATAAACCCAATTCTACTGTTCAAATACTTCCTCAGCTATCTACAACTAACCAGTGTATAGCATTTAATCCTCTATTTTTGGAACAAAGGAGAAATGATGCCATTATTTTTTTTTGTGTGTGTGAGAATTACAATTTATGCAATTATAGTCCAGCATAAATAGAAATTATACTTGTCTAAGTTGAATATTCATTATGATATCCTAAGTCTTTAGAGTAAAACTAGAGTCTTCCTATCTTTAAATGGTTTATTTCTAATACTATGTTTTAACCAACAGACAATATTTAAATATACTTTTGTTAAAAAGGAATGTCAATTTCTTATAATATTTTATCTTTTAGTACAGGTTTTAACTAATATGATAGAAGTTGCACTGAAATAGATTAAATAATTATAACTTTGAGTTGTCAAATATTAATTCAAATGTTAAAAATACATCAAGGTAAATGTACTATTAGTATGGATCATAATGAATTTCATTTTCATCAGGTTGTTTTTATTGAAGGTTAAAGTGGACAAACATGCAATGATTTTAAAAATCAGGTTGCCAAAATGCTGATGTTTAACGTACCCATTGATATATTTGCTCTCCATCTTGAAGAGAGGTGCTTCCAGCATAAGGACACTTTTATCCACAGTTTAGGAGAAAAATAATTGAAAGAAATAATAATATAAAATCCACCTGAGGTATACCTACAGTCAAACATAGATCCAAAATATGTCTCTGTATCATGACACCATTTTCAAGACACTGCATCCAAGGCAAAAGAGATAGAACTGTCCTTTATACCGTCTATTCTTATGAAACATGGTTTTCTCTTCCAAGTGGCCACAGTTCATTTAAACTACATTCCTCTAGGCAGAGATGATATAGACATAGGATATTTAAGGGGAGACACAATGTAATTACTCTCCAACACTGGAGTTAGCTGGAGGTGTCTCTAATAGTAAGGTGCCCTACATTTCAAGGACAGCTTTGACATTTGGAGGACTTAATTGTAAACTGAAAATTCCACAGGCAGATTGCAGAAGAAATATCTGTTATATAGATGTATGTTCCTGAAATACTTGTAAACCTATACAGTAGATTAACAGGGTAGGAAATTGCACAAACTCTATATAAACAAAACAAAATTAAGAAAAAAAAATAGGGTGCTAAGACACAACAAAAATTTGAGAAAGCACTAGTACATTAGTTTTCAATAGATGGTATTTATCTCCAAGATCGCTCTTTGCTTTTAGTGTCAAATCACCTAAAGCCAACTGGCTACATAGTGATAAGATTCTCAATTTGCACTGAAGCAGACCTGAGTTTTTGTTTGCATAAATCTGTCCATGTTTTGAGTCTAATAATAGAATTATATCTGAGACCTAATAGATAAACCAGCCTGAGTCTCAGTTTCCAATGTAGATAATGCCTCAGTGGCTTGATGTGTGTAAATAAATGTGATAGATTAGACCTAAGAGTAATGATGAGGATTGGTTTCAAGATAGCAAAGAACACTCTAACCAAATATTAAATTGTGTTTATCAAATTTTGGGTGTTGGACATGCTTATGTTGTAACTCTTTGAAATGTACTTATCACTTCCTTGCTTTGTTGTGCTTTATATCATGTCATCTTCAAACATATGATACGGTTTATACTTATTTTACACATCACTCACTATGAACTAGAATGTAAGCTTCTGGAGGTGAAGAATTCTTGTCTTTTTTGGTTAATTGCTACACTGCCAGGCTCTAGAATAGTATTTGACACAAGCGAAACCCAACATCTATGAATCATATTAAGGAAATTTAATATGAAGAACAGAAAAGGACCCCTTCAAAATTCTTTTTCTTATCATCTCAGTATAATGCAGAAGAAACTCTGATCAGATTCGAGGTTTTTTTGCTTTTTTTGTTTTTTTGAACTATGCAAGTGAGAAATGAAGTATGATTTGAGAAATGCTTTAGGTGCCCTGAAATTAAATTTGACCATCCCTTGTGCCTCCTGAACTTGCTCTTGATCTGTGGCTAGTTACACCCATGTGTAATGTAGTGAAGAATCTTGTTACCTGCCAATTAACCATAATGCCTGTAGAATGTGTTCTGAATTTTTAAAGGGCTGCAGTCATCATCTGTGGAAGCATTTGATGACATGGCACAATTACAGACACTAAAAAAGTTACACCAGACAGATTTGGATCTTTGCTGGGTCTTTGGGTCTTTAGCCCATAAAGTATCATCTTTATCCATGATAGTCACCACTGAGTGTGGCCAGCAAGTTCTAGGCCAGAATGTGCACATTCCTTTCACTGCTTCTGATAATAAAAGGTTTATGCCTCAGGTAGTTCTTGAAATATGCAATCAAGGAGCTCATTTAATTAAGTGTAAATAGGGTTGTCAACTTCTGCTAGAAAACTCTGTTTTCAGACTATTTTAAGATTTTGTTTTCCCATCTGTGCCTTCTGAGCATCTTTTCCCAGAGTACCAACCCAGTGATAGGTAATATTTACATATTTCTAAGGTAGCCCTGATATCTGTCATTTCTGCTTACCTAGCATATTTTATATGTCTCACTAATTTCCTTGGAAATGGGTTCAGGGAGAACAGTTCAGAATCCTAGGACTTGTTGGGAGTGGAGGGGACAGATGGACATTTGTAAAGCCTCTGCTTCATCTGGGTGCACACAGTCCAATTTATAATGGGTCGGGATCACAGTAGAAATGCGTATGCTTTTGACTTCTAGGAGTTTTCAATAAAAGTGTAGGAGTATAAGATGCCTCCCTTTCTTGAGGTCTGTGATTATGGTGGATAGGAAGAGAAAAGTGCCAGTAAAGTGTACTGTGAACTGTCAGGAATTATCCTCATTCTTCCTCAAGGCTTCCAGTCTATGACTCGAAAAGACAGCAGAGAAGAGAGGAGAGAAAAAGAAAAAAAAAGAAAAGAAAAGAGAAGAAAGGAAAGGAAAAGAAGAGAAAAGGAAAAGAAAAGAGAAGAGATAAAACATAGAGGCTAAGTGATAGAAAACCATAGTAAATGGATTGGAAAAAAACATGGTATTTCATTTGCAATCCATGACAACTAGTTAACATCCTTAGTCGTAAACGAACTCTTAGAAACCAGAAATAAAGACATTGATATTCCAAGAGAAATGGAAAAAAAAGAAGAAAATGAAATAACACTAGTGACAAGTAAGGATTAAGTATACAGGAAGATGACTGAGCTGAACAGTAACAAAGAATAATAATTTCTTTGTAATATCATATTGCCAAAGATTAAAAATCTAATATATGTACAATTTTAGGAAACAAATTCTCATAAACAAACACTTGGGGGTAGCCTGTTAACTCAGGAATTTGTCTAAATTTCTGCCTCTTGTCTAAATTGGTCTAAGAGTTCCCACTGTGGCACCATAGGCTAAGAATCAGCTGCAGCAGCTCGGATCGCTGCTGAGTGTTAGTTTGATCGGAACCTGGTGCAGTGGGTTGAAGGATACAGTGTTGCTACAGTTGTGCCATAAGTCACAGTTGCTATTTGGATTTGATACCTGGCCTGGTTATTTCCATATGCTGCCAGTGAAGCCAAAAAAGAAAATAAATAAATAAATAAATTGGTCTATTTGATTTGTTCCTTCTTTTTTGCATTTTCCTTTCCCTTAACTTTCCCATCTATTATCCTCTGTATCAACTGCAGTGCACATGTGCCTTAGGATAACCCCAAGGGATGTGCCAGCAAATAGAATTTAAAGAAAATAAATTTCTCAATGCTCAGCTTTCCTTTGTAGTCTCTCCAAAACTTGAATTGTATCAGCATTCTCCTGTGATTGAGGTGTCATGCAGGTTCTCTTTTCCCATTCCCTTTCATAATCATACTTTTCACTCTACAAAGAAACCATTCCTCATTCATCCAAAGTCTTACTATCATGTATTACTTAGGGTTGTTAATAAAACCCCGGGGTTCTAAACAAAGGCAGAGTTCAAAACGGAAATATTCTGTTGGTTAACCTCATTAATCAAAATATCTGAACTTATTCTAAGCATTCTTGTCTTTTTCCCCGTTGTTTTTGTTTTTTTTTTTTAACATTTTTGTGGTAGTGAAAAATATGACACTAGAAACTAGATATTTTTACTTGTTTCCAGGTATTTGGCTTTCAGATAGATTGCAAAGTCCTGCAGCAGAAGTGAAGGCACACTTTCCTCTTCTACCCACCAACTATTATTAAAGAATATAGTGCTTGTAAGAGAGTCCCATGGTAGCACTGCATATAACACTGCAAATAAACACTGTAGAGGGTGGTAGTCTCTTTGCCTTATCCATGTTTTAAAAAAGCAGCTGAAAAAGAACACTTCTCTAGTAATAAGTGCACCTATATTCATTCTTCATTTTTACCATTCTATATAATAAGTACAGCTTTGTGTAAACTCTAATTTGCCCATGATTTTTCTGAGTCTCATTTGCATATTTTCCTGATTTGAAAATGGAGGAAATAAAGATTTTTACATACACTTTCAGTGGACCAACACACACAGACACACACATATATATATGTATATATATACGTATTATATATATATACATATATAAATGTACATTTTATTATTTTTTTACTTTGTAGCAGTTCACCAAAGCTTGAGATAGAAAAACATCAAAATATATTTTAGGTGTCCTTTCTACAATATGCTTTGTCTGTTATCCATTACAGAATAATCTTACTCCTTTTCCTTTAAGTTTTAGGAAGGAACATTTTCATCTATATTTTCAATATTCCTCAACTCTGGAATATAGTCCATCTGTAACACCCATTTTTGTTCTTATACCTCTTCTGTCAGTGTGATGGTCAATTTGTTGTGTCAACTTATCTTGGCATAGTATCCTTTTATTCAAACAAAAACTTATCGAGGTGTTGTAAAGATACTTCACAAATGTGATTGATATTGACAATCTGTTGACTTTAAGTAAAGATTATCCTCCATAATCTTGCAGGCTCAATCCAATTATTTGAAAGGGAGAGCAGAGCTAAGGCTTCCCGGATAAGTAAGTTCCACCTGTGGATGGCAACATCAGCTTATGACCCTAAATTTCCAGTCCACCCTTCCCTAAGCCTGCCCTACAAATTTCAGACCAGTTTAGCCAGCCCCAAAGGCACACAAGCCAACAAAATCTGTATTTCTTTTCTACGAATGCCTTAATAAATTATTACAAAAAGATGGCTCACAGCAGCAGATTTTTTTCTCTCACAGTTCTGAAGGCCAGAAAAATAAGATGTCAAAAGATGCTCTCCCTCCAGGGCTGTCAGAAGAATTTCTTCCTATTCTTTTCCAGTTCTGGTGACAACAGGCACACACTCTGGCTTATGGCCACATCATGCCAACCTCTGCCTCCACAGTCCCATTCCTTCTTCTTCCCTGTCTTCTCAAACCCCCTCTACTTCTCTCTTACAGGATACATTTGGTTGAATATAGGGCCCATGGGCATAAACCAAGAAAAGCTCCTTCTCTAATACAAAATCACACCTTTTGACATATGTTAATATTCACTCTTTTGCTATGTAAGGTAATGTTTGATTTCTGAAAATTAGGAGGCAAAATTGGGGGGGGTGTATTTTTTGGTTTACCACAGTCAGTCCTTTTACTCCCCAAGAGTCACATTATCCCACATGTAAAATAAATTTACCCTCCCCTAACATACCCCAAAGTGTCAAATGGTTATAGCATCTGTTCAGTCTTAAGATCTCATCTAAATATCATCTATTAAAAATCCCAAGTTCTCTCTGTGATGCAGAGGGTTAAGAATCCAGCTACAGTAGCTTGGGTCACTGCAGAGGCGAGGGTTCATTGCAGCAGCTCTGGTGTGGGTCACAGCTGTGGCTCAGATTTAGTCTTTGGGTGGGAAACTTCCATATGCCTTAGGTGCAGCTATCAAATAAATAAATAAATAAATAAATAAATAAATAAATAAAGTCCCAAATCTCACTATCTAAAGCATTTAGATTAGGTATCAGTGGGACTGCATATTACACATCTTTGGGCAAAATTCTTCTCCTTCTCTGGACCTATAAATCTAGAAAAGAAATTATGTGTTCCTTAAATACAATCATGAACAGGACCAGTATAACTGTACAGACCTTTCCATTCCAAAAGAGAAAATGGAGGGCAAAAAGGTGTTATAAGTTCCAACCAATTTTAAAATCCATCAGGGAAAATCCACTGTTTTTTGTTTGTTTTGTTTTGTTTTGTTTTTTGAATGGTAGCACATGTTTGCATGTGAGTGGTTTTATAAGTCTGTTCCCTACATAGAGAATTTTAAGAGTCCAGCAAACTTCTTGCTTAACAGTTCTTTTCTCAATTCACCTCCCTCTTCTTTGCTTTAACATAAGCAGCGATATTAAACCAGGCTGCAAATTAAACAGCCTGGAAGTCACTTCAGTTAAAACTTTTAAATTCATCACTTAAAAGTTCAGCTCTCCGTACTAATGGATGATAACATTCAGCTGGGTTTCCTGCCTCCATATGATGAGGATCATTTTTCCTCCAGTTTCCAATAAACGTTTATCATTCACTTCTGAGCTTCTACAAGAGAGCCATTCCATTCATATTTTTAGCAACATTCTGTTTGTAACCATACATGTATCCTCTAAGATAACAGTAGTTTTATCAACTATATTCTTTACCTCTGTCAAAGCTCTTACATAGTATCTAATTCCAAAGCCACTTCCATATTTTTTTAGGCATTTTTTATATAGTAGCCACCTACTTCTGGTGCTAAAATATGTATTAGTTCCCAGAGGTGGACATTAAAAAAAATCACTGCCATTAAAGAGACATTTTCTCTCTCATAATTCTAAAGACCAGAAGTACAAAAGTCAGGTGTTGTCAGGGCTGCACCCATCATCAGGCTCTAGGGTGGTTCCATTCCTTACTTCTTCCAGCTTGTGGTGACCACAGATGCTATGTTTCCAAGGTCCCTCTGCCTTTTCCATGTCTTCTCCTCTGTCTAATGGTTTCAAAACTCCCCATGCCTCTCACTTATAAGGACACAAGTGAATGCACTGAGTGCCAACCCAGATAACCCACCATAATATCTGTCTCTAAAGATCCTTTACTTTCTCACACCTTTGCATAGACTATAAGGTAATAGTCACTTCAAAAGATGGGCTTTTGGAGTTCCTGCCATGGTGCAGCAGAAAGGAATCCGACTAGGAGCCATGAGATTGCGGGTTCAATCCCTGACCTTACCCAGTGGGTTAAGGATCCAGGGTTGCCTTGAGCTGTGGTGTAAGTCGTAGACGCGGCTTGGATCTGGTGTTGCTATGGCTGTGGCGTAGGCTGACAGCTGTTGCTCCGATTAGAACCCTAGCCTGGGAATCTCCATATGCCAAGGATATGGCCCTAAAAAGCAAAAAAAAAAATACAAAATAAAAAAAACAGATTTTTCTAGAATCCTGCTGTGGCACAGTGGGTTAAGAATCTATCTGTAGCAGCCCAGGTAGCTGAGGAGGAGAGGATTCAACCCCTGGTCCAGCACAAAGGATCTGGCTTTGCCAAGGCTGTGGTGTAGCTTGAAGTTGAGGCTCTGATTCATCCTTGGCCTGGGAATTTCCTAATGTCATGAGTGCGGCCATACAAAAACGAAGCAACAAGCCCCCAAACCCATTTTCCTGATTAATTGTCCTATATCAAGAGGAATTTCCTTGTTTGTACTAATTCTCTTCAACCATCATTTGAACCAAGAAAAAAACTAGCCATTCAAAGGAAAACAAAAAACTAAAAACCAAAAACAAAACAATAAAAGAACTAGCAGACTCTTTAAATGTTCATATCTTAAAATTTATTTTGATTTAAAAGAGAAAGAAAAATGAAAGAAGATTTAGGAGGCATTACATGTGTCTTTCCTTTTCCCCTGATAGTTTTTCATTATTCTACAACTCACTGATGTATTACATTTATATCCCTTAATTCTTATGTTTAGCCACGTACACCCAGTGCAAACTGTGACAGTTTATAAGACTTTTTTTGTGGGGGTAAAGGCAAAATTACCTCTTCATAGGAAGAAATGAGTATATACTTATTGTTTTATTAAAAAGGATATTTGCCCTTTTTTTCTTTTGGGGAGTATCTTGAAACACAGTTGAATATCATTTTTAACAGGATAATACAATAAAATCTCCATAGGGTATTAAAAATAATTAAATGGAATGTTGAAAGTAAGATAAGAATTGAAATGCCATACTCATTACATGTCCAAAAATAATTTGAAGTGGTTTGTTTACAAGTGAAAAGCTGTTACAAATCTTACATTAAAATCATTAATAGCTACTGTATGTTTTTACCTTTATCAGGCAATTACTCATATACAAGGAAATAAATGCTATAAAACCAAGAATATCTTATTTTTGTTATGTTTCTTACCTCTGTTTCTCATGAGGCTTACTAAGCTAGCTGAATGATTCTTTCTTCCATTGCCTGAATGGTTTAAGCAGTTCAATTAAGAATTATTTTTTTCTAGGCTCATACTGGCACTTTCATTAGCTTAGACAGTGTCTGTTTTGGAGGTTGAGCCCTTGTCAGTTGCATACTTTGCAGCTTTTTTTTCCCATTCCGTAGGTTTTTTTCTCTCCCCACCACCCTTAGGATTGCTTTGGCAATTCTGGATCTTTTATGGTTCTGTATAAATTTGTGGATTATTTGTTCTAGTTCTGTGAAAAATGTCATAGGTAATTTGATAGAGATTTTATTACATTTGTAGATTGCTTTGGGTAGTATGGACATTTTTAAGAATATTAATTAATTCTTCCAATCCAGGAGCATGGAATATCTTCCCATTTCTTGGAATCTTCTTTAATTTCCTTGATAAATGTTTTATAGTCCTCAACGTTTAAGTCCTTCACCTCCTCCATCAGGTTTACTCTGATCTATTTGCTTAGACATTGTCTAGAGGAACACTGGATGATATAAATCATCTAAAAGGTAAATACTAATTTTATGTTAAATGTGAAATATGTGGAATAAAATTCTAAATTAGCTTTGTATGTTTTCAGTGATCTTCAAAATATGATTTGAATCAAGACCTTACATTCATATGCTTGATACTAACCTGAAATTGTACTCATTTCTGACACAGCAGGTTTTTGATAGCTCTGTAAAAAGCAGAACATCATTACTTCAGGCAAGGTGGCAAGGATAATTACTTTCTATAATTCATGTTTAATACCTGAATCCCGGGGAGGAATCATTATGTCCTTGGTCCAGATTTTTAACCACACTACATCATCTGTCCTCCAGAAAATATTGGTGAGAATAACTAGAGCGACTCCAGTTCAAAGAGACTGTATTAGATTTTTGTCAGCTTTTGAAAATGTTGTAATTCAAAGTAATACTTGAACTGCTAACATGGAATACAGAGTTTATAGCTTCCTTACAATTCTAACTCTCTTTGGAAGTCTAGAAGTCTGATGAAATCTTTTTATCTGCACATTTTTCCAAATAAAGTGGCATCTCAGAAGAAGTTGGAAGCGTTTAGGATATAAAATACAGTTGTGCTCTTGCTTAAAAATTAGATTGAGGATTTCCTGTCATAGCACAGTGGAAACGAATCTGACTGGGAACCGTAAGGTTTCAGGTTCGATCCCTGGCCTTGCTCAGTGGGTTAAGGATCCGGTGTTGCCATGAGCTATGGTGTCGTTTGCAGAACTGGCTCGGATCTGGCATTGCTGTGGCTGTGGTGTAGGCTGGCAGCTGTTTCTCCGATTAGACCCCTAGTCTGGGAAACTCCATATGCTGTGGGTGCAGCCCTAAAAAGACAAAAGACAAAAAAAAATTTAGATTGAAATATATTAGTATTTTCTCTGTGTGCTTTCCTTAAAGTCCAATTGTTTTTGTTGTAATTGGTGATACTTTGTCTCAAATTAAATAATTTAAATCAATGTGCTTTAATAATGAATTTTAAAAAGAAGATGCTTCCACGCATAACACGATCTTGGCTTAGCTTCTATAACTTTTAAATACAATAGACTGTCTATGTGTGGTGGTTACCAGTGTAACTCGATGCACTTGCATAAACAGTGCTCTTATCAATGCATGCTGCACCCTGCTCTTATGTAAGCAAGTAGAATATGTGTGGGGAAAAAAAGATATTATTTTATGCATGTACTAAACATTTTTTTAAATTTTAAATTATTTTATTTTTTCCATTAGAGCTGGTTTGCAGTGTTTTGTCAGTTTTCTACCGTACAGCAAGGTGACCCATTCACACATACATTTACATTCTTTTTCTCACATTATCCTCCATCATAAGTCACTATACATAGTTCCCAATGCTATACAGCGGGATCTCATTGCTTAACCATTCCAAAGGTGATAGTATGCATCTATTAACCCCAAATTCCTACAATGTTGTAGTCCTAATTGAGCGATTATATTGCTGATAATGATTTTTTAGAAATACCAGATTCTTTAGAACTACATTATTTTCATTTTTTTTTCAGCTTATAAATGTCTATCTCTAGGAATTTCTCTTCTTGCAAACTCTTTTACACTTTTAGCATTTGAATCCCATACAAATCATGTGCCAGATTATTAGTGGAGAGAGATTGCTTTAAAATCTGTGTGTTCAGTCACAGACACAGAGAAAAAACTCATGGTTGCCAAGGGGGAAGCGGGTGGGGGAGGGATGGATTGAGAGTCTGGGATTAGAAGAGGCAAACTGCTGTATAGAGAATGGATAAACAACAAGGTCCCACTGCATTGCACAGGGCACTATATGCAATATCCTTAATAAACCGTAATGAAAAAGAATATAAAAAGTATGTACAACTTTTGTTGTACAGCAGGAATGAACACAACATTTTAAAACAAATACACTTCAATAAAATAATTTTTTAAAAAAATTTGTGTGTTCAGGATAAACCTTACTAAAAAACTGAGAAGGAATAAAGTCGAAGGAAAAGTATTCAGATATCTGAATAATCAGCATTTCAGGTAGAGGCAAGAGCCAAAGCAAAGTTTTGAAGCAGTAGAGAGCCTGCTTTCTTAGGAGAAACTGGAGGCCAGTGTGGTTGTGGTGGGGTGGGCAGGGTGAGGCAGTGGTGAGATTAGCAGTAGATGTCAAAGAAGACAGTCCACGTAGGGGCCTTGTAGGACCATGTGAGGAGAGATTATGTTGTAACCAGTAGTTTCCCATTGGTTTTGAGACCTTGGATTCAGGGTGGCTGATTGAAAGCATATGTTTACCTGATTTCTTTTTTCTTGCTTTTTAGGACCCACACCCACAGCATATGGAGATGCCCAGGCTAGGGGTCAAATTGGAGCTACAGTTGCCAGCCTATGCCACAGCCACAGCAACACAGGATCCGAGC
>PVHT020000078.1:547152-582060 GCA_004024745.2 Catagonus wagneri | reverse complement strand
GTATTGAGCTGTAGGAGCTGTTTGTAAATTTTGGAGATTAATCCTTTGTCAGTTGAATCATTTGCAAATATTTTCTCCCATTCTGTGGGTTGTCTTTTCGTTTTGTTTAGGGTTTCCTTAGCTGTGCAGAAACTTTGAAGTTTAATGAGGTCCCATTGGTTTATTTCTCTCTTTATTGTCCTTACTCTGACACATGGATGTCAATTTTTTGAGGAGAGAAATTTGTTAATAATGTAACAAATGCGATTTTGCAATCACTTTCTGTCTCTCTCCCTCTTTTTTTTTAATCTCACCAGTGGCATGCCAAAGTTTCCAGGGCCAGGGAGTAAAGCTTCACAGCAGCAATGATCTGAGCCACGGTAATAACACTGCTGATCCTTAACCCATTGAACCAACAGGGAACTCCTGCAATTAATTTTTAAATAATTTTTTTTTGTCTTTTTTCTTTTTAGGGCTGCACCCGCAGTGCTAGGGGTCTAATTGGAGGTACAGCTGTGGGCCTATGCCACAACCACAGCAACACCAGATCTAAGCCACATCTGCAACCTACACCACAGCTCATGGCAACATCAGATCCTCAACCCACTGAGTGAGGCCAGGGATCGAACCAACCTCATCATTTCCTCTGCGCCACAACAGGAACTCCCTAAATAATAATTATTGATTGATTGAGTAATTACCTTGTGCTTTCTCTACTTAGAAAACTTCTATGAATTATGTTTGTATTATTAATCCCATTTTAAGGATGAAGAAACTGACTTGCAGAAAGTTTAAGTAACCTCACCAAAATCATACAGCTAGGATGCAAATGCAAGAACTCTGACCTAGAACTGTATTATTACAGTGTGTTTGGGTGATGTGTGTATTGGCTATCATTGCTCTGGGTGTTGAACTACCTTTCCAATATTAAAATGGATATATTCTTAAGCCCCAAAGAGTAATATACTAGTAGAAATAATGTTCAGCTTCGTGGTTATCCCTATTTGGCACTCTGGGAGGAAATTCTTAAAAGGGGCAATTTTCACAAAGTTTTATATAAGACTCTTAGGTGAACACATCTTCCAAAGATGTGAATTGAGTATTTTGATGTTTGTATATAACATGGGTCCCTGAACCACCCATAGGCTCCTGGGTCAAGCCCTAGAGAGAGAGAGAGAGAGATGATTGTGAAGGTTAACTGACTCTTCTGTTTGCCACTAAAATAGGTCATTCTTGTGGGTACAACAAGCATTGCTTTGAGTTTCAAGCAACAGGTTACTCACAATTTTAACAGCACTGCCTGACACCTGTCATTCGGGAGCTCAGAACTTCAATGCTATTTTGACTGATTTGGTTGACGGCACTTAAAGTGTTGGGTGTTGAAGAGGAGTAACTCAGTTGGTGCCCCTTGGTAGAAGATGGTCTTGTTCAAAACCCATGTCCTGGGTCCCCAAGGACTTTAGACAATGTTTTGCAAAAGGACATTCCAAGAGTTTAGAGGACCTGGATTGATCAACAAGACATATATGGTTGATACTAACATGTACCACCATTAAGACATTAGAAAATGTGGATTTTCAAGACCTAGGGAACATTGGAACAATTAGCAGAATATCCCTAGACAACCATTAGTAGAGTTGATTTTGGATAGAAGGAATTAGACCACACAGGAAATATTCCATGGCCTTTGAAAAGTAACAGCATTTTTTCCTCACTAAGAATGCCCAACTTCTTTGCAGACATAATGGTCTATTTCATGCCAAAATAGTAAGTTTCCACTGTTGCCTCAAATGAAAACCTCCCATGCCATGCCTTCACTGAAAAAAGCAGAAGTAAAATGCTGCTAGTGTGGAGGACAGATTATCTTCATGTAAATAGTGATTTATAAGACTGGAGAAATGTCTTACACCTAATATGAATTGTGATGATAATAATAACCACCCAATCAACTGTCATGACAATTTAATTCTTGTAAATCACATAACATCCATGGAGCACTTCAAATATGCCAGACACCTTTTTTTTTTCCTGACCGCACCCATGGCATATGAATGTTCTTGGGCCAGGGACTGAATCCGAGTCACGGCTCTGATCTAGGCCACAGCTGCTGGCAACACCAGATCCTTAACTCACTGTGCCACAGCAGGAACTCCCACAAGACACTCTTATGCACTTTGTGTATAAATTCATTTAATCCTCATTAAAAATCTGTAATATATGAACCATAATTATACTTTGAGTAGTAATAATGAAAATGACAGAGCTCATAGAGCACTTCCATGTGGGTGGACGCTGTTCTAGACAACTGGCTACATTTTTGTAGAAAGAAAAGCCTGAAGCAGGTAGAAGGGGAGCATATTTGTGGACATCCCCTAGGTGTTCATGGAAAAATCAGGCTACACACCTGGGCAGTTGAGGCTCCCACTGCCTACTTCATCAGTATCCCCTTGCATCCCAGGAAAAGTGCTTCACAATTGTCATTGTTTATTTGGATGATGATGATGATGATGATGATGATGATGATGATTACCACGTACTGATGGTTTCCCTGCATCATTACTATTCTCTCGGGCACAAAAAGACCTAATACATTATGCATGTGTGGACCACACACAGCACAAAATTGTCAGAGCTAATGCCTGCGATTATTTGACCAGCACCAAAGTCCATGTACTTCTCTATGTGTGGGACTGTCTTCCCTTTAAAGGAAACAGTGTTACAAGTAGAGTCCACTATGGGAAGTGCTGGATGGTGGGAGATGGGGAGAGAGTGAAGGGATGATCATCGAGTTCTCCTTCCTTACTAAACCAGAACTAATTAGTTTTATGTGCTTAATATATTTAACTAGTATTCTTAATAGGATTGCATTTGACAAAATTAAAGTTTCTATGAAAAAAAAGACTGATAACCTTTATTAAAGGAAAAGATATTACTTCCCACTACATTCATGTCATTTATTTGATTACCTTACCTAAGTTTCCAATTAATTTTCCTCATGAAAAGGTAACGTCTGTCCAGATTTGATCTAGACCTTCACATTTAGCTCCAGTTTCTATTCTGAAGGTTAATTTTTGCCCAGATCCACGTAGCAGGACTCTGCAATTCAGAACTATCTGATTAATTTAATTGCCCTACCCTTTTGGGTTCATGGTATCAACTATGATTATTGTGGTCACTGCTTTTGATAAAACCAAATATCAGATATATGATAAATAGATAGCAGATAGATAATTTGCCTCACATACATGTAACTTGAGAAATTCACAATGTAATAATATCTTATATAGGGAGTTCACATTGTGCCTAAGCACTAACGAAACCGGAGAGTATCCACGTGGGTTCAGTCACCTCAAAGGAAAGAACAGAATGTGGCTTTACCAAGTAAAGCAGCATTTCTATTTGCAAAACTAAGCTTATACCGTGAAATCATCCCATCTTTCTTCAATAGATGGTCATCACTGAGATCTTCATTAATTTCCAAAGACTGAGCCTCTTCACAGAATTATCTAAGCCTGTATAAACTGACGGTTGATTAAAACAGATGGCTGATTAAGAAATGAGAGGAAATATTTTTTCAATATTTGAGACACCTTACCTACAATGCTTGTGCAATATGTCACCAGTACAGTTTTTAAGTTTATTTGCATTTGCATTTACATGTCTGCTTCTACTTTGCCTAAAGCCTTCCAAGGCCAATGTATCAAGTTCTGTTACGATGAGTGTCCAACTATGTTAAATTACCCCTTTAATCCAATACTTGTGATCTATCTCCTCTACAAGGTGTGAGCATTATTGGTGTATGTGTTAAGATTAGAAGACTCCTTGAATATGATTTATGTAAATGGATTCAATATTGATGTTTCAGGTGTTTCTATGTTTGGATCACTTCTCAGAATATTCTAAGGAATTTATAATGCAACATTCTGAGTCACAGAGTTGGCACTGTTTCATTAGCTAGATTCCCTGGCAAACCGTTCCCTACCATTTCCTATAACCCATCTATTAAATTAAAAAGCATTACCCTTCAAAGACCTTTCAATAACTGTATTTGCCCATTCATTATGCAGAACACCTCCCTAAAGCCCTTGATATGTCAATAAGAAACTCTCAGAACTACTAGATAAAGGCTATTTGAAATATTTATCAACCTAGTTCTGTCCGTGAGTTCCTCTAGAGACATGTATTTAAAAGGAACAGTCTGAATGTAAGTTCTTTATTGATATTGTCCTCGTTAAATCAGTTGTAGGTGACAGGTCTCACTCTTTGAAACATTTGGCCTCAGGATCTCCTGTGAAGAATAATGACAATAATCATTGTTTTTGATGGAATCATTACTTTCTGATGTGACATAATCAACAGCTCCAGGCTGTATCTTCATACCTCTCAAAACACAATGTACTAGTCACAAGTCCTTCTCTTAGAAAATAGAGTTGTTTTCCCATGGCTACCATTATTTTTTATGTTTTAGACTAATATTTATATGGTTAACTGGCACAGAAGCAGGACATGAAATAAATGCTCTGATTAAAGAATACATTTGAGTTGTACTTTGGTATATTATGCCTCTTGACTAAAACCTTTAGGTTATGGTTCATAATTCTATGTAACTTAAGATGTTATAATTTTCAGAATTGGAAGTGTTCTGATTGAATTTGTCACAAAATTTTAAACAGGAATATATTGTCAAAAATGATTATCCCCTTTCCAAATTTGTTATTGGAGATTGGAGTTAATGTTACTTACAATGATACTTAGCATATTAGTGTTTTCACCCCATGATATCCCACATATTGCTAACCTATTTTTGATTTATACAATTACTTTATTATAATCAGTGCTTAAATAGCCATAAACTCCTTCATATTAGAGAAAAAAATAATTTTATCTTGGAAAACTGAAGAATGCTTTATCATCACACATACTCTTAGTGTGAAATTATATAAATTAATAATATTTATATCACTAATAAATATTTCTCTTTTCCTATGTACATCCTTTCCTTCGTATATTACTTCATATAAATCAATAAAAACCAAGCAAAAAAATAAGTGAAATGTTTCAGAGGCCAGCACATATTTGAGTATCTTCATGAAAATGTATAAATCTTTAAAATTAACATGCTTCAATATTATGTACTTGCAGAAAAAATTACTTCAAGGCAAGTAAGCACTTCCTGGGAAAATATATCTCTGTAATCATGTACGATTTTTTTTTAAATCCAGTTACATATTTTTGGAGAAATCGTTCAATACAAATAATACCTCAATTCAGTGCTATTTCTCTGGCTGATTCCAAAATTTTATGGGGATCTAAATGTTGCCATGTTCATATATTTTTCCATCTTTTCTTGGTAGATCTTTCCTCTGACTTCCTATGAAAATAAGCCTCACCAAAGGTTTTAGTTTGGCACCTCCTCGAGGTGCTTAACTCAGTAGGATGGATCCTTCAACTCTACCCTTGTTCTTCCACTGGAAAA
The DNA here is from genome assembly GCA_004024745.2 of Catagonus wagneri. Taxonomy (NCBI): domain Eukaryota; kingdom Metazoa; phylum Chordata; class Mammalia; order Artiodactyla; family Tayassuidae; genus Catagonus; species Catagonus wagneri. Next base: position 576,605 of record PVHT020000078.1, on the reverse strand, counting down.
TATGATCAAATACACTATTCCTCCTCAAGGATTGTCAGAACATCAGCAGACTGTAAAACAGTCTCTTTTGTCTTTCCTGCAACACAATTCACTAAGGCTTCCGGTGCCTGTTTGGGAGTCAGGCGGCACTCAGAAGTCTTTCCTGCTCGGTTATTATAACACATGGTGGGAATTTCCTACTCCAATATTACTTTTTTTTTTGTCTTTTTGCCTTATCTAGAGCCGCACCCACGGCATATGGAGATTCCCAGGCTAGAGGTCTAACAGGAACTGTAGCCGCCGGCCTTCGCCACAGCCACAGCAACGCGGGATCCGAGCCGCGTCTGCAACCTACACCACAGCTCACGGCAACGCTGGATCCTTAACCCACTGAGCAAGGCCAGGGATCGAACCTGCAACCTCATGGTTCCTAGTCGTATTCGTTAACCACTGAGCCACGACGGGAACTCCCAATATTACTTTTGAAGATTTAAAATTATTAAACTGATGAGAGAACAGAAAATCCCAGGCATTTGAATTGAAGTTATCTAGGTCATACATTAGATTAATAACATTGATTACTTCAATTCTAATTTCCAGTCTAGCTTTTTGATCAAATCCATGGTAAAAGCAGTTAAGCTTTTTTTTTAATAAGATAATCAATGTCAAATATAATCCTTATATTCAAAAAATATATATTCTTAAAAATGTTTACTCATTTGTTATTAATCACTATGGTGACTATTAAAGAATATTTCAGTTGGTTTTCTTTATCACTTTTATCATATTTTATGATAAATAAATAAATTTTGAAGTAATCCTATGTTTTTAATGTACTTCTGACCATAAAGCTCTTGGTGCTATATTATTTGTTTCATTGTATCAAGCATTTTTATTTGACTTGTCATTTGCTCATGGAGGAACTGGAATTTGAAAGGAACATGGGCATTTTGTACATGGCTACAAACCAAAATATAGTGGACATAGATATAGATAATTTGGAAGGTTTTATTTTCCCCCCATGGGAAGAGTGATGAGTTCTAATCAAGTGCTTCTGTTTTCTTTGGAAAAAGAAATGAGTCTTCAATGACTTTAAGTAAGTGAAAGAAACATTTAGAAGATTTTAGAGAAAAATATATGCCATATTTTAGAATAAGAAAGCAACCTACCAGGCCATAGTAACAGGGATTCTAGGTTTCTTTTTCTTTTTTTTTTTTTTTGTGAGCAGTAGAGTTTTGTGGATTTTAAATGGCAAATTGTCAGTTTAGTTTTCTGAATTTCTCCAGTAGTTTCATATTGTATAATTCAGATGGGGCAAACGTGGATAGCTGAGTTCAACTAGAAAATAAATGTTTATTGAAGCCCTTGTTATGGAGGAGAGAAAACAGATGATTGAGGGTATTTTGGATTGGAATTCCTTGATTACAGGTTTAGCTGAAATGCTTTACAAACAGTGAGTCAATTAATGATCTTTCGTGAGTTTCACCTCAAAGCTATTGCTGAAGCCCCCCATCTCACCCCAAGTCACCATACAAAGTCAGTCTGGGAAACTCACTGACCACACAAAGCTAAGTTTATTTTTCTTTTCATTTTTAAATTTTTATTGAAGTATAGTTGATTTACAATATTTTTAAAAAACAGAAAGCTAACTTTAAGGAGAGCATCAACTTTGCTGATTCTTACTCATGTTTCTAAGGGGAATGTTTAAGCAAAATTCTTAAAGAACTCTGAAGGCTGCTTTTAGTCAAGGTTTCACATAAATGTTCATAATGTCGATGTATACAAGGACTGGTCTGAGATTGCAAATAACTGAGGTATTGGAAAAGACAATATTTTTTATCTTTGAAAGACATGGGTCAATGTGAAGGTACATCTTAAGACCCATGAATAGGAGAAAATATTAAAATAGTTTGAGCGTAGGCAATTTGTGTTATGTACACATCATTATTTAGCAAAAAATAAATCAGTTTTCTAAGTTATTACACAGCTTTTACAGTGTGCTTGCTCTCTTAGTTCCCAGTACTTTCTATGCTCCTGTCAAAATAGTTAAAGAAGGAGTTCTTATTGTGACTCAACAGGTTAAGAGCCCAGCAAGTAACAATGAGGGTGTGGGTTCCAGCCCTGGCCTTGCTCAGTGTGTTAGGGATCCAGCATTGCTTCAAGCTCCTTCATAGGTCACGGCTCAGATCTGCTATTGCTCTGGCTGTGGTGCAGGCTGGCTGCTGCGGCTCCAATTCAACCTCTAGCCTGGGAACTTCTATATACTGCAGGTGTGGGGGAAAAAAAAAGAAGAAAACCCAAAAGGAAAAAAATTGTAAAAGAAAATAGGTTTTTTTTGGAAGACTGTGTAAGTGTTCAGGATCAGTTACAGAAATCGGAAATGATGAAACGTAGAAGCTCTTTTCTAGAGTCATCATAATTTGGTGGTGATCTAGGTTGTTGCCCGAACTGTACATTGAGTAGAATTTAATACTAAGATTTGTTATGGAAATTAAATGAGAGTGAAAATAATTACATTGCCTACAAACTTATTTCATATTTCAAATGGTTTGTATTAATTTTAAATGATTAAGCCATACAATTTAATGAGGCACCATTTTAGAAGATTTGTGTATGTGATTCTGTGTTTCAATACTATAGCTATAAAGAAGCATAATCAAACATATGAATTTTGTCTAAAATTTAAAGTATATCATTGAAGTGATGTGGCAAGTGAAATTCCAAAAGCTAATTTTACGAACAATAAATCAATGACCATAATCAATCTATTCATACTTGAAAAATATTCTAACTCTGACAGTATAGAATTTAATGCATACAGTTTTTTAAACATAGACCAATAATTGAACAGCTGACATAGAGTAAAATCTGCTAACCTTATAGTAAACGTGCTGCTACTCTGAGACAGCTAAAAATCACCTATGGCACCATATGAAGCTGTTTTTCATAAAAATAATAAATTTCTATTTTGAAAGCTATCAACAAATCAATAGACAAGAGTGCTTTTATTAGTTGTATTGTATATCTCTGCAGTTAGGCGTTTTAACTATGTGGGTTTTTAACTTCTCTTATGTATAATTTTGAAAGTTAGCTGCATGAACTGTGAAGATAGGCCCTAAATTTTTCTTGCTCATATCTGTATTCTCAGCGCTGAGGTAAATACTTAGAATATAATACAGACCCAATAAATAACCATTGAAGGAATGAATAAGTAAATGAAGCAATCAATCAGTGAAAAGACTTGCTAAGTTATGAGCTGGACACAATATCAATTTACACCCTCTGTCTACTTTAACAATCTCATTTCTTACTAAACTGGGATATCCATCCTTATCATGGCCACACCATTTTACTTAATTACTCACATCAAACTCTTGAGTGAGTTATATCTAAGCCTACCTAGTATATATGACAACTTGAACAAATCATTTTTAACATCTCTCTTCTATCTGAAAAATTAATTTTAATACAATTATGTAATAATTTTGATCATTCTCTTGCTGTGTTATTTTGTTTTAAATGATTAGAATTTTAAAAATGAATTTCATTAAATAGGTTTTGTCTAACTCAGCAAAATATTTCTTACATGAGCTAAAGTTGCATTTATTAAAAATTACAAATCACACTGTGTTCCTTCTCAGTATTCTAGTTTGTAAACATATTTATAATATTTAATTACTCACATAGAATGAGAAAACAAAGTAACCTGAGTTCAGTTTCCTTATTTTTGCATAATGAACTATCTTTACTTATTTATTTATTAATTTTTATTGGCATATAGTTGACTCACCATGCTGTGTTAGCTCAGGTACACAGGAAAGAGAGTCAGTTATACATATACATATATCTGCTTTTTCTCAGATTCTTTCTCATGTAGATTATTATGAATATTGAATAGATTACCCTGTGCTACACAGTAGGTCCTTCTCTGTTATCTATTTTGTATATAGTACTGTGTATAAAATCCCAAACTCCGAATTTATCCCTCCCACTATATTTTATGTTTGATTTTGAAATCTTTGAGTCTTTTTCTCTTTTGTCAATAAGTTCTTTGGCTTATTTATTTTTAATAAACTGTTTAAATGAAGGTATATGTAGCACATAGGAGCTGAAAACACTAACTGCACTGAAAACTGGCTTAAACAATTTTGATGCTGAGTGAACCTATACTTGAAATCCAGGTGTTGAAATCCAAATGCTTAGTGATAATTATTCAAATTAACTTCCATATTCAGGCAGGCCTGGTTTTATTTTTGGTCTTCTCTTTATTTCACTTTGAAGATACTGTACTTTTTTACAAATTGGAGGTTTGTGGTAACTCTGCCTTGAGCAAGACTATTGGCACCGTTTTTCCAACAGTGTTTGCTCATTTCATGTCTCTGTGTCAAATTTTGATAATTCTTATCACATTTCAAAATTTTTCATTATTACTTTAATTGATATGGTGATTTGTGATCAGTGCTCTTTGATGTTATTATCATTATTTGGTGGCATCACAAACCACACCCCTATAAGGTGCTGAACTTAACAGATAAATGCTGTGTGTGTTCTGACTGCTCCACTCACCAGCAGTTACCTATCTCTGTCTTCTTCATCCTCTCTATTCCTTGAGATGCAATAATTTGGAAATAAGGCCAATTAACAACCTTACAATGGCCACTAAGTATTCAAGTGTAAGTACGTGTCATATGTCTCTCACTTTAAATCAAAAGCTAGGGGAGTTCCTGTGATGGCTCAGTGGTAACAAACTCAACTAGTATCAGTGAGGATGGGTTCAATCCTTGGATCCACTCAGTGGGTTAAGAGTCTAGTGTTGTGGAGAGCTGTGGTGTGTGTAGTTCATAGACATGGTTTGGATCCCAAGCTGCTCTGGCTGTGTCATGGGCTGGTAGCTACAGCTCCGATTTGACCCCTAGCCTGGGAACTTCCAAATGCTCTGGGTGCAGCACTAAAAAGACAAGAAAAAAAATAAAAAGCTATAGATGCTTAAGTTTAGTGAAGAAGGCATGTCAAAAGCTGAGATAAAGCTGAGATGGTTGAAAGCTAGGATTCTTGTGCCAAAGTGTTGGCCAAGTTGTGAATGGAAAGGAAAAGTTCTGGAAGGAAATCAAAAGTGCTACTCCAGTGAACACATGAATGATTAAAAAAAAAAAAAGTGAATAGTCTTATTTTAGTGGTCCAGATAGGGCATCAAGACCACAATAACATTTCCTTACCAAAACTTAATCCAGGGCAAGGATTTAATTCTCTATTCTCTTCAATTCTGTGAAGGCTGAGAGAGGTGGAAAGATACAGAAAAAAAAAAAGTCTGAAGTTAGCAGAGATTGGTTCATCAAGTTTTAGGAAAGAAGTTTTCTTATTAACATCAAATTGCAAACTGAAGTAGCAAGTGACGATGTAGAATCTGCAAAAAGTTATCCAGAATGTCTAATAGCTAAGATAATTAATAAAGCTGGTTACACTAAACAACAGATTTTCAATGTAGATGAAGCAACTTTAAATTTGAAGATGTCATCTAGGACTTTCACAGCTAGAGAGAAAAAGTCAATGTCTGGCTTTGAAGCTTCAAAGGACAGGATGAAACTCTTGCAGCTGGTGACTTAAATTCATGTCATTGCTCATTCACCATTCTCAAAGTGCTAGGATGCGTTTTTAAAAAAAATGTTTTTTGAAGTATAGTTGATTTACAATGTTGTGATAATTTCTGCTGTACAGCAAAGTGATTCAGTCATACTTGAGAATTATGCTAAATCCAATCTTCCTATGCCCTATAAATGGGACAACAATGTCTGTATGACAGTGCTTCTGTTTATAATTATGTTTTACTGAATATTTCAAGCACAGTGTAGAGACATATTACTTAGAAAAAAAATACCCTTTAAAAAATTACGACTCATTTGACAATGTACTTGAACACCCAAGAGTTCTGATCAATGTACAACGAGATTAATGTTGTTTTCATGCCTGCTATCACAATATCCATTCTCTAGGTCATGGATCAAGGGGTCATTTAAAATTCAGGTCTTATTATTGAAGGCATACGCTTTGTAATTCTATAACTACCACAGACAGTGATTCTACAGATGGATTTGGGCAAAGTCAGTTGAAAACCTTTGGAAAGGATTTTCCATTTTTGGTCCCATTAAGATCATTTATGATTCATGGAACTAAGTCAAAATATCATTAACAGAAATTTGGAAGAAATTTATTCCAACTCTTTTGGATGACTTTGAGAGGCTCAAGACTTCAGTGGAGGAAATAACTACATGTGATGTGGAAATATCAAGAGAACTAGTATTATAAGTGAAAGCTAAAGGAGTTCCCATTGTGGCGCAGTGGGTTAAGAACACAATGTACTCTCCATGTGGATGCGGGCTCAATCCCTGGCTTGGCTCAGTGTGTTAAGAATCAATCCCTTGCCAATGCTTACTCTGTGGTGTAGATCACATATGTAGCTTGGATCCAGTGTCGTGGCTGTGGTGTAGACCTCAGCTGAAGCCCCGATTCAAACCCTAGCCCAAGAACTTCCATATGATGAAGGCGTGACTTTAAAAAGGAAAAAAAAGGTGGAAGCTGAAGATATGACTGAATTGCTGCAATCTCATGATAAAATTTGAACTGAAGTGGAGTAGCTTCTTATGATTGAACAAAGAAACTGGTTTCTTGAGATGGAAGATTAGTCTTCTTGGTGAAGATGCTGTGAAGATTATTGAAATGATAGCGAAGGATTGCTAATATTACATAAACTTAGTTGACAAAGCAAGGTAGAGTTTGAGGGGATTGACTCCAATTGTGAAAGAAGTTCTACTATGGGCAAAGTGCTGGCAAGCAGTATGCATTCTACAGAGGAACTGTTCGTTAAAGAAAATGTCAATCAGTGAAATAAATTTTATTGTTGTCTATTTTAAGAAATTGCCTAAACCACCTCAGCCTTCAGAAACCACTACCTTGATCAGTCAGCTGCCTTCAACATTGAGGCAGGGCACTCTACCAGCAAGAAGAGTATGGCTTGCTGAAGTCTGAGATGGTAGATAACATTTTTATCAATAAGGTATTATTTAATTAAGGTATGTACATTTTTTACATAACACTAATGCACACTTAGTAGATTATAATGTAGTGTGATCTTAACTTTTATATGCACTGGGAAATTAAAAAAAGTATATGAGTTGCTTTATCGTGATAATTGCTTTATCAGAGGGGGCTGGGCAGAAAGTGAAATATTTCAGAAGGCTTCCTCTAAAATGAAAATATCAAATTTTTATCACTTACAAAATATGATAACATACGCTAATTTAAAGTTAGTATAAATATTAAGAAAATTCAAAAGCAACTCAGAAGGTGTCTGGAATTTGGCATATAACTTGTAAAATGTAAAATTCCCTGACTTGAATGCTCTCTATGAAGTTTTTTTGGTTCTGTTCTATCTACCACACACCACTACTAGCTGACATAAATGTGTAAAGAAAGAAGATTTTTAAAATATCCTTTCATTCATTGATTCTAGGTTCTTAAGAAAGTATAAAACAAATAGATATTTACAAGCAAAAATAAAGTGTACTAAGCTTCACTAACCTCACAGGAAACAGTGATTTTTTCCAAACCTCCACTTCCAAGATTCTAAGAACTCATGCCCAATTTAATTGTGGAAAAGAGATAAAAGGCACTAAGGTTGAAAGTTGCATTAAAAGAAAGGATCATTTAAAAAATCTAGATTAATGTGAAAATAATTCACCAATTCAATTACCTGAGAAAATGAAGATGGGAGTTTCTAGTGTTATTAATGATAATAATGGAAAGGATAAAGGGAACAAAGAATTTAACTGAGTTTATGTGAGGAGACAAAGCCAGCTTAATTGAATGCAGAGGTCAGGCCTGGTCTTACCCAGAGACATAGAGAGTTTTAAATGGACATACTGCAAGAGAAATTGAACCCAGAAGGGTAAACTAAATCTCTCAAGGAAAATCAGCAAGTATTAATCCATGATTATGCATAAAATATCATAAAATACGTTACAATAGTCCATAAAATAGAACATTTTTTTGTGATTTGTGAGTTAATATATTGAATTGTAACAAGCTCTCCTTCACTAAATTTTATCATCATTTACAAGTTAGTACTATACTCAGGGGACTGACTGGCTACAGGTGACACCTACACCTGTGAGGTAGGTTTGCTTCTGAAACTAGAATTATTGCAGCAACAAATGCAGACCAAAAAATTTCATAAGCATTTCTGTTTAATGGGAAACAAACATTTATCATTTATATTTCCAAAGTCAATTCCATACAAATAAATTAAATATACTTTAAAATTATAACCCATTTATTTCAAAAGTAGTGCAAGTTTAATGGGAAAAACATTTACTTTAAAATATTTATTTTTTTGTCTTTTCAATTTTTTTTTGCTTTTTAGGGCCACACTTGCAGCATATGGAAGTTCCCAGGCTAGGAGTTAAATCCCAGCTGCAGCAGCCTGCCTATGCCACAGCCACACCAACACCAGATCCTTAACCCACTGAGCAAGGCAAGGGACCAAACCCACATCCTCATGGATACTAGTCAGGTTCTTAAACCACAGAGCTATAATAAGCATTACTGGGGAAAATTTTTAAAAAATGAGCAATTAAAAAAATGCTTATATGCATTGAGAATATTATCGAATTTTGCATACTTCCATCTCACTAATCTTTCAAACAGTCTGCACTATGAAAAGAAAGTAAATTATTGGATTTCCTAAATCTGATATCAGCTTCAGTATTTTGCATGGCACTTTTATGGGACAGTCAAGAAGGCTCAGATACCATTGTTCAATTCTTGATCAGGAAAGGTAAGCACAAAAATGTTAGATGATTTTATATAAAGAAAGGAAGCAGACAGAAATTATGCCTTCAAAATTGTTTCAATTCAATGGTCACTATGTACAATTTCTGGTGAAGTCGAATAGGAATATTTTCTGCTTGTAGAACACTCAAAATATTTTATAGGCCTTTATAAACTCTTTTACTTCCCTATGAAATTAGAAAATCAAATGTTTGATAGCACAATAAATCATGCTGATTTGTACCACATTTACAAAGTACTTACACATCAAAACTGTATCCATGAATTTCTATTAACCTGCAACATTTGAAAACAACACTATTTCTAATTAGAAAGTGTTGTATTTGTCAGCATTCAAATTCAACACATTTCTTTCTCTTTTTCTCATAAGACCGATGTAAATTTTTTTAAGGTTAAGTTATTATACCTTTCTTTAGAGCCTTATTAAGTTCCATGATTTTAGAATCAAGTCAACTTATATTTTTCAAGAGCCAAAATCTTTAAATGTCAATAAATATTTTAAATGTCAGTAAATATTCTTCAGATATAAAATAGTTATATTCAACTTCTCAAAGGAAAACTGAGGTAACTTTAGAGAAATCTTTACAAAGATAGGAATTAAATATTAAATATTTCGAATAAATCAGTTCAACATGCAATTCGTAATCATAAAAATGACATAGTTCAGGAGTTCCCATCATGACTCAGCAGAAATGAATCTGACTAGCATCCAAGAGGAGGTAGGTTTCATCCCTGTCCTTGCCCAGTGGGTTAAGGATCCAGACGTTGCCTGAGCTGGGGTGTAGTTAGCAGAAGCGGGTCGGATCCGGGGTTGCTGTGGCTGTGGTGTAGGCTGGAAACTATAGCTCCAATTCAACCCCTAGCCTGGGAACCTCCATATGCCATGGGTGCAGCCCTAAAAAGACAGACAAAACAAAACAAAAAAAAACATGACATAATTCATTTATAATAGTTACTTAATTTAAAATACTAAGAAATGTTAAATTCTGATCTTAGAAAGCATCTTTCCCATTATAATAGCTTAAATTTATTATTGCTTCTTTATCAAAAATTGCATATAACAAGTATTGCTATAAAGATAATAAAATAATGCCATTTGCAGAAGCGTGGATAGACCTAGAGATTATCATATTAAGTAAGTCAAAGATAAATATCATATAATAACACTTTATGTGGCATCTAAAAAATTGATAAATATGAACTTATTTAAAAAACAAATAGACTCACAGACATAGAAAACAAACATGTTTACCAAGGTGGATAATGGTGGGGGATGGTAAATTAGGAGTTTGGGATTAATGTATACATACTATTATACACAAAATGGTAGACAAGAACCTACTGTATAGCACATATCTTATAATAATATCTAATGGAAAATTATGTGAAAATTCTTATATATATATAAGTAAATTGACATTTTGTAAATGTATTTGTGAATATATTCTTACCATATGACATAGCGATTGTCCTTTTCAGTGTTTATACAAAAGTGTTGAAAAAGTATGTCCCTCCAAATCTTACACACAAATGTTTACAGCATCTTTATACATAACTGTGAAAATTTGGAAGTAATCACAATGCCCTTCAGTAAGTAAACAGATAAATAAATGATGGTACATCCAGACAATAGAATATTATCCAGAGCTAAAATAAAAAGCTATCAAGCCATGAAAAGATATGACAAAAACTCAAATGTATGTTCCTAAGTAAAATAAGCCAATTTGAAAAATGTTATAGACTGTATGATTCAAACTGCATGACCTTCTGGAAAGGCAAAAATATGGAGACATTTAAAGGATTAGTGTTTGTTAGAAGTTAGAGAGATGGAGTTCCCGTTGTGGCGCAGCAGTTAACGAATCCGACTAGGAACCATGAGGTTGCGGGTTCGATCCCTGGCCTTGCTCAGTGGGTTAACGATCCGGCGTTGCCGTGAGCTGTGGTGTAGGTTGCAGACGCGGCTCAGATCCTGCGTTGCTGTGGCTCTGGCGTAGGCCGGCAGCTACAGCTCCGATTAGACCCCTAGCCTGGGAACCTCCACATGCCGCAGGTGCGGCCCTAAAATGACAAAAGGCAAAAAAAAAAAAAAAGAAAAAAAAAGAAGTTAGAGATCAGGAGGGTATATATAAGCAGAGCACAGAGGATTTTTAGAGCAGTGAAACTACATGGTACCATAAAGGTGGATACATGTTATCAAAATTCACAGGCTGTACAACTCCAAGCAAAACCTAAAGTAAACTATGGACTTTGGGTGATAATGACCCGAATATAGGTTTGCATTGATTATAGTTAATTGATTAAAACAAATATACCATTCTGGTGCAGGATTTTGATGAGGGAATGAAATCTGTGCAAATATGGGAGCAGGGGAAATATGGGAAATTTCTGGATGTACCCTCAATTTTGCTATGAATTTAAAACTACTTTAAAATGTACATTCTATTTAAAAGCATAGAATTTCAACTTACACTAAATTTGTCTTCTCACACTAAAATATATATTTAATATTATACTACCAGAGCTTATTTGTACATAATCATAAACAGATATTTGTGTACTTTCATCACAAATATGTATGTGACATATTTATGATGTTGACATATAATCTATGTCAACATCATAAATATGTCAGGAGGAAAATACTGATTTTCTAAATTCTTGTGGGACCAATTAGATATTAGAAAATTAAAGGCTTTGTATTTGAAATTCAGGATAACTTCATTTTGAAATCAACTGGTTACTAATTACGAACCATATCTGAAGTCTGAACAAGTTTTTTTGTAATGTCTTTTTTATTTTCCTTATTATTTCTAAATTTGACAAATATTTGAGATATATATTTTATATGTGTATATATATGTCTATACATGTATATATACGTGTATATATATGTATATACATGTATATATATAGGTGTATATATACATGTATATATATTTTATATATACACATATATATTTTATGTGTGTGTATATATATGTGTGTGTGTGTGTATATGGGCATATATATGTATATACACACTATAGATTGATTTCTATTATGCTTTCCTGGATCTAGTTAGGGTTCATATTGAGTCCGAAGTCTGAGGTTTTGTTGGTAGAACACTACAAAATTGATTTGAACATATGTAGTGATATATAAAAGCAGTTATTGATTAGAGAGTTCCATGGTACCAATAAAATCAAAACATCAACATTCATCTATCATTTAATTGTTTAACAATTTTCAGTGATCTAAGAGAAAAGAAAGTGGATTTTTTTAATTAAAATAAGACTATTGGTAACAGTAAGTTAGCTCTTGAAAGCTACATCTCTATTCTCTTTTATGTCTTTCACAATCTTGATAGCATATTATTTATATTTTCTGTAAATTTCCATAAAAAAGCAATGGATTAAATCAAATTATAAATGAAAGATCAAGAAAATATATCTGTTTTGTCCTCAGGTTTCACTCATCCCAGTTCTATAATATGCCCTCTGGTTGTCCAGTAACCACAAAAATTTAGCCATAGAATATCAAAATTTTAATATGTTATTGTTAATACTTTTTGCTTTCCATTCAGTATCATTTTTTTTTTCTTTTTTGGCCACACCTACAGAATGTAGAAATGCCCAAGTCAGGGGTCAAACCCTTGCCAGAACAGTGACAATACCAGATCCTTAAACTGTTGAGCAACCAGAGAACTCCTCAGTATCATTTTAAAGATGGTTATTGTACAACAACTTTCCGCTTGGCAGAAAAGTAAGAGTATTTAAAAATAAACCATAAAAATTGAACCTTGTTGATGCTACTCCTCACTTTTTGTTTTATGTTATATTTACTTTAGGGGTATTTAAATTTAAAAAATCAGTTATTTTACTCTTTGAATTCTATTTACTATTTCTCAAATTTTTGCATGTGTTAAAAAAAGACAAATTCTCAGACAAGCAGGTGCTGTAAACAGGATATAAAAGACAGCTTTCATTGATTTGCTTTCTTTGACAGAACTTCTAATTACTTTCACAAGACACTGATTGAAAATGCAATCTTTTCCTTCCATCGGATGTGTGCTCTTACTGTTTTCATATTTTTATAAGGGTAACAGATGATCAGTCGTGTTTTTCTAAACTTCCTCACAACCATCTAGCCAAGGACATTTAAAAAAGAAACAATTTTCATTTGTGTCAATTACCAATGTCAATCATTGTAGAATAAATTAGACATTCTGTTCTTAATAAGGAGAGTATGTTATGGTTGATATTTTAAGCTCTGATATACGTGAATTTTTATAAGAATGTCAAGAAATAATTTCTCATCAAAACAGGTATAATTTTACTGAAGGAAAGAACCATTAGTATAAATAAAGGTCAAAATATGTTGCTAGCAGCTATTTTCATGCCATTTTAAGAGTGTATTATTGTTGATGGTAACAAATATATTGTAGGAAATATTTAAATACTGAAAGAGTATTTTTAAGTTTAATGTCTAATATTTAGTATCGCTATAATTGTTCTCTTATTATTCTATCTTCAGAGCATACAGGAGTAATAGTTTGTCCTTTCTCCCCTCAGAGGAGCTCACACAGACAAGGAAAATCATATGTTCAAGAGTGGAGTAAATAGCAAATAGCTTAAAATGAGCACCTACTCTGAGGCTGTCCCCTGAGGTAAGAAGATACTTCACAAACCTGTCCTAGATGAAATCTCTATTTATGTCTGTATCATTTCTTCTCTGAAATCTGACGTTATTTCCAGTCTTATCCCCAACCCTCCAATACAAAATCTTTTAAATTACTTAGAATCTGATTTAACACATTAATGGATTTATATTTTATTTTTTCCTAATAATTTTATAATACATTTAAGGATGTGATCTGTTAGTTTTACCTTACTCAATGTGATGGCCAGTGTTTTGTACCGTATGAAAACAACTTATTAAAATCCTCATTTCACTGATATTCACATTCATCCATGAAATGCATATTAATGCCATGAAAAAAAACAATATCCCAGTTGTTGACAAGTGAATTATAAGGCATATTTCCATTTAAATGTGATTAAAAGATACTATTTTGCAGCTAATGAATAGCTATAATCTAATTAAAATATAAAAAGTAGCCTGCATCTAAGAAATTTATTAATATTCAAATAATAGTCATTAAAAATATCTCATTTTCCTTACAGTGTTTGTACCTCACCTTGTCTTTGACATTTTTTTTTTTTTTTTGGCCATGTACATGACATGTAGAAATTTCAGGCCCAGGGTTCAAACCTTTGCTACAGCAACAACCAGAGCCACTGCAGTGTCAAAAATGCTGGATCTTTAACCTGTTGTGCCATCAGGGAACTCCTGATCTTTTAGTTTAGACTGTACATGTACTTTAAAAATATATTATTCTGCTCATTTTAAGATGAAAACTTAGAAAAAAAACAATGAAATATTAAAAAAAAGAGGAACAATGAAACAAGTTGACTATGTACAATGAAGTTTATTCAGTAGAACAGTGGGCTAAACGTTAAACGAATAAGTTTCACAGATTGGGTAAAAAAATATTTTATCTATAAAATTCTCCAAGTATAATGAATAAGCAACTATGCACATGCAAATAAAATAAAATTTTGAACTACTATATATCAGCAAAAAAGCTTGAAAGATTTGTGGCAGTATCATCAGGGAAAGGAGAAATAAAAATATGAAGACCAAACAAGAAAACAAAGGAGGAAAAGAGCTATGCTTTTCTATTGCTAAATACAACACAAATGACAACAAAACAGCAATAAAAATGCATGTACCTAAAATCTATCATTAAATATACTTTAAAACAAACCGAGGAGGTATTTATTGTACACTAAACAAACAAACAAATCTGAAAATGTAGATAGCTATCAGAAATGAGTATTGCGCTGTAACATATTGTACAATATACATATTTTAAAAATGCCTGTTATAAGCCCCCAGTATTTAGTTACAGACTATGAAATCAGGTAAACACGCAAACACATGCTTAAGAATACAATTAACAAAAGTAAAGAGAACTCATTAAAGAAAACCCTACATAATTGTTAGGTAATTCTCCTTTAACTTACCCACACATACAATTTTAATACCATCTAAAGAAAAGTGATCTAAGAAAAAAAATGAATTGTGAATAAATAAAGTTCAATCCCTTCCTCACGCCAAACATCAATATGTATTTCTGTGGATTAAAAAGTTGAACCTAAAAAGGAAATCAAAATCACCCTTGAAAATGCAAATATTAATCTTTCTTTGGAGTGAGAAAAGTGTTCCTAAGAAAACAAGAAATGATAACAGCCATTCAGCAAAACAGTAGGAGAAAATATTACATATAATATTTAAAACTATATGTTTAACTAAATATGCATATATAATTCCCTCTATAATAAATTTATAGAAGGGATATATCTCATAGAAAATGTCACTTCATTTTGTAAATTATATGCAGATAATTTTTTTTCTATTTAAGCTCAGTATGAAGTTTTTAGCCAGGTAAATTTCTTTGCTGTCATTTGGAGGAATTAATTCATTTCTAGTTTACTCTTAAGAACTATTGTTCTTTGTGATTCAGCATTATATGAGGGCATTCTTTGGAACTTCCATTAGAACAAATCTTGAGTTTGTCTCAATTTTTTCCCATTGGGATCTGGAAATCAAGCCTAAATCACCAAGAGTGGAAACATCTGCAAAACATTTCTTTCTATCTTGACTCTTTCTCTATTTTTGTCTTCTAATTAATTCTTATATGATTACAAGCTCATCACTACATTCATTTTAAACAAAGTTGTTGAACAGAATATTTCTTTTACCACAGTTCAAGAGAAACGCTCCATATCCTTTCCCTTAAAAACATCCTAAAAGAAAACATCATCAATAAATATATAAAACAAAATAAAATTAAGAAAAACTGATTGCAGCATATGTAAAGTCAAACGTTAAACTGTTTTTTAAAATTTTTATTTTATTTTTTTATTTTTAGAGCCATGCCCATGCCATATCAAAGTCCCCAGGCCAGGGGTTCGAATTGGAGCTGTACCTGCTGGCTTATACCACAGCCATAGCAAAACCAGATCGGAGCTGCATCTTCTACCTAGGCTGCAGCTTGCAGCAATGCAGGATCCTTTAACCCACTGAGTGAGGCCAGGGATCAAAGCCACATCCTCATGTATACTACTGGGATTCTTAGCCACTGAGCCACAAAGGGAACAGCAAAAGTTAAAGTTCTTAATGTTTAAGAGGGCTTGCAAATTTCTAATTTTTTTCACATATTGGATATGAAGACTAACCTATTAAATTGTTTCTTTTCATGTATCACAGTAATGTATCAATATCATATTAGAATTTTAAATTAGTTAAAGCATATTTAAGGCTTAGAAAATTATAGCACGCTTTCTTTATCTATCCAGAGACTGAGGTGATAAATATGTACTCATTTCTTGCAAGCTATTCTAATTATGTAATATATCTTATCAATTTGTAACCAACAATTTTAAATAATATCAGTAAGTACAGAATATCCATTTTGCATTACACATATTTTTTCACTATATTCCTAATTTTAGTTTAAATTTTTATGACATTGTTTTCAAAGCTTTTAAAATATTCCTCTCATATAGCATGACTTGTTGTTCCATGCTGTTTAAATTTATTTTAAATGCTCACATTCATTCTAACCTGGAATTTTACTGCTTGACAACTTGTTAAGTTTTAATAAAATCTTCATCAAAAGATAGGTTATTGCTAAGTAACCTGTGTAACTTTTTTATTTAGAATCCCAGCATGGCTGAGATTGCACCTTATCTTGCATGACAGTGAGTGAAAGATTGCACAGCTCCTATTTGCTTTAAGAATGCTGGTTAGCTGACACAGCAGTTAAATGATAATGGTAATTTGGTGTTGAATGAGAAAGAAAGTATCCACAGGGAAAATTTCCATAACCATTGCATCTAACATCAGATCTAAGAAGTAATTTTCTCCCAGAAACTATATCCAAAATATTTTGTGAGTTCAGGAACAAGAATAATATGCCAATATATATATTTTAATCTATATACTCACTGTTAGCTTCTACAAGTCTTTTGTCCAGCTAGTACATTTTCTTGACATATTTTAGTGATGGAAAAATTGAAAAATTTATATAAATGCATATCCAGACCTTTCTAATCCCATCCAATATAAATCATCTACATCCAAAGGCATACACACACACATGCTATTATCGATAGTCCAAAATCCAATTTAAGTATAGTAATAACTTTGCATAGATCTAATTACTAAACATTTATTGAAGAATATTTTAAGATTTTTCAAATAATAAAGGGTCGCCTTTTCATCAGTTTTCTTTGAAAGGGTATAAGCATTCTAGAGAAACATAGTTATCTTTGGAGTCATCATTTCTTGAAGAAAATTTAATGAGTATAAACCAAGTTATTGTAGAAAGCATTTTTAAACTTGGAATCTGGAACTAGGTGGATATATTCTCTCTTTTTCTTTTAAATAGTTATGCAGCAAAATTTAGATAAGTTAAATATGGAAATAAGACTATATATTAAAATATGTATTCTATGGCAATAAAAGAGGAAATATAGCTATTTTGTTGTTGGTTTTAGTACTAAAAAATACTTCTTATTTATTCAACATATAAGAATGTATGGAAAGTTTGTTCCCCTGTGGCTAGTACTCCATAGTAATGGTCTGTAATAGTCTGTATATGAGATTCTATCACTGGTTTCAGAATGATCTCCCCACAAAAACATTTATAAATTTTGGAAAAAAAAAATTGTTTGAAAACTTCAAATGCACTTCAAAGTCAGCCAGAACTTAAGGGGCAAAGATCTTGGTGATAAGAATAGTACAATTATCCAAGCCAAACTTCTCTGCATCTCTTTGTCTTCAAAGTACCAGCTTATTCACACCTAGGGGCACAGAGTCCTAACAGAAAAAAACTAAAAGATCTGCATAACATTTTCTACACTTTCACTGGACTTGGGAAGTTCGATCTCTGGCCTGGCTCAGTGGGTCAAAGATCCGGTATTGCTGTGAGCTGCAGCGTAGGTTGTAGATGCAGTTCAGATCTGGCATTGCTGTGGCTGTGGCTTAGGCTGGCAGATGCAGCTCTGATTCAGCCCTTTGTCTGGGAACTTCCATAAGCCATGGGTGCCGCCCTAAAAAAAATCTACTCATCAATTTCTTTATTAAATATGAATTGATTATGTTTTAAAAGGAAGGAACTGTTAGAATGGATAAAAAAATGGAAGGCCCAATCATCTGCTGTTTAAAACAGATATAATTTAATACCCTTTAAACTTACAGACAGATTTTAAAAAGAAGATGCAAAAAGATATTTTAAGAAAACCCTAATATAAGGAAACATGAAATAGTATGTTCAAATCAGAAAGAAAACTTTAAGAGACTTTTCCTGAGTGCCAGAACTCTGGGATCATTTTGTAATAAATAGTTTCAATTCATCACAAAGATGTAAAAACTCTAAGTGTATATGCACTCTGTAACAGAGTTTCAAATTTGAAAGAAGTAAGGAAATAAATATTTGGAAATTATATTTATTTATTTTAACGCTCTTCTCTCTGTAATTGATAGAGGAATTAGACAGAAACTCAGTAAGTGTTAGAAGATTTAAGCAACACTTTCAATCTGTTTAACTTAACTGACATCTATAAAATACTTCAATTAACAAGAGTTGAATAAAAACTCTTTATAAATGAACATGGGAAAGAATACTTAGATACTGCACAGAAGAAGAGAGTGGGATGACTATAATCATATACAAATATGCATACCTTTAATCTTTAGGAAAATGCCAATCAAAACTACTATACAATCACGAGAATTGTTAAAAATTAAAAATGCCCTAAGCAAGTATTTGTGTGGTTGTGGAGCTATTAGAACTACTCCTACTTGCTGTCAGGAGTGTGAATCGCACAATTGCTTTGGAAAATGGTCAGATTTCTTACGAAATTTAACACATACCTATACTATGACCCAAGATAACAAACAAAACAAAAGTGACTTATGGCCACATATACTAATTCAAAAACATTCATAGAAACTTTACTTATAGGAGCACCAAACTGGAAACAATGCACATGCCTATCAATTTCAAGGCTAGGTGTTCTCTCCCCACATTCTGTTTTTGTGTTTGCACAGGTGCCGGCCCTTCTCCAGTTCTCTCAATATACCTGGAAAATTAAAAAAGAATAGACATCCGTGTTCCCTCTTAGATTTTATTTTTTTATTTTTGTAATATTTATTTTTTTTTGTCTTCTGTCTTTTTAGGGCCACACCCATGGCATATGAAGGTTCCCAGGCCAGGGGTCTAATCAGAGCTACAGCTGCCGGCCTACACCACAGCCACAGCCACAGCAACGCAGGATCTGAGCTGCTTCTGTGACCTAAACCACAGCTCGGTCAATGCCTGGATCCTTAATCCATTGAGAGAGGCCAAAGATCTAACCTGCAACCTCAGGGTTCCTAGTCGGATTCATTTTCGCTTCACCATGAATGGAACTCCCATTTAGCTTTTATAATGATACTAGATTTAAAACACGCTCTTTCAAAAAATATGATGATTTAACTGGTAGTCATTAGCCTTTGTTATTGGGATCTTAGTTATGGGATCTTAACTGACGTAACAACTAGAAAGGGACATGAGTGAAATTTAGGAGTGGGAAAATTTTGTATATCTTGATCTATATGGTGGCTTTTTGTAATGATTCAACTATTTGACATATTAAATGCAGTACAAATATATTTCTCTATGTCTATTACAAACACTGTATACATTTTAAAAATTTTAATGATATTAATATTTTGTTTTTTTTGTCCTTTCCAGTAAAGCCCTATTTATTTTTGTTAATTTATGACCACACCTACAGCATATGGAAATTCCCACAACAGGAACTGCATCCAAGCCACATCTGTGACCTATGCCTCAGCTGCGACAATGCTGGATCCTTGGCCCACTCCACCAGTTCACTGAAATAAAATATTTAGAAATATATTTTTATATTTACTCTATTCTATTATTTACCTCTCATTTTCTTTTCTATATTTTATTTTTATTTTCACTGGAATGTTTTCTTTTAACGAGCATTGCAGCTTCTTTTTTCTTTTTCCCTGGAATACAATTGTCTCATCTCCATGAGGACCTTACAACATCTATTTTACCAAGAAGATTAATAATTTAATTTCAAACTTTGTAAAATATCTCTTTTATTATATTATTCCATTTATTAAAAATAGTCACTGGTTTTCTAAGATTCTGAAAAATACTTAAAGGAGTTTTTGAATAATATACCCACTCCTTTTTTTGGGGGGGAGGCTGCACGCAGGCATTTGGAAGTTCCCGGGCTAGGGGTCAAATTGGAGCCGCATCTGCAACCTATGCTGCAGGTCAGAGAAACGCTGGATCCTTAACTCACTGACCAGGGCCAGGGATCCACCTGCGTCCTCATGGACACCAGTTGGGTTTGCCACTGGTGAGCCACAATGGGAACTCCTAAACCCAGTCCTTTTGCTGAACATTGCTTATTTCAGTTATGTAAAAAACAAAAATAAAAATAAAAAACTCTCCCCAAAAATCAAAGTAAAAAAATAAGGATATTCGAAATGTGTATATTTTTCTTCACAATCTCAGGATTTGAAATTTGAAGCAGTTTCCAGTGCTGTGTTTTATTGATGTAGCAGTGAACATAAAGTAAGCTATTTTAAAATTTGGATTCTAAGCACTTTCATAATAGGCCAAAAACCAGCAGAGAATGCAGTCCATAGTGATGATGAATTATATGATGATAAAAAATTATTCCATGTGAGTCCATTATTTATATTATTTTAGAATCTGTGTATTATCATGGCCTAAATGTTATGATAATTGTGATTGAGTTGTTTTTTAATCTATGTGTTAAGTGGTAGAGTGTGAACATTTATTTAACAAACTCAGTTTCAGAAAATTTAACAATCCAAACTCCATGTTATTAAAAGCATGAAATGTCTTGACTCTCTTAAGTGCACAACTCAACTTAATTAGGGTTATTAAAAATCTACAATAAAATACTTATTAAAAACATACTATATTTTTAATTATTTAGAAATACATATAAAATAATAGTTAATTGTTTCACATCAAGGAAATCTGTACCTGGCTGAGACCATGTCAACAAAGAGATCAAATTTATGATCAGACTCAGCTGGTTAATAAGACACACTGACCTCTGTACCCCCCAGATGTGATAGACTAAGAAGGGCTCATCACTTTGTTTTCTAGCCAAATGTTTAGTCTAACCAGGAGGAAACATTAGCTAAAGCCATATTGTGGAAATGCTTTTATAAACACTTGTTGGTTGATTACATTTCCAAAGTATGGGGTTATATAAAACAAGGAAAGACTAAAAAATTGTTACAAACAGATAAAGATATACAATAACTAGAGTTCCTGCTGTGGCACGAATGGATCCATGTTGTCTCTGTAGCAGGGACAGGGGTTCAATCCCCTGTTGGGGTGTAGTGAATTAAAGGATCCGATGTTGCTGCAATTGAGGCGTAGGTCGCAATTCCAGCTTGGATTCGATCCTTGGCCTGGGGAACTCCATATGCCACAGGGCAGCCTAAAAAAAAAGAGACACAGGAGTTCCCATCATGGCTCAGAAGTAAAAAACTCTACTAGTGTCCATGAGACACTGGCCTTGTAAAGGGGGTTAAGGATCCCGCACTGCCATGAGCTGTGTTGTAGGTCACAGATGGGGCTCAGAGCAAGTATTGATGTGGCCGTGGCATAGGTTGGCAGCTACAGCTCCAATTTGACTCCCAGCCTGGAAACTTCCATATGCCGTATTAAAAACACAAAGGAGAGAGAGAGAAACACACACAATAACTAAATTTGATGTGGTAACTTGCAATGAATACTGGAATAAAAAAAAAAAAAACTGGAAATATCCAAATATAATCTACAATGTAGCTAACAGTGTTGTATCAATGTTAAATCTTAGTTTTGATAATTGTATCATGGGTATGCAAGAATAAGAAAGAGAAAAAGGAAAAGTAAGGAAAGAAGGAAGGAAGGAAGGAAGGAAGGAAGAAAAGAAAGAAAGAAAGAAAGAAAGAAAGAAAGAAAGAAAGAGACTTAGAGAAATGGACAGTGTATGCACAGAAAATATTTATATATATAATTGAGCTTTACGTTTATTAGTGAATATAGGCACATAGTAAAACATTGTGGTGATAATAGCCTTTTTTTCCCCAGTTCTTGCAAGCAAACCATGTCAAACTTAAAAGTGTAAATATACACATATTTTTTAGACTTTGAAATATAGCTACAAGTTGAGAAAAGTTGCTTCCTAGGTACAGATTTTTTAAAACATTTTCTTCAAGCTCAAGATATAGTGAATCATGGATTATACGCTGATAGAAAGATATTAAATTGATACCTTGTCAACACATTATGCTTTATCTTAGATTTAGTGAAGAAGCCTGATCTACTGGTCCTTGAAATTATGTGAGACATCTTCTGGGATACATTTATATTAACCAAACACATCAGTGGGCTTTCTGACCATCATGTGACATATGGAGAAATTAGTGACTTGTCTCAAGCCATTTTTGTTATTTTGACTGACATGCTAAACACAGTAATTGACTGTGTTTCTGCTTTTATCAGATAAGATCCATATCAATATTTCCAACTTTCAAAATTTAACTAACAGCGTAAATCATTTTTGCATTTGTAAAACATGAGCTATACATGCCCTTTAGATTTGTAAAATTCATCTAAGCATCTCTCTGCCTTTTGGCAAAATTTATTTAAATCAAAATTTAAACGGAAAAAGAGTAATGTAGGAAGGCTCCTTCAGATGTTCAAATTCACTCATTTTAATCCATGCGTCTGGGTTTGCCAAATTTGAAGGATGAAAGAAGCAGAGCAGACTTTGTTCCTCACCACTGCGTCAACATAAGAGAACCCAATCCTATGTTTTGAACATGCTCACAGATACGATTTGGGAGGAAAACAGATTGAAGGTTTAAAAACATGTTTGAGAAATAACTCAGGAAATCATATAACCTTATTTTCAGGCTATGAAAGTCTAAAATTAAAAATTATGTAGTCAGTACTACCTGTTTTGTTATGGTTAGAACTATGAGAAAAATCCAGTGTCTTTGACTCCTGATTTTACATCCAGCTGTCTTAGAATTTCTAGAGATAATCACATATATTTGCCTTTTTAAAAAATCAAAAACAATCTATCCCACTGCCTCTCCCTCCCCCATATCTAGTCACTTATGATGGAGGATAATGTGAGAAAAAAGAATGTATATATGTATGTGTGACTTTGTCACCTTGCTGTACAGTAGAAAATCGACAGAACACTGCAATTGAAAAAATAAAAATCATAAAAAAATCAAAAACAAATCTCCATAAAGAAACAATGTTTTATACTTGTATTTAGATGTAGTTCTCTCATAATTATTAGTTAGTTTGATACAGGAAGACTAGAACAAAAATATCCTCACATAGAGTTTTTGAGACCACCTTTTCTTATTAATTGATTCATTAATTACTATGTATTTATTAAAAACCTATAGATGCCAAGCAATTCCTTATGTCATAGAATAGAATGAAGGATAGGACAGTCAAAATTCATGCACTTCTGAAGGTGAAGACATGCTGAAAAGATCTGTAGAAACATAAAACATACAATATGAGGAAAGTAAAATCGAAAGGGTATAGGAAGGAACTGATGAGCAACAAATGCTTTGCAGTAGATCCGGGCAGGGAGCTAAGAAATGAGAGAGAACTGATGAGATGTTCTTGAGGGAGCGCCTTCTTTCCAGAAGAAAGCACCAAGGTGATGATGCAGAAATGATTTTGGTAGGACTGAACAGCAGCATAGTTAGAACCCTGAAAACAAGAAGGATGCAAGTGTACGGGGAAGATGGGTCAGAGAGGTGTGCAAACAACTTAATATGCAATTCAATGGAAATTCAATTCAATGGAAAACTATCAAGGGATTTCCTGCAGAATGGTTGATATGATGTCTTAGATTTTAGAAAAATAAGTGTAAGCTGGAAGGTGATTATAGCAACCATTCAATGAGAGTTGATGGTAGTTGGGAATAAAGGATTAGATAAAGAAAATAACTGAGGTGTTTTTGAGGTAGCACCAATAAGAACTGCTGGAATTCTCTGGTTGTTCAGCAGGTTAACAGGACATTGTCACTGCTGTGGCTCAGGTTACTACTGTGGTTCAGGCTCAGTCCCTGGCCTAGGAACTTCTGCATGCCACAGTCATGCCCCCCCCAGAAAAAGATGGATTTGATAAAAATATGTCACTTTAAATATCTTCTGAGGTGTGTTAACCTATGTCTGACCTTACTACTCAGGATAAGCTACTAAAGATAACACAGACTCTAGTTTAAGGCTTGAAAATATTGGAGAAGCTATGTTTACCTTGCTTATCTCTGAATTTCAGATTCATTTTGTTTAGATTATTTCAGTTTATGAATCGTTTCATGGGTTTTGAAATTCAGGCCGCTGAATAGTTTTGAACCGTTTTGAAAGCTTTAACTTTTGGATGTCTGGCAAACTTTACTAAATTGGAGTAATAAAGAGAGCTTATATTAAACCGTTCAAAACAGTTTAAAATTTCATAACAGCTCCAATTTTTTTTCCTCTTTTTAGAGCCTCACCCACAGCATGTGGAGGTTCCCATGCTAGGGGTCAAATGGGAGCTACAGCTGCCGGCCTATGACACAGCCACTGCCACAGCAACACCAGATCCAAGCCATGTCTGCGACCTACACCACAGCTCACAGCAGTCCTGGGTCCTAACCCACTGAGCAAGGCCAGGGATCGAATCCACGTCCTTGTGGGTACTAGTCTGGTTTGTTACTGCTGAGCCAAGACGGGAACTCCTTCAAATTTATTTTGACCCCTGACTTGCCAGACACTTCTATACATTGAATCACATGCTACAGTACCTTTCTCTATTTCTAAATCTAGCTGAAAAATTATCTTCTTTTAACTTTCTTTTTCTCCACACCATTGTCCATATGCAGTTACCCTGAGAAGTACTAATTTTTGTAAATTTTTCACGTATGTCAGTTTACCTTCTTCCAATTTCTTCTCTGAATTTTGTTCCCAGATAACTTCATATATTCAGAATTTACGGGAGAACTTGGGTGAACAAAAAAGCCATCTACCTCCTGCCCATCATGAAGAACATGTAATCACCCTAAGGCTGACTTTATTAGGGTTAGGTTTTTTAGCCCATTGAAATAAGCAGTATAACATAAAAAACTCAGAAACAGAAACCTAAGACCCAAAATTAATTTTGAAAAATATTGGTTTGCTTTGTCTCCTTAAATTTAGTATGTAAAATTAAGTAGTAAAAAGAGATAATGTCCAGAAATTCAAAGTCTATATGTGATGTGTGTATGTGTATTTGTCCTTTATTTCAAAGTAACACTTGTATGGGATATTGGAGATCATAAAATGGACAGCCCCGCTGTTCTATTTAAAAGGGTACATTCACTGTGCAAGAAATAATTGATCTCAGTAGGACTTTCACTTTTAGTTGTTTCACAATTCAAGGTTCAAGAAAGTTTTGACCAGGGGCCCTGAATTCCTTCTAGGGGGTCCATTGTTACACTCTCAGATTTCACGTAAAACAAAAAACAAAAATAGACAAACAAACAAAAAAGACCCCTCTGCCTGTCTGTCATTTCCGTGCATGAAATCTCTGTGCATTTCATGTCATTTAGTGCTTGAAATCTCTGCATCTTGCTGTAATGAGGAATATCTTGCTGCATACCAATAGTTTGTTAGCACAATACTGAACTTACAATTGCTGATACATTTCTAAAGCCAGATGGGAAGAAATGGAGTTTCTTTACATATTCAAAAATCTCCTCTGGACTAATCAGAGACATGTATAAGCGGAAAATCAGTGCTTTACTGGTCTGCTGGTGGATGGTGTTTACCAAATTGTGTTTTGGAAAGCTGTCATGGGTATTGGAAAAGAAATACTTTTTACTTCCTACTTCCCTTACCCTTTGAGAACATAGATTTGTGGATAGAGCTACTAAAGTGTGCAATTTATAGTAACAGGAATCATTACTATTGGCAAGAGAAAAGTCTACATTTCTAATACGTGATTTCTCAGTGAAGTTTACATTATTCTCAAAAGGGTTGAATGCTGGTTGAGGGGGAGGAGAGGAAAAAAATCCTGTTATTAAATTCATAAATAAAAGATATATATACACTACATAAAGATATATACATTATATCTGTGCTGCTAAAAAAAAAAATGCATGCAAGTTCCCATGTGGCATAGTAGATTAAGGATCCAGCATTGGTGCAGCTGTGGTACAGATAACAACTGTGGTACAGTTCCAATGCCTGGGCTGGGAACTTCCACATGTGTGCAGCCAAAAAAAATTCATGGAGGGATACATTAGGAAGAAATTAGCAAAATGTGTAATCCTCTCCTTCAAGGGGTAAAAATGAAAAAGGAAGGTGAGGAACACAGTTCTAGCAGATACTTAACCCTGATCAACCTATAAAAAACAAACTCTTGAGGAGTCTAGAAAACTGTAACTCTAAGAATTCACTCAGTCTCATTAGCAAGTACGGTTCTAATCATTAGATTGTTTACTCACCCCAGATATTTCAGGGCAAACTGAAAGTATTAATACCAACAAATCTATTTGCTGTATTTCCTACATGGGTAATTTAAAGGAACCCACTCAAGATATTACTTAGCATGTTCATGTTGAGGACCTTTGAATGAAGCATCGTCCTCCCCTCAACCTTGGGAACAATTATTCTCTTGAGTATCTGTTTTGCTGTCTTATAGAACTTATGAAATCTACAACTTTATTTCTCTCCTCCCATGGCTAACAGAAAGCAATTAAAAAAAAAACTGTGCCTATATATAAACAATGCAAAATGCTTTAACGTATGTATTTGTATTAACCAAATTTTGGTGGATATATCTTGCTTTCTTGCATGTTTTCCTGTCTCACTATTTAAACCTATGTTTAAGTGTATTTGATCTTAAATGAATATTTTTATGGTTTAAACTACCTGCAGTCATTTTGTAGAAAGGTTGAGATACCGTACTTAGCTTTTAGTTTTTAATTTTCTTTTTATTTCAGAGCTTGTGAATTTACTGTGGACCCTTCCATACTTACGATTCCAAGTAAGTAAACTTAGAATGATATTTAATCATTCAATAATGATATTCTTATTCAAGGGTAGATGTCACCCTTGTGACTGTGGAGAACACACTGTGAATATATGCACACAGAGTCCAAGCAATTTTTAGGAGAAAGAAACAGAAAGGAATGAAGAAGCTGTCTATTCCTCACCTCTTTTTTGTTACAGAAAACAGACTAACCATAAAAAAATAAATAAATAGTCTGAAAATAATGCAAACTCAAAATATTTTGGGGAACGTGATTTCCACTATAATTAGGAGAAATTCACCGAGGGACGAATGCCTATGGCTGAGAGTAAAGATAGACTTGTCAAAAGAAAGACCTTGATGTAAGGAGATTTCTGTTCCTCAAATGGTTGAAGTTAAAATGACTGGAATAGAAATAGTATCTTGAATGAAACCTTATGGGCTTCAGCATATGGCTACTCTTGCTTGTGCAGTAAAGCTCCTATCTTTGGACCAACAAGTGCAATTGAACAAATTCTCATTGTCACAAGACCGTAACTCCTAAAATCACTGTCTTAAGAAGTAGAGAGCCATGAGGCAATTGCAAAAGGGGGCAGAAGTTGCTTAAAAATTGAAAGTAGTGAAGAAAAATGAAGGCTCTTCAGCATCCTCATCACTAAGTAGATTAGATTGAAATTTAGCAAAGATACAAGGGTGGTATTACTGGCTCATTGTGTAACCATAAATCTGATCTCAATACCAATTGTATATATGAATAAAATTACTTGAACCTAGGCAACAAGAGCAAGAGATTGAAATGCAAAGAAAATTGCATTGGTCCAGAAAACTCAAAATGAGCATATAAATGAGACATTCATAGAACAATTTGAGGTTTCAGAAAATCTCAAGGAAATTTCAGACAAGGGTTTTATACTGAGCCAAACTATCTTTCATGTGCCAAGGGCATTGTACTAGAATTTTAAATATAAAATCATTCAGAGAGTATCATATACACAGACCTTCAAGAAAAAAACCTACTTGAAGAGCTTCACCCAAATAAAATATGAATGGGGAGACCTTTGCAGAAGATCTGATAGTAAGTGTTGAATATAATTAACTGTACAGCTATAACTAAACAAAAGTACAAATGAGTGAATGAATAGTATGTTCACATTTTATACTCTGACAAAGTAGAAACAACACAATTTAAAAAACTGGAGAGGAAGAATGAACAAAGTATAAGCTCTCTTATGAAAAGGAAATACATGTAAAAAAGAATAACATGTTAGCATTTAACGCTAGTAAAGAGAAATAGATTACTGTAATATTTTAAAAGGTATAATTATAAAGGAAATGACTAGAAAAGTGCAATAAAAATCAATGAAAGAATATAAAATAATACAAAATAATGTCAACAGACCACATAGTGAAATCAATAAGTCAAAGTAAAGTTGAGAAAGGCTAAAACCAAATATGTGGGCAAAAGTATACCAGCAGATCCAAAAGTAAAGGCTGTCAAGAACTAATAAGAATGAAACTTTAATCTACTCGAAAGTTAACAAGTTATCTCATCATTTTCTTACTTGCCTGAAGAAGACAAGGACTTCTAGTTCAAAGACAAGACATTATCATAACAAGAGTCAAGAGTCTGCGTTAATTTAATTCACATTATCTTCCCTGGCCTCTCAGGAATCAAGAGACTTGGTAGAGAAAGGTGGGTGCAACACAGGCAGTGGATGTGTAACAAAGCCAAAGAGTCAAGAATTAAGGGAATCTAGACTTTTATAGTGAGCTTTCTGAACTTTGCTTTGGTAAGAGAGTCATTCAGTTACAATAGACGGTAAACCAACCAGTCCTTTCCAGAAACAGGCACCTTACCACACAAAGCTGCTCACTGTATATTTTAATTGCATCTTGCTAGGGGAGGGATTCCTGATCTAAGGATATAGTGATGGCCAATGCTGAGCAGATGATAGCAGTTTATTAATCACATCTGCTCTCAACCTAGAGGAGGACAGAACAGACACAGCATGGCATGCAGAGCACACAGACAGAGCAAGCAGTGGTGAGCGAAGGTTGATTTTATAGCATTAAGAAAATGGAGTTGCCTCCGGTTCCTGTGGGAGGATGTGATGAGTCATTTGAATAATTCTGTGGGTGCAAGGGAACTGAAACGAGTTACTCAGGGACAAGTAAGCTTGTGGCAAGTCACTATGATAAAGAAGATTGTTTTTCTAGAGGGTCTTTTTAATGGGAGTAGAATGAGAAAGGGAATGTGTGATGAAGCCATTCAAGGACCTTTGTTTTTCCCAGATGTCAAAGAAGCACATAATTATTGGCCTTAAATTCAGGACTTAAAGTTCAATATCTTTGAAAAGTTAATCGAGAAAATGCACAAGTAGAAACTCTGATTTCAAGACTACAGAAATATGAGATTGGTGCATAATTGTGTTCCAAGAGGAAT
>PVHT020000078.1:522758-546152 GCA_004024745.2 Catagonus wagneri | reverse complement strand
GGCTCAGATCTCTCAGGGAGGAAGGTGTGGAACACCTGTGTGGAGAGCATCCTCCACCAGCTGATATATTGGCTGGGGGTGAAGGGAAGCTGGAGCAGGTAGTGAATAAAAATAAGACAGCGTCACTGGAGGAGACTAACATTTCAGCAACCCTCCTGAATAAGTCATTTATAGGAACTGTGCCTGACCACTAGTTCAGGATCCCACAGAGTGGATTTAATTTGGGGAACAAGAAAATCTGAGTTTCAAAGGGGCTACACTGCAGTTGATGCTTCTGGCTGCCCTGTACCATGTACTTTAGACTACCGATAATTTTGTCTTTTAAAGCACTAGATACTTCCATGTGAGCAGGAACTAAAACTAGAGGTGTCTCACTTTGGTGTTCTCCACAGATTTCAGATTTCTGCCTCAGGACTTTCTCTGTAGCAGTGAGCGTTCACTAAGCTTGACGGCAAAAGTAGCCTCTTACCTATGGGAAATTTGATTTTCCCTGGGGTAATTGTCAAATAATGTGGGTGAATCCTGGTAGATAAATATCCACTTCCACCCTTTGAAAAGACAACCACAGCCACCTTTCTGGAATGGAATTTGTGGTTTTGACAGGAACGACCATTTTGTTTTTTCTCCTTTCTTATTAATTCCTTCTGTTCCCTTGCACCTGCTCCCTAAGGTCTCCTTCCAAATATTAGATTAGCCTCAGAAATTGCCTAAAATTATTCAATTTTAATTAATATTTTAGTTTGTTCTGAAATATGGTAATTGAACAATAGCTTATACAAAATTGTTACAGAAGTAGTCATGAGAGCTAATTAACACTAAGTGAATTCTTATATGCTGTCTTTTCTCACAACTGAATATATATTATCTTAATACCCTGATTATTCTAAAAAAATAGGTTTTTTTTGTCTTTTTAGTTCCACATCTGTGGCATATGGAGGATCACAGGCTATGGGTTGAATTAAAGCTGTACCTGCTGGCCTATGCAACAGTCATAACAATGTGGAATCTAGGAGCCGCATCTGTGACCTACACCACTGCTCATGGCAATGCCAGATCCTTAACCCACTAAGCGAGGTCAGGGATTGAATCCACATCCTCTTGGACGCTAGTCAGATTCATTTCTGCTGAGCCACAGTGGGAACTCCAGAGAGCTGTTATTATTATTAGTGTCATTCTATAGATGAGAAAACCAAGGTGGACAGTGGCTAAGTAACTTACCAGGGCTACAAATGAGGATAAAAACTGATAGAAGCAAATAGTTCCTGGCTCAGCCACAGGACCAGGAATGAACAAATGAATAAGTAGAATTAGGGGTGTGCTGGGGAGTTAGCAAAGAAGGGAGAAGTTTAAAAACAAGTCTAAAAAGCAGCATATCCAAGAATTTGAATGATCTGCCATTTGTACACTATGACTAAACGAATAGAATTTGTTGCAAATAGTTTATATCTATGATTACCGATACAAAAATAATCCATGGACCTCATACTAAGAGTTCTCTGTATTATGGCTTCAAGTTGTTTTACCCATGCTATAGAGAATGCCATTTCATTCCATAATTCTGCTGGAATTAATTATTTTCTGTACACGTACCTTACACTTTACAGTTTTTCTTTGCTCACCTGTTCTTTTTTTTTTAGGGCAGCAACCTTAAAGTTGCAGGACACAAAAGTCAGTTGCATTTCTATACATTAACAGTGAACTCTTTGAAAGGAAATTAAGAAAATAATATAATTTACAATAACATCAAAAAGAAAAAATACTTAAAAATAAATTTAAACAAGGAGGTGAAATATTGCATACTGAAAACTATAGATCATTGATGAAAATTTTAACCAATAAAAATATAAATGGAAAGGCAGCTTGTGTTTATGGATTGGGAGACAATATTGTTAAAATGTACATATTCTCCAAATTGATCTACAGAATGAATGCACTCCTTATTAAAATCCTTATGCATATTTTACAAAAGTAGAAAAGCAATCCTATAACTCTTATGGGAAAACAAAAGATGTTAAATAGCCAAAACAAACCTGAGAAAGAATAACGAAATAGAGGTATCATGTTTCCTGATTTTGAGATATATTACAGAGTCATGGTAATTAAAATAATATAGTAACTGCCACTTAAAGCAGATATATAGGCCAATAGAACAGAAAAGAGGGCAAAAATAAATTCACTTATATACACTCAACTGATTGTTGACAAGGGCACAAAAAAAACATAATCAGGAGAGGAATCAACAAATCATTCAACAAAATATGCTGGGAAAACTGGATATCCACATGAAAAATAATAAAATTAGGCCCCCATCTTAAACTATACACACAAGTCAATTTAAAATGGATTAAATATTAAAACATAAGACCTGGAACTGTGAAACTCCTAGGGGAAAATATATATGAAAAGTTCCATGACTTTGGGCTTGGATTTGACACCAAAATCATATACAACAAAAGTAAAATTAGAAAAATATGAGACTATGTTAAACTAAAAATCTTCTACACAGCCAATTAAACAATCGAGTGGAAAAGCAATCTATAAAATGAAAGAAAATATTACAAACTTTTAATCTGGTAAGAAATTTGTTATAGACAGAATGCATCTGCAAAAAAGACAGTATGATGTTATTAGGAGGCAGGGCCTTTAATAAGTAATGATGATTAAATGAACTCATGAAGGTAGAGCCCACATGAATAGGATTAATGCCCTTATATAAGCCAAGAGAGACCTTACTCTTCCTCTCTGCCAAAGTTTAAGAGGACCTTCACTGGAATAAATCATCCTATCATCCTGATCTTAAACTTCTGGCCTTCAGAACTCTGAGAAATAAATTTGTGTTGTTTATAAGCCACCTAGTCTATGCTATTCAGTTGCTGCAGCCCAAATGAACTGACAGGATTAATGTTCAAAATACCCACCAGGAACTCCTAAAACTCAATAGCAAATAATGATAATAATAATAATGATAATAAACTCAATTAAAAATGGGCAAAGAACACAGATATTTCTCCAAAAAAGACATACTAATGGGAAAAGAGGTGTATGAACAGGAGCTCCGCATCATAGGAAATGCAAATGAAAACCACAATGAAGTAATATGACCCCTGTTAATATGGTTAGTATAAAACAATAATAACTAGATGAAATTAACAATATGACGAGTGTTGGCAAGGATGTGGAGAAATCAAACCCTTCTACATTGTTGGTGAGACTAGAAAATGGTGAGACCATTGTGTAAACCAGTATGTGAGTGACCAGTCCATTTTCAAGAGGGACATGGCGTGTACCCAATGCTATTAGCTAGATTTTGTACATGGACTCTTTATCAATAAATTTGGTTTATGGTTTATATATCATAATTTAAGCTGACTTTTTTCCAGATTTCTGTAAATGTCTGGATTTTTGATTCATGTACATTAAGGTCTTGAATTTGTTTTTTTTTAATATTTGTATTACTTTTGATTTTAAGGCAATTTATAATTGTATAATTCCAAATTGAATCAGGCTGACCAATCTCAGCTTATAAAGTAAGTGGGAAACAAGAAAATTTTATTAAGGCAATAATAAGAAAGAGGAAATACCTTTACCGTATTGTACTGTATTTATCAATACCAAAAGTTTACATCACCTATTTATAAGATGGGTCATGGTCAGTATCTACCTACAGCAGCATTGTATTATGTAATACAAAATACTGAAGACATTATATGTATTAATAACACTAGACATCTTAATGGAAAAGATAATGTGAATTTGTTTACAGGCATAACAATTCATACATTGATAACAAAGACGCAGCAATACGACAGCTTATGGTAGCCTAGTGTAATCTATACGATTGCTTCAAAATAGCCTAGCCTATATACTAATGAATGAGTCATTTTAACATTTTCCTTTTTTTATTTTTTGGTCTGTTTGCCTTATCTAGGGCCACACCCGTGGCATATGGAGGTTCCCAGACTAGGGGTCTAACAGAAGCTGTAGCTGCCAGCCTTCACCACAGCCACAGCAACGCGGGATCCGAGCCACATCTGCAACCTACACCACAGCTCATGGCAAAGCCGGATCCTTAACCCACTGAGCAAGGCCAGGGATGGAACCCGCAACCTCATGGTTCGTAGTCGGATTCGTTAACCACTGAGCCACGACGGGAACTCCTAACATTTTCTATTGCGTATACTCTTAGAGTCATATTCATAATACAGTATTGGAAACTTAAAAAAAAAAAAAACGTACTGATAGGCTGATATACAGCCTCTCCAATTACTAGAGAGAGGGGGCTTACTGTGATGTAATGCGATTCTTTGAGAGCAGAGTTATAAAACAGTAAGAAAGCTAACACATCATTAGTTTTATATTCAATAGCATTCACCTTATGCTTAGTTAAGGATAGGCTGTCCACTTCAGCACAAGTCTTGCACAAATGCTACACGATAAATGGTGGTATTGATAACACAAAAATGTCTCATTCACTTCTTGCTCTACATTTCTTAGATTTTCACATGAAGGCACACACATAGCAGATAACTTTATTAAGTGTGCATCATAATGATTCTAACCGTTCATTAAGTGGAAGTGGATCATCATAAAGTTTTCATCCCTGTCTTATTCACTCTGAGTAAGCTGAGGAGGAGAAGGAGGAGTGGTTTTCTTGTCTGAAGGGTGGCATAGGCACCAGAGGTGGAAGGGGAAGCAGGAGAGGCAGACACACTGTGTCACTTTCCTGAAGTGCAGTCATTGTATCTATCTGCCTAGCTGTTTTACACTTATATTTCTCTAAAAATGTTTCTATACGGTGCCAATTCTTCTTTCACTGTTTTGGTTTCAGTGGCCATATCATTGAAGCATCCAAGTCATAAAATAAATCAAAAGCAGTCTTAAATAACTGGAACACTTCTGCCAAATGGACTGATGCTAATTTGATTTCTATCGCTGCTTTTTCTAGATCTTTTCCTCCTTGACTGGCACTGGTTTAGAGGTATTTATCTTCTATTAATCCCTCTGGTGTGATGTTTAATAATTCTTAAATTTCGCCAAGATCCATATCTTGAAACATTTCAACCCCAATTTTCTTTGCCTTATCTACAATCTCCTTCAAAATTTCCTTGATTGGCTCTGCTGTAAACCCTCTGAAATCATGCACAACATCTGCACACAGTTTCTTCCAGCAGGAATTTATTTTGGGGGACTGATGGTTTTCATAGCTTTTTCTATAACAATGATGGCATCTTCAATGGTGTAATCCTTCCAGACTTTCATGATGTTTTCTCTGTCAGGGTTCGCTTCCATAGCACTGAGAACCCTTTCAAGAGAGTATCAAGTATAATGAGACCTAAAATCTTTGTGAGCCCATTTCTAGAGGCTGAATTAGAGACAGTGATTTGGGGGGCAAGTAGACAACTTCAATACCATTGGTGTTAAACTCACGGAGTTGTGAGTGTCCAGGGATATTGTTCAATATTAAAAGAACATTAAAGGGCAGTCCCTTACTATCAGGGTAAATTTTGACTTCAAGAACAAAGCACAAGTGGCCTAATTCAGAAAACAATACTCCTTGTCCAGGCCTTCTTGTTGTACAACCAAAAGACTGCAGCTGGTATTTCTTTTCCCTTTAAGTTTCAGGATTATCAGCTTCAGAGAGAAGGGCAGTCCTGATCATAAGGTCAACTGCATTTGCATGAAAAAATAAAATTATCCTCTCCCTTTCTGCCGTAAACCCTCACTTCTCTTTTTTACTAATAAATGTCTTGTTTTTTGTCCAGAATAGGGCACTTTCATTTGCATTAAAAATCTGTTCAGGCACATGTCCTTTCTCCTCAACAATGTTCTTGATAGTATCTGGGAAATTTTTGCTGCCAATCAGTGTATAGAAGTTGCCTATCCTGCTACTTTTATATTTTTTTAGGTCAAATCTCTTTCTAAAATTATTAAATTATCCTGTGCTGGCATTACATTTGCAGTTTCGTATTCTTCACCTTTCTTTTGTTTTAAGTTGTCTTATAATGACTTCACATTTTTTAAAAATCATACTTGAGACTATCAGTATGCCTTATATCAATCCTGCACTCACATAAAACTTCCATTTTCAATATGAGGAAACCAATGCTTAAAAATATTAAAAAATTTGCCTAAGATTTCACTATAATTAGAAAGTTAGTGAAGGATTGAAAACTAGATCTTCTTAAGGTTTTTCTGTCAACAATTAAGTCAGATAAGGTATGTGGGCAATATTATTATAAAGTTCATTTTGAGATTAAATAGGAAAAAGTCAAAGGATATGAAGATAATGGTGATGGCATTGACCAAGATAAAAATTACACTAACAAACACGCTGAATTTAATTACACACATGACACGTACTTTTAGAACTATGAATAGTATAGAGAACAGTATTTTACTTCACTTGCAGCATGATGTAGTGGAAAGTAATTTGGTATCAGATTAAGAAGAAAGTTTAAATCCAAGGTATTCCGTGAATTAGCAAATTATCCATTTTAAATAAGTGCTCTTTTCTCTACTTGGGGGATAACAATGCCACTTGCATGTGGTCGGGAAGATTTCATGACTCACTATACACAAAGTACCTGGCTCAGTGGTGATTTTATAGGAAGAGAAAAATAAAATACTTGATGGTTAGAGTGATGATGAAAATAGTGGTGATAAAAATGATGATGAAAAGATAGTGATAACAATCACTGCAAAATATATAACTTAATTCCGGATAGGATAGACTATATCTCTAAACCTGGGTAATTAATTGGTTTATAAAATTCAATTTTAACATTTATTTCATACTTTACACATTATTACATATTTTGCATTATTACAATGATTGTTGCTTTTGGTTCAGTCTTACTGATTGTATTTGGAAAAGAAACCATTTAGTTAGATTAAAGACTGTGATTTATAAGTCTGATGCTGATGGGCATCTTAAAAATCAAATGATATTATGTCTAAGGGAGCAATACACATGTAAGTCGGCATGGGGGACAGTGAATAGAGTTTTGATTTGTGAAAAATTGCATCCTTTGATGTAATAGAGAGTTATGAAAATTCCTTTTTCAATTAGATAGTGAAATCATGTGACAACAGTTAGATTTAGGAACCAGAATCCACATAGTTATATATAAGACTATTAAGTAATTATACCTATTTTTTAACTCTATTTTTGTCATCTGTCTGTTGACACACATAAATAGAGACAACATTAAATATCTTAATATTCTATAGGACAAAAGTAACATTTTTAAGTGTGCTATATATATTGTTCTTTTATTCTTTTTTTGAAGATCATAAAATAGCAGTATATATCCTGGATAAAACCAGCAAGGTAGGCATCTAAGTATGGGGCTTATACTTTCAACCACACAGTTAACAAATGCTGGCACCTTAATGTACCTGAAGACATAATTAACAAGCACAAATACTATTCTGTGGAGTCTGCTTTACTGATAGTTCTCTAAAAATCCATAGTGCTTTATAACACTCCATAACAAACAAGGCAGCTACCAGCAAGAGTAGCCTGAAGCCTGAAGATCAGTTAGTTAGTAAAGCCTGCTATAATGCTCACACATGACACCGTGTTTACCTCAAAAGCTCTCATTCGCTACCTAAAATCATCTAAAAATAGAAAGACATTCTAGTTAGGAATACCATGGCCCCATATATTTCCTCCTGATACAACCAATTTGACGTCAAGAAATATACATTAAAATATAAAATTTCATTTGTTTTCTATATTCAAAACCAAATAGAATGAAGAGTTGAGGACACTCTCCAGATAATTTGTGGGGAAGTCTTGTTTTTAATCAAAGCTGTAGTTTCAGAACATAAAAGATTTTAAATAAAATAGGCATTACTTCAGCAGGCAATTATTTTAAATTTATTTAACTTTGGTTTTTAAGTCATACTGGAAAGCTAAATATATTCATATTGCTTTTTTTTTTTTTTTGACTTTTTGCCTTTATCTAGGGCCGCACCCGCGGCATATGGTGGTTCCCAGGCTAGGGGTCTAACAGGAGCTGTAGCCGCCGGCCTTCGCCACAGCCACAGCAACACGGGATCCGAGCCGCGTCTGCGACCTACATCACAGCTCACGGCAACGCCGGATCCTTAACCCACTGAGCAAGGCCAGGGATCGAACCCGCAACCTCATGGTTCCTAGTCTGATTCGTTAACCACTGAGCCACGACAGGAACTCCCATATTGCTTTTAACTTATATAGAAAACTACGTAAGTATGACTTTTTTGAGATGGTGGGGTAAGGTGGCAAAAAAGAAAAACTCTTACTCCAACTCTTCAATATTGAGAGACAAAAGGTGGATTTCTATAGTGATCATAGTCTACCAGAAAGTTCTGAGAAAGTATCTTGGAGAAGAATAGCATGCAAACATGCTCAGCCTCTTTTATTAGTTCTGCTTTTCTCCTGTTTAGAGAGATACACACCCTCTACCTTTTGAAGAAAGGTACTGGTCAACACATTAAGACTAGATTGTAATTTTTCAGAAGTTTAATTAGAAGCTAAATAGCAAATTGAATTATTTCAAAAAATCTTCCTTCTCATTTTTATACACAGCTTTTCATGGAAGTACTTTTCTGATAAATTACTCATTTTAATTTTAACAGTTTTTGGGATAAGGCACTATATTACAGAGTGTTGCTTTTAATCAATATTTTTTGAGCTAGGGGAGCATTGGAGACCTTGTAGTCAATACTCAAATTTTAAAGTAAGAAAATACAAGCCTTGGAAAATTCAGCAGGTTTTTTGGAGGGGGCCACATTTGTGGCATTCCCAGGCTAGGGGTCAACTCAGACCTACAGCTGCCGGCCTACGCCACAGCCACAGCAACGTGGGATCTAAGCCACATCTGCTACCTAAACCACAGCTCACAGAAACGCTGGATCCTTAACCCACTGAGCAAGGCCAG
Organism: Catagonus wagneri; assembly: GCA_004024745.2. Lineage (NCBI taxonomy): Eukaryota > Metazoa > Chordata > Mammalia > Artiodactyla > Tayassuidae > Catagonus > Catagonus wagneri. The sequence continues at coordinate 537,225 of PVHT020000078.1, read as the reverse complement.
GGATTGAACACATAACCTCGTGGTTCCTAGTTGGATTTGTTTCCACTGCGCCATAACAGGAACTCCCAAATTCAGAAAGCTTTAGTTATAATATTAACAAGTGCAATGTCTGCACATTCTTTTAAAAATCACTTTATTTTTCTAAGGTAGGAAAATAAATGTGTATTTTAAGGCATATTTTGAAAATACAGCAACTGTTTTTTCTTTTCCCTGGAAAGAGTGAATTATTATTTCTAGAGAAATGGAGATATTTTTATACATGTATATATGTAAGAAATTATTAGATTGCAATAAAATAATTATAAATATTAAGGTAAAATTTTATGAATACATGAACAAAATAATGTGTTTTGCTCATTTAAAAATGTCCAATAACTCAAAGTATGAATGAGATCCAGAATTGTTTCCACAGAGGGTTCCTTATAAGAAGATTAAGGAGGGATCAGCAAAGATGGCAAAGTATAAAGACCCTGAGCTCACTTCCTCTCAGGAGCCTGTCAAAATGACAGCTATCTGCAAAAAAAAAAAAATTTTAAGAAATATCAGAATTTCCTAGAAAAGATCTACTACTAAAGAAATAAAGAAGAAACCACAGAGAGATGGGTAGGAAGGATGGCTTGAAATATAATCTAATCCCATAACCCATCTTGGTGGGTGGTCCACAAACTGGAGAATAGTTATAATGAAGAGATTATCCCATAAGAATTAGAATTCTGAGCCCTACTTTAGGCTCCTCAGCCCAGGGTTCCTATATTGGGAAGATGATCCCCCAAAATATTTGGTTTTGAAGGCCAGCAGGGAGAAATACAGGCTCACTCTTAAAAAGTGCACACACAATCTCTTATACTCTGTGACGCAGGGCAAATACAGTAATTTGAGAAAAGTGTGAGCCAGACTCACTGCATATCTTGGAGAGTCTCCTAGAGAGGGAGGGGTAGCTATGGATAATCCTGGGGACATATATCCTGGCAGAGGCCATTCTTGGGAGCTCTTTTTACCACGTGGATGCTGGTTCTGCGGAGCACCATTGTGGGATCCTCCCCTTATCTCATTAGTGTCAATCTGGCCCTACCCAACAGCCTCTAGGCACCAGTGCTGGGCTACCTCTGGCAAGCAACTAACTGGGCAGCCACACTGCCTCACCCATCAGCCAAGAGGATGCCTAAAGTTTTCCTGAGGTCAAAGCCACATTTAGACATATCCCTAGGCATGGCCCTGTGCACCAGAGGGCTAAGGGCACAACTTCCCTGGCCAGGGAGAAGACACCAGCTCCAGAATCCCCTGGGATTTGGTCCTGCCATCTGGGAAGCCTACTCTAGCCACTGGACTAAACTCACCCACCAAGGAACATAACAGCAGACTCAAGAAAACCACAGCCCTACTATCTGTGGGCCCAGCATGCTCACAGCAAACCAGACCCTGCCCTGAGTACAGCAGGGAATGTAAATTTTTACATGCACTGTAGAAAAGAGTATGGAGGTTTCTCAAAAAACTAGAAAAAAAAAATAGTGCTACCATATAAACTAGCAGTTCCTCTCCTGGGTACATATCTGAAAAATAAAACAAACAAACAACCAACCAACCCCCCACTAATTTAAAAAGATACATGAACCCCAGTGTTCGTAACAACAAAATTTACAATATCCAACATATAGAAGCAACCTAAGAATTCATCAACAAATGAATGGATAAAGAAGATGTGGTGGTGGTAGTGTGTAGATAGATAGATAGATAGATAGATAGATAGATAGATAGGGGAATACTGCTCCGACATAGAAAAGAAGGAAATATTGCCATTTGCAATAACAGGGATAGACTTGGACGGTATTATTCTAATAATACTGTCCAGAGAAAGACAAATACTGTACAATATCACTTAAACATGGAATCTAAAAATATACAATGAAATAGTGAATATACAAAAAGAAATAGACTCAGAGATATAGAGAACAAACTATAGTGGGAAGGGAGAAGGAAGGAGGGGAAATCTAGGAGTAGAGAATTTAGAGATACAAACTATTAGGTATAAAATAAATGTTTTAAGGATATATTACAAGAGTTTCCTAGTAGCAAAGCAGTAAAGAATTTGGTGTTGTCAATGCTATGGCTCATGTTTGATTCCTGGCTAGGGAACTTCTGCATTTCATGGACATGACCAGCAAAAAAAAAAAAAAAAAAGAGGATATATTGTAAATAGAGTATAACCTTTAAAAATTGTGAATCACTGTATTGTATATTTGTAACATATAATGTTTATGAATTATATTTAAATAAAAATCATTCAAATATAAAAATACATTAAATTAGAATATATTTGTGAGGGACAGAGAAGTGGAATGTAGTATGAACAGCAAAATAAATTGTGTAAAAAAAAAGGAATATCCACAGATATTTCAGGTTGTTTTATATGAATTTGAGGCTGTTATGGAATGAGCATTTATGTCTTTCCAAAAGTCATATGTTGAAGCTCTAAATCCTAGTGTGGTTGAATTTGGTGTAAGGACATAATTAAGGTTAAACGAGGCTATGAGTGTGGACTTCGATACAACAGAAATAGACACCGGAGAGTGCTCACCTGCTCTGTCCACTGTCTCTCTGTCTCTGTCTCTGTCTCACCTCTCTCTGTGCACCAGGAAAGATTTCATAAGGACAGAGGGCAGATGTCTACAAGTCTGCAAGAACCCGTTCATCAGAAACCAAATTGGCCAGAATCTTGATCATGGACTTCTAGACTCCAGAACTCTGACAAAATAAATGTGTCCTTTAAGCCACTCGGTCTGTGGCATTGATACGGCGGATCAAGCAGACTCATTCAAAGACTTTTGAGTTTTGTAGGAGTCAGGGTCAAAGATATCACTGTAATTTAAAGAGTGAATGAAACAAACATTTAAAGTCAATTAAGGTATATTCTGTCAGTTTGAAAAAACATAGAAGTTCACTGAGTGAAAAATAGGTAGATGACTTTGAATTTGTAGTGATCAATTTGAAAGTTGTTAATCTTTCAGATTCCTTATAGTAGATTTGACAATTTAGAAAGCATCATAGTATATAATGTTATTCAAAATAAATCTCTGTTAAGTAGGAAATTTTAAAAATCTGAGGGAAAGACAAGTAACTGATTGGAATGCCCCTCCCCGCCATGCATAAAAGCAGATATTTTCCAGTCATCTGCAGTTTGGTTTGACTAAATGATAGATTTCTAGTCAAAGAAATGTGGGTGGAAGGAAAAAGTTTCTTTACAAGATGGCCCAGAGATATTCCAGAACACGTTTCTCCATTTTCACTTCTGTCTGACTCCCTGTGGGTCACACTTCCTGGACTGACATTCGTAGACCAGTGTTGAAGACAGGGTAAGCTCAAGATGTAAGCAGTCTCCAAAAATAAATAAATTAATTAGTTTAAAAAAAAAAAAAAGAGCAGCCATCTGGATTCCTACACCACTGTTTATAAGAAATCCATCTGACCAGGGACTCCTCCATTGACTCCCCATGCGCAGTACATGATCTATTATTTTAATACATTGAGATCACATTTCTTCCTTCACTTCAAATTGTAATAAAATCACGTTTGTTTAGTTTTAGATAAGCCATACCCTGAATTAAGGAAATATCTGAAATATTTTCTCTATACGCCATGCTTCATTAGATAAAGATGGTAAACATTTGTTCGTGTTGTTTTGTGATTACTGATTTTTAATTAAGATGAATTTCTGGAAAACCATATTGAATTTGACCCCTCAGGGAAGTTAATCTGTACTTTTATGAAAAGGGAGCCAAGGAAAGTTTTATTTAAATTATATTTTTATTACTACTTTGATAACATTTCTAAGAAGTTATTAACAACCCTTCTCCTGCTACAATTAAATTAAAACAATAATTACAGGTCACAGAGGTTTTCTCTAAATTGAATTTAAAGAGCAAAATCTGAAGCTCTGTAATTTGTAATCTTTCCCTATGTTTTGTGTACTGACTTTACTCAGTCTCAGAGAGTAAAGGCCAGACTTAACTTTACATGCCATCCCTTTGTCTCCCATGTTAATACTATCATTTTGTTTGGTTGTTAGCTGCCAGCTGGCACTGTCAGTTACTGTTGTTTCCCAGCTGTCTGCCCTGACATCCCATTGCTTCAGGCTAGCTGACAGAATGTCCTTGAAGCATTTTATTTGACCTCCTTACTTCGTTTCCTCAATTAGTTTATCATAAATATGTAGAATATTTGCTTGTCAAAAAAAATCCCACTTTTTCCTCATATAAATGGATTTGACTACTAAAAAGTTTTGGGTTACATATTGGTCCTGTAGTCTCCAAAATTTGTTTACTTATTCCACTCAATAAGTCAATTTTCTAGCATAAAACCAAATAAAAGTTTATTTAATTCTATAACATATATAAAACACACACACACACACACATATATATACATGTACAAAGACATAATGTGAATTGTACAATATACCCAAAAATTAAATGAAAAGAATCAATAATGCATGTATTTTCAAAATACATTTGTTTTTTAACTCAAGGTTCCTGTCTTCACTCATACTAGCAAATATTTGCAACTGGAATAATAATTATAGTGAAAACAATAATTTTTATTTAATTGATTTAAAAACAGCTTTAACAGATGCTATTATTGAAAAGGTTATGTTGGGAGTTCCCTTTGTGGCTCAGTGGTTAACAAATCCGACTAGGAACCATGAGGTTGTGGGTTCCATCCCTGGACTTGCTCAGTGGGTTAAGGATCCGGCGTTGCCGTGAACTGCGGTGTAGGTTGCAGACGCGGCTCGGATCCCGCGTTGCTGTGGCTGTGGCGAAGGCTGGCGGCTACAGCTCCTGTTAGACCCCTAGCCTGGGAACTTCCATATGCCGCGGGTGTGGCTCTACATAAAAGGCAAAAAGCCAAAAAAAAAAAAGAAAAAAGAAAAGGTTATGTTGGTCACATAAAAGAAAGGCTCTGTTAGCTATAAATTTTATAATAAACATTTATAATCATATGTACCAATAATTAAAAATTTTATAGTTTAGCTAGTAAAATTCTATCCATTTAAAAATCTATTTATTTATTTAAGTTTTACTGAATTACATTTAATTTATAAAGCTATGATAATTTCTGCTGTACAACAAAGTGAGTCAGTCATATACATACCCATATCCATTATCTCTCAGATTCTTTTCCACCTCCGATTATCACAGAAAACTGGTTCCCACTGACCAATCATTCCATATACCTCAGTTTGAATATGCCAATCCCAAACCCCAAGTATGTCCTTCCCTCCCACCCCCCACCTGTCCTCTTTGGTAGCTATAAGCTTTTCAACATCTGTGAGTCTGTTTCTGCTCTGCAGAAATTTAAGTTCATCTGTATCTTTTTTTTTTACGATTCCCCATGTAGGTGATTTTATATGATATTTGTCTTTCACTGTCTGACTAACTTCACTCAGTGCAGTAGCTTCTAGGACCATCCATGTTACTTCAAGTGGCATCATTTCATTCTTTTTTTTTTTTTTTATGGCTGAGTAGTTGTATATATGTACCACCTTTTCTATATCCACTCCTCTGTTGAGGGACATTTAGTTTGCTTCCATGTCTTGGCTATTTGTAAATAGTGCTGCAATGAGCACTGGGGTGCATGTGTCTTTTCAAATTATGGTTTTCTATGGCTAGACTCCCGAAATTGAGTTATTGGATCATATGGTACTTCTATTTTTAGTTTTCTGAGGAACCTCCATATTGTTTTTCATAGTGATTGTACCAATGTACATTTCTATCAACAATGTAAGAGGGTTCCCTCTCCAGCATCTATTATTTGTAGACTTTTTGATGATGGCCATTCCGGCTGGTATATGATTGTACCTCATAGTAGTTTTGATTTTCATTTCTTGAATAATTATGTGAAGTAAAATTCTCCAGACAAAGACAAATACTGAATGATATCACTTATAGGTAGAATCTAAAAATATGACAAACTAGTGAATATAAAAAAAAAGAAGCAAATTAACAGATATAGAGAACAAATTAGTGGTTATGAGGTAGGGGGCAGTATAAGGGTTGGGGAGTGGGAGGCACAAGTTATCGGGTGTAAGATAGTTTCAAGGTTGTATTGCACAGCACAGAGAATATAGGCAATGTTTTGTAATAACTGTAAATGTTACTTAATCTTTAAAAATTGTGTAAAAATTTAAAATTAAAAAAGTGCATTTATATGCTGTTGGCAGAAAGCAATGTGTTTTATGGATTTCCATAGTGAAATGTAGTTAGGAGGATGCTGTGTGGTAGAATCTGAATAACACTGACTTTTCTCCCAGATTAGAGCCAAAGCATGTCCTTTATAAAGATGGAATTTTGTTGCCGTTGGCCATTTATAATTTTTCCCCAAGTTCCTAAAGAGTTAAAAAAAAAATAGGACAGCGGAGTGTATTAGAAGTAAGAAAGAAGAGAAATAAGCAGTGTCTCTCTTTCACTTATGGAAATAAAACATAATAGTGTTTTCATCTTCCGAAACATCCTTTAAAACAAATCAGCGTCTCTTGACAACAGGATGATTTCAAGTCTCTGAGAACATCAAATACTGACAGCCTGAGGAGAAAAATAAAAGGGTAAATGCCCACAAAAAGGAAAAAAAAAGGACAGATAGTATGCACAATTCCCTTTGAACTAATATTTCAATTTAGTTGTTCCCTCTTTGTCATCTTTCTTCAAAATATTTTTGTGCATATTCTATACAACACAGTTAAATCTACCTATGTTTAAACAGTATTTCAGTATCTCTTTTCCATACTAATGAGAAATGTCGTTTTGGAAAGTAGTGTTTCTTTCTCATGACTGAAATCCTAAAATTTCTTTCTGGTATTAAAAATGTCTGTGTCGTCTCTCTTTCTAATCCTCAGATCCTCAAAGTTGAGTTAAAAATCCTCCTTGCAAAAAAGCACATCACTCTCATTCTGTTTTGTTTTGTTTCATTTTACTTTTTAATACTTATTGTTTTTTCTTTCAATTTAGCACCAAACCACATTTTCTTCCTTTCTCCATTTACCTCAATTTCCTCATTTATAAGATGAACTAAATGTAGCTTAATGCTGCAGCTAATGTGAGGAAACAGTGGAGTATAGTGGACAGGATGTTGAGTTTTCTCTAATATACTACAATACTACATACTTTTTTCTGGGTCTTTTTTTTTTTCTTTTTGCTTTGCTTATTTGGACTGCAGGTGCCACATATGAAAGTTCTCAGACTAGGAGTCTAATTGGAGCTACAGCTTCTGGCCTAGGCTACAGACACAGTAACACGGGATCTGAGCTGCATCTGCAACCTACACCAGAGTTCATGGCAACCTCGGATCTTTAACCCGCTGAACAAGGCCAGGGATTGAACCTGCGTCCTCATAAATCCTAGTGGGTTCATACCATTGAGCCATGAAGGCAACTCCCAAAACAAGGTAATTTAAGTGCAACTTAATTTATAGGATATTAGTTCAGAATTTATTGGTTAATGGAGAATGACTAAAATATTATATTTCTTGTGATGATATGTGGAAAACATATTTAGCACACTTTGCACCAGTTTAAAGTTAGTCATAATGTAGTGATGAATTTCACATATCTGTTTACTTCCACACATCTTCTTATTTTGTATGAAAAAGTGGTTTAAGTAAAGAGTGAACCTCTTTAGGTGATTCTTGTTACTCCAGGTGACAATCACTCCTAAAGTATGAATTCTTTTAAAGCACGAGTAACACTGATGTATGGTAGGAACCCAACAAATGTTTTTGAAATTAATAAACTAATGAGAGTTCCCTTAATGGCTCCGCAGTAATGAACCCTACTAGTATTTATGAGTATGCGGGTTCCATTCCTGGCATAGCTTAGTGGATTAAGGATCTAGCATTGCCGTGAGCTGTGGTGTAGGTAGCAGACCTGACTCAGATCGCACGTTGCTATGGCTGTGGTGTGGGCTGGCAGCTACACCTCCGATTCTACCACCAGCCTGGGAACTTCTGTATGCCATGAGTGCGGTCCTAAAAGGACGAAAAAATAGAACCTAATGAATGCATAAAGTTTAGGCATATTGTTAACTTCACTTATTTTTATTTTCTAATTTAGTAAGGAAAGGCTCTAAAGTTTCCCTACACTTTTAATCAAATAACTTTTAAAATCTTGTAATAATAGCTAATGGCATTACATGTTACTCTTGCAGACTAAAACAACTGTGTTATTTTTATTATATTTTAATAAAGATAAATAACAGTCTATTTTGGACTTGAAATTTTCCAATCTAGAGAGTAAAGCCTTTGTAATAAATTATTTTAAAATAACTAAATTATTTAAATTAAATACAGTGAAACAAGTGGCATTATTGAGCCAGCTGTTAGAAAGGGGGACTGTAATTTACAGGGTTTAATTTATCCAAGGTCATACACTTAGAAATTGAAGGAGTCTGGATCTGAACCTATACTTTAAAAAAAATCTATAAGGACGGTACTTTTTATTATACTCTTGGAAATACTGAAACAAACTCAGATGTAGAATTACTGGTATTTTGCATTATTTGAAGTTAGAAAAATCAGATAAACCTATTATGGATAATTGTAATAGATTTGTTGATGCTCTTTTATTCAGCAGCATTATTAATAATGACAGAAAGTAACACTATGATGTACAGTCTATAATGTATAGAGACCATTTATGTGCACTTCACAAAATAGCATTGGACAGGGGATGAGGAAAAGATGAGTGGACTGAGCAATTAGTAAACTAAAGTGGAGGCATAACTGGCAGCAATAATATTTCAGGATAGATGCTTCAATCAATGTAGCATAAATAATAGTGCCTGTAAATCAGTGATAAAAATAACACGTATGCTGAAAGGCAAGCACAGCTGCAAGCTGATTCAAGAAAAAATTTTTGACTATTTACAAGATTTCTTTCTGGAGGTGGAAATCAATTAATAAATGGATATTGAAATTTGACTTGCTTAAAATGTAAACCACCTATGAAAAATTGTGGCTCACTTGTATTATTCTCATTGATAATTTTTCTATTTCTTAAAAATTAAATTTAAATACCACCAGTAAACACAGTAATGCTAAAACTTACATTAATATATGATTTTGGAAACCTGTTTTTTTTTTAAATTTGTTATGAAAAGCAAGTAAGCAAATGTGTTCATTTTTGTAATTTTAATATATATTTGTATTATACATATTTGCATATGCATATGTGTATGGATATATATTTTGTGTAGATATATTTAATTAGGCTAAAAATGTTTCCAAGGCACTGGCTTATATAAATAGGAATTCCAAGTTATTCTAATTCTAATACATTGCTAGGTAATTAGTTATAACAGGAAAATTAAAGCCATTGACAAAGGGCTAGAATACAGAGATTATCAATATGTATTTTATCACAATATGAGATATTTATAAAGCAGTTAAGGACAATTTGCATTCCTGATGCTTGATAACCAAAATTTGGAACACTAATTTTGGTGGTATTTTAACACTTTTTCCAGGAATTTATCAGCAGATGAAAAAAGAACTAAGTGAGATATAATTGAAAAAGTGGTGAAAATAGAGTTTAAAATTAAGCAATACGTAAGTGCGTCAAAATAAAATGTCACTTCATAAGAAATTCATGTTCATTGATACAGATTGGTAAATCCCATAAGTTCTAAACAAGTTATTTACCAAAAGAATTGTGAAATAAGTGAATAAGTTCACCTCTTAGAAGTTTGCTCAGCTATAAAATGAGCAGCAAATTTCAATTTCCTTCCCTGTCATCCTATGAAAAATGAGTTTTATTAGGGAAAGTGTTGTAAATCTTAGCTTACCACTTTAAAATGCATGTTTATTTGGCATTCTCAAAACGTAGTTTCTACACTTCAAAATACTCATTTTAAAAATGATAATATATTATTATAACCAGTCCATTTCTGATTTTGTTAAATATTTACCAAATATACAATTTTTCAGCACTGTGCTAGTTTCTGATAATAAAATTTTATTAGTTTCAAAAAATATTTCAACTTTACAGGTCTATTTAAACATAAAGTATTTAAAAATTATGTATTAATACTTATAGAGGACTGTATAATTGCTTACATATTAGTATTTTGTAATAGAAATAGAAGACATTCCATATTATTATTAAAGTTTAATGTTAATTTTATTTTCAAGGAAAAAAGGTTTCATTCTAAGTATATCAAATACGTTTTATAACACAATAACTTTTGGGAGTTTTCTGGAGGCCTAGCAGATAAGGATTCCGCATTGTCACTGTTGTGGCTCAGGTCCAATCCCTGGCCTCAGAAGTTCCATACATCGTAGGTGCATTTAAAAAAATCACCCAAAAACAGCAACAAAAAATATCCAATAACTTTTCATATATTATTAAACTTCTTTAAATGACATTGCTGTCATTGTTCTTTAAAGATACATTTACATAGTTTCTATTTTTCCACCATCTTTCAATAAAATTATACATATACTGCTGTTTTATTTTCTAGTAAGTTTGTCTGGTACTATTCTATATACAGAGCATTTCAACATTGATTTTCTCATTTGATATTTGAAATAGCCCTGTAATTTGGATAGTACCGATATAATTATCATAACTTTTCAGCCAGTAAAGATAAGTAGGCCAAGATCATTCAGCTGCTAAAAGTAGAGTCATGCAAATATCGAGTAGGTCATGGGATCAAAAATAAAACATACTATTCTTAATTTCTGGTGGATAATTTTCTCCTAATGTATTCAACCAAGCTAACTTAATATGTGTATTGTGTTCATACAATTGTACAAGAACTGTTCATATTCTCCGAAAACATTCTACAGAAAAATTTCCTTTTGTTAAGTAATACGTAATGTTCTTTTTTCTATCAAGAATTAATCATCCAAAATTTCTATGAAAGAGCTGTAATTTTATTGGCTGAATTTCCCCAATATGTAATCAATTATATATTTTTTTTACATACATACACACACACACACAAATTAGAAATAGAACAGAAATCCTTTATTTTCTTGTGCAATTCAATTATGTAAAATGAATAACAAACAAGATAATGGTGAAAGACAAAATACTTCTGTCTAATATTAGGTGAAAGGCTAAAATATCCACTTTCACTGTTTCTATTTAACATTGTCCTAGAGAATCTAGACTGTGCAACAGTTCAAGGAAAAGAAGTAAAATATTTAGATTAAAGAGGGAGAAGTCAAATTGTCTCTGTGGAGATAATATACGCGGCTCAGATCCCGCATTGCTGTGGCTGTGGCGTAGGCTGACAGTTACAGCTCTGATAGGGTCCCTCAGATTTATTTTGCACAGGTAGAGAGCTAGGTATGAACAGAGAAAGGGGAACATGAGGCTAGATGTCAGGAATTCACACATCATGCAAAGAGTGGGGTCCATGGGTAGACATAGAAAAGTAGGATCCTCCAGACTGACAGGAAACCACACATTTGGGCAAGATAAGTGCCCTGGAGGCAGACAAAGAGAAATGGAAATGGGCTTGAATTTCCAGTGTCTCGATGTAACCCATTGCTCATTATGCCCTCACTATAAGAAAATAATAAAATTAGCCATGCAGATAATAAGTACCCATCATGAACTGATGCCATGACACCTCTCGTCAAAGCTAAATAAGGACAAAAATCCCACCTCCCTTTTGGAAGGTGATGCTGGAATGAAAATTAAGGAATATGAGTCCCAAACCCCTAGTTCCCAGGAAATATTATGCCTATGCAGTTGGATGCCTCTGATAACTGATGTGCCAAAGAAATGCAGGGAAGCTACTTCCCTCTCTGCCCACCTCTCCTTAAGAGGTGCATTTTCTCACTTAAATAAATCCTCACTTAACTTTCTCAATTTAAGTCTTGTTTCTGAATCCCTTTTGTGAGGAGACAAGAACCTTCCATTCAGGAAAAGCGTCATCTTTCAACAATCTCCTCTAGGATTTGCTCCAGTCAGCAGAATCAATAATTCCATTAAGGAGTTCCTGTCGTGGATCAGCGGTTAGCTAACCCAACTAGCATCCGTGAGGACGTGGGTTCGATCCCTGGCCTCCCTCAGTGGGTTAAGGATTCAGCATTGCCGTTAGCTGTGGTGTAAGTCACAGATGCGGCTCGGATCCTGCGTTGCTATGGCTGTAGGCATAAGCCGGCAGCTATAGCTCCGATTAAACCCCTAGCCTGAGAACCTCCATATGCGGTGGGTGCAGCCCTAAAAAGACAAAAAGACCAAAATAAATAAATAAATTAATAATTCCATTAAAACAATAATTCCAAAAGCCAACAAGGCTCTTCTCTCTCCAGTAGTCACTATATCAATGGTTCAACAAGAAACAAGTATTGAATACATATTCTATACTAGAGGAGTACATCAGCATTATTTAGGGTGAAAATGGTTGTTTAAAATAGAATGTTGTGCAAAATACACATGTTGTTATCATCTTCTTCAAAAACATTGTCGTTGGCCTTCCCGTTGTGACTCAGCAGTAACAAACCGGACTAGTACGCATGAGGATGCGGGTTCCATCCCTGGCCTTGCTCAGTGGGTTAAGGATCCGGCATAGCCGTGAGCTGTAGTACTATTGGTCACAGAAGCAGCTCAGATCCCACACTGCTGGTGGCTGGCTATGGCTGGCTATGGCGCAGGACAGCAGCTCCAGCTCCAATTTGACACCTAGCCTGAGAACTTCCATATGCTGCAGGTTTATACTCAAAAGAGCAAAAAAAAAAAAAAAAGAATCATCTTCATCACCAGTCTTACAGTATGTTTCATAAATAGTGAAAAATCATCATCCCTTGGCTTCCAATAAATTCTATCCTTTATATTTTCTATAAGTTAAAATGAAACATTTTCTTTTTGTAAACTAGATTCTTTATAGGAGTCTATTTCTACCATATACCGTAATACAACGTAAATAAGGAATATAAATAACATAACCTAATACATGAGGGAAGTTAAGTTCCTCAACATGGAAACATCTCAACAAAATGATAAAGAAATTAGTTGTACTTAAAAACATATAAACCAAATCTCCAGAGTGTGCTGAAGTTTATTATTTAATATTTATAAAGCCAAAATTTAATATTTTGGTATAATTGCATACATTTTTATGACTACTATTGGAACTTGTGTGTATTTCTATATCTAGCTCCTGAGATTCCCTTTGAGACAAGAATGAATCCACTGTTGCAAAATTTCATTCACTGAAACTAATGAACCTTCTTTCTCAGGATGATTGGTACACTGCCATGGGGCTTATTTAAAAGTAATTATAATAGTACTTAGTAGATTTAAGAATAATTCAAATGATTGCATTATTCTTGTGTTACAATATAATGAGTTAAAAGTGCCTAGAAGATTACGGATTTATATTAAAAGCCTTTGATTAGTTTTCCCTGGAATTGAGGAAAAAAGCACATTTGTCTAAAAGTTTATTGTTTTGTTGAAACAAGATTGAAAGAGTTTAAGATGCAAATTTTGTAATATAATTATTGAATAAAATTGTTGGAAGAATTTGAGAAAAATCTAATGGAGTCATTCTGATTTCGATATAATTTTTAATTTATCTGAAACAAGTAAGATGGATTTGGATATTGAGTACACCCTGAAATATTTCAAGCAAGCCTAATATGGTCTCTTTCTAAATACTTAGAAATGGATTTCAGATATTCATATATGTAAATTCATTATATAAATATTGTGTGCCTTTATGAATCATTAATTGTGCCAGACACTGTATACCACTGTGAAGATATATAAAAAACACTCATTATAAGAACTATGATTGATGTAACCAGACAGGATATAGAAACATACAGTAGGAGTATCTTTACTGGGTATGAGGTGAGTAATTTCATTTAACCTAGATTCAGTTCCCCCTAGTGTTAAAATCTTACATAACCATGGTTAATAAAACAAAATGAAGAAATTAATATTGGCAAAAAATTATCAACTAAACTACGTACTTTATTCAGATTTCCCAAGGTTTTTTTGTCAGACCATTTTATTGAAATAAATTGACATGTAAAATACTATACATACCTAATGTATACAATTCAAGGGTTTGCACATAATATACAACCTCAAAAGCATCACCACTATCAAGTATGTAGACATATCTGTCACTTCATAAAGTTTTAAAAGACAAAATTATCGGTAGTCTAAAGTACATGGTACAGGGCAGCCAAAAGCATCAACTGCAGTGTAGCCCCTTTGAAACTCAGATTTTCTTGTTCCCCAAATTAAATCCACTCTGTGGGATTCTGAACTAGTGGTCAGGCACAGTTCCTATAAATGACTTATTCAGGAGGGTTGCTGAAATGTTAGTCTCCTCCAGTGACGCTGTCTTATTTTTATTCACTACCTGCTCCAGCTTCCCTTCACCCCCAGCCAATATATCAGCTGGTGGAGGATGCTCTCCACACAGGTGTTCCACACCTTCCTCCCTGAGAGATCTGAGCC
>PVHT020000078.1:472903-519067 GCA_004024745.2 Catagonus wagneri | reverse complement strand
ATTCCTCTTGGAACACAATTATGCACCAATCTCATATTTCTGTAGTCTTGAAATCAGAGTTTCTACTTGTGCATTTTCTCGATTAACTTTTCAAAGATATTGAACTTTAAGTCCTGAATTTAAGGCCAATAATTATGTGCTTCTTTGACATCTGGGAAAAACAAAGGTCCTTGAATGGCTTCATCACACATTCCCTTTCCCATTCTACTCCCATTAAAAAGACCCTCTAGAAAAACAATCTTCTTTATCATAGTGACTTGCCACAAGCTTACTTGTCCCTGAGTAACTCGTTTCAGTTCCCTTGCACCCACAGAATTATTCAAATGACTCATCACATCCTCCCACAGGAACCGGAGGCAACTCCATTTTCTTAATACTATAAAATCAACCTTCACTCACCACTGCTTGCTCTATCTGTGTGCTCTGCATGCCATGCTGTGTCTGTTCTGTCCTCCTCTAGGTTGAGATCATTTGAATTATTTGTGTGTATGGTAAGAACACTTAGCATAAGATCTATCCTTGTAGTCAAATTTAAGTGTAGTGCAGCATCGTTCAGCGGTATTGAACAATAGATCACCAGGGCCTTTGTGTCTTGCACAATTGCTTTGTTTTCCAGGATCTAACCCAGGATCTCACATTGCCTTTGGTTCTCATGTCAATTTAATTTTCTTTAGGAATGAGAGTGATTCACTCTTTCCTTGCACACTATGACCAGGATACTATTAATGTGTCAGATATATTTTAGAATGTCTCACAATATTTTTGACACTTTTCATGATCACGGTGAAGTTACGGATTTGGGGGAAAATCGGTGAGGTGATAGGCCTTTTTCACGACATCATGTCTGGGGCCACATGATATCAATACATCTTGTTGCAGGTGACACTGATCACTTGATTAACACCAAGGAGTTCCCCTGTGATACAGCAGATTAAGGATCTGGCATTGTCACTGCAGTGGCTCAGGTCGCTGCTGAGACGTGGGTTTGATCCCTTGCCCAAGAACTTCCACATGCCTCAGAAAATGATGCTGTTATTGATAATAATAATGCCATGATAATGCCAAAAGAAATGATAGTGTTCATCAAGTTGCTGCAGTATAAATGTACTACTTTCCACTTTCCACACCCCGTTTGTGAGAGACAAGCTAGTACATCTAATCCACAAACAAGGAGAAGAAAATTCATCTTCACCTCTTGTACAGAGGATAATCAAAGAATGTTTAAATTTGTGTTAAAAATAGCCACTATAATTGATGAGTATTTGGGAGAAATGTTTTAGGTTATGCAAATATCTTGTTTTTCACTACAGTTTACCCACCGGTTTTAACATTTATCAATAAATCTTGCCTGCAGCAATTTTTGCAACGTTAGTTTGTGGATGTTGATCTTTCTATTTCACTCCATATTTATATATTCTTTTACTGGAAATTTTCTGTAATAGTTGTTCTTACCACCTTTTATATATGTAATCATTATTAATTTGTATTACTATGTACTCATGGATGCTTATTTTATTTGGGGATAATAGTGACTCATTCTTTATCTTCTTATATAGTTTTATGTTATTTCTGTTTTTATTCATCTGGCAATAATAATTGGTTATAATACAATATTATTTTTGAAGATGTTTTAAATGCACTTTATATTAGCTTATTTTTATTATTCAATTAGTAACAAATATTGAAAAAAATATAATTAATTTTTGAATGTGCCATAAAATCACCACAGTTTATTATATTCTACGGTTAATACATAAAATAAAATATTTATGAACATCTTAACCAATACTCAAATACCAAATATGTCATATCCTTTAAAAGACTTCAGAATTTCTTTCTCCATTAAAAATTTCAGTAATAGAAATTCCAGTTAAATAATATCTTATAGTAAAAACAGCCTTGGTATTGATCACTTATCAACCCACGCCATGGGAAATTCTTCTCCCTAGAATAAATTCTCCTATTTGTTTCTTCCCATTGTAATTATATTTTAACTTGCTGTTTCGTGTATTATATCAATTAACACAATCCTGAGACAATTAAAATGAATTGTTTAATGGACACAAATTTGAAAAAGTCTGTATAATCACCTCAGATAAGGAGCATACACCTTGAGATGCAGGGTAGCATGCACGTCAGAGCATTCTGCCTCTAGTTGCTCTTAGACTTTCTCCATGTCTAGACCCACCATCACTGTAAAGACAGGCAAACAAAAAGTGAACAAATGACTAATTCCTTTTCCATAATTCTACAAAATGTCACATCTAACAATTCAAAAGAAAAGATTTACACCAAATGATAAGGAGGAGAATTTGATAGCATTTTGAAATAACCTATCAAATATTTATTCTCCTTTTAAGCATGCTAATGTCTTTGTAATTAGAGATTAAACTAGTTTGAGGCAGAGAAGCTCATAGAGGATAGAATGGTATTGATTTCATATTATCTAACACAAAGAGAATATGAACTGAATGTGTGCGTTGTTTGTATAATTTTTTCTTGTCTCTAATAATAATTCACTGAACTATTTTAAAAAATTATAGACAATGAGCAAGCATATTGTCCTCTTCTCCTGGAAAATTATCTCTTAAAAAGCCTTTATAGAGCTTGCGATACTTGGACTTGCAGTTTTGATGTTATACTTTCTGCCTTGGATTTTTTTGGTCCAGCTGTCATTCTACATGAAAGATAAATACCTGTTCTAAATCAAGTGCTTAGAGAGAGGCTGTCTGTTTTCCAGAGTTGGAGAAAATGGCACAGCAATAGCTTGAAATTTATCAGTTTTATTGTCAACTAGGGCAAAGGGGAAAATATAATGGTTTTAGTAAATTTTGCCTGGTTTTAGATAGTATGTTCTCATGCAAATATATACAAATCAACTGTTTTTTCTTGACCATAATTTGTCCAAAATAATGACCATTGCATTTTTGTAATTTTTTTGTTTTAAGTTTACAAGAATAATCCACTGAACACTTTATCTAATACATAACAAATTCAAAACATTAAATATATGTCAAATTAAAAAATGCACAATACAAGAGTTATGAGTTAAGTTTTATTTGCGGCAAAATGAGGAGTCTAGCTTGGAAGCAGCATTTCAGATAGCTCTGAGAAACTCAGCCAAGGAGGCAAGGGGGTAGCTAGGACATACGAGTTTTGCAACGAAGTCAGGTAGTAGGAACAAAATGTTACTGTTAATAAAAGAAAACCAGATATTCCAAGTTAAGGAATTTAGTACTTTTCTCTATATGGGAAGATGTAATGGTCAGGACTAAATGAAATCATTCCTTTGATATACACCTCAGCTATCAGGGCCAGTATCCTTTATTTTCACATCCTGAAGATTCACCATCAGGAGTGACTGTAGTCTGATGGCTGCTAGATAGCAGGTGTGCTTTATCTCCTTCCAGAGTTCCCTCAGGGCTCACTGGCTCACCCCTGGAATTGGCTGTAATCACTGATAATTGTGACATCTTTTGTTTATTGATATGTCAGGCAATATTTTATTTCTCATATAAAACAAAACTTCACATGAAAGGTCAGCCAGATTCAAGAAGCAGTCATTAGAAATTTAGCATGGCTCATATTTGCTAGAAAATGCACATGCTCCACAGAAGTTAATGTGGTTTAAGAATATTTGCAACTACCATGACAAAAAAAAAAGAAAAGAAAAGAAAACCTCTCAAAAATGGGACAAAATGAAAATCTCACTTTCCATCAACTTTTAGATGGCATATTTATACCCCAAATGTAAAAATCTTAAATATTTCTGAAATAATTTTAATCTATAGGCTTTTAAATTTCTTTTAATCATATACTCCTAGAAAACTAGTGAAATTCTTGGGCTCCATCTTCAAGTGGGAAAAACAATGCTCCTACCTGTATATACATGCACAAATGTGTGTGTAAAATTTTAGACATAAGTTCATCCTTTGAAGTACACACATAGATCCATAGACTTACTTGTCTTCTACGTTATGCCTTCTTGTAAAGGAATACAGACAACAAAATACAGAAAGTAAGTAAAGAAGAAATGAAAGTGGAAAATAAAGTAAATGTTTTGGTACTGGGGTTTGGAATACAATATCCACAGAAAATATGTGTTTTCTGGGTTTTTTAGAACAATGCAATCCTCTCTTTAACAAAGTTTAAACTGAATAGTGTACCCTTGAAAGAAAAATGTGGAAAAAAATTGACAGAACTCTAGACAGACCATCAAATTCCCTGAACATTTAACTGAGACAATATTGTGAAATAAAACTAAGGTCTTTTTCCCCCTTTTGGTCGTCTTCTTCTTCTTCTTCCCTTTTTTTTTTTTTTTTTTTTTCCCGTTTGGCCCGAGGCATCTTAGTATGTATAAGTTCCTGAGCAGGATCAAACCTGAGCCACAGCAGTGACAATGCTGAATTCTTAACCTGCTGTGCCACCAGGGAATTCCCCTGCCCCCCAAGATCTTAACAGCACATGGCAATCACTTAAAAAGAAAAGATGGGGGAGTTCCCATGGTGGCACAGCAGAAACCAATCCTGCTAGTATCCATGAGGATGTGGGTTCAATCCCTGACCTGGCTCAGTGGATTAAGGCTCTGGCAGTGCTGTGAGCTGTGCTGTAGTTTGCAGGTGTGGCCCGGATCCCATGTGGCTGTGGTGTAGGCCAGCAGCTGTAGCTCTGATTAGACCCCTGGCCTAGGAACCTTCATATGCTATGGGTGCAGGCCTAAAAAGCAAAAAAAAAAAAAAGTGAAAGGAAAAGATGAGGTTGACTAAAATGTTGTGGTCACAAAAGACAAGATGGGGACAAATATTAATTATTTTCTAAATAATTTTCTAAATTAACTTTGTATGTATCTTTTGGTGATCTCAGGTTTTGTACTGACAAAGCTACGTGATCAATTATATAGTATGGTTGATGTCTTTACATTAAAAAACAAAGCATCACATAACACAATGCTCAAAAAATAATAACTCAGAAAGATGTCCTCATTCATTATAAGGACATTTTTTAATTTTATCAGTCCTGTACTGAATCATATTGTTCAAAAATGCAAAGGAATACTAATTACTATAGAAACAAAATTAAGTACAGCTATAAATGGAATAAGTATATACAGGGGATAAAAATAAGTAGAAACACAAATATCACTAGAAGTATAACAGTAAAACAATATCACATTAACAAATTTTCTGGATCATTATGTTGTAAACCTGAAACTAGTATGATGTCATATATCAATGATATTTCAACTAAAAAATAGTAAATTTGGAGTTCCCATTGTGGCTCAGTGCATTAAGAACCCTGCATAGTGTCTGTGAGGATGCAGGTTTGATCCCTGGCCTTTCTCAGTGGGTCAAAGATCTGGCGTGGCCGTAAGC
Source organism: Catagonus wagneri (assembly GCA_004024745.2). Lineage (NCBI taxonomy): Eukaryota > Metazoa > Chordata > Mammalia > Artiodactyla > Tayassuidae > Catagonus > Catagonus wagneri. Next base: position 513,695 of record PVHT020000078.1, on the reverse strand, counting down.
TGTGGCATAGTTGCAGAAGTGTCCCAGACCCAGCGTTGCTGTGGCTGTGGTATAGGCCTCAGCTGCAGCTCTGATTCAACCCCTAACCTGGGAACTTCCGTAAGCTGCAAGTATGGTAATAAAAAGAAAAAATAAATTAACAAATTTACCATATTAATCATTAAAAAAAGAGAAATTCTCCATGTATAAGATTTCAACTTCTGATGGCTCCAATATGCATTTTAGTTTGATTCTTCTCAGACTTATATTGATGTATAGGGATAAATATGAAAATAATTTGATTTTTTTCATTCATAAAAGTATACAAACAAAACCTTCAGCTCTGTATTGAAGATATGTATTACTTATTTTCATCTTCCTGCAGATTTAAATATACATTCTGAATAGAATTTTTTTGTGTGTATTGCTTCGCTAGACATTACACTGATCTTGTCCGTCTACTCCTTGCTGCTCTTTTCAAACTTATCCCAACTTTTTAAGAAAATAATAGCTTTGAATAACCTCTTTAATATTTATTTCTGATTTTTTCCCTTCCCATTTCTTGCAGTAACCTTTACTTTTTATATTTTTTTCCGTGACAGAACCAACTTGACACCAGAGGCCACCAAAGCTAAATCCTTACTCAACAGCACTTTGAATTTTCTGTGGCCCTGACTGATTAGTGGGAAATCATCAAATTATGTTCTGCAAAAACAATTCACTAAATGATGAATTTACCCAAAGAAAATCTGCCAAAAGAAAATTTCCTGAGTGAATTATTCTCCAAATAAACATTCACTGAATTATTGAATTTTTTTTCCAAAGTGTTGGTTTCACCAGAGCTGCAGCTGCTCTGCAAGAGCCTTTGGGAGAGTTACTTGCCCAGCTGGGTTGATTCTCAAATATGTGTATTTCCATGTTGGACTATTCCTAGTTAATATGTGAGCTGCGCTCTCTCTCTTCTAAATAAAAATTTTATCAATCTTTGTAAATCTTTTTTTCCTTGCATCTTTATTAAGATAGAATTATTATACAACATGGGATGATGATTTTGTGTATATATACATATATTTTTTTTTATTTACTAAATCAGAATTAACACATTCTTCATGTCACAGGATTGCAATTTTGATGTTGTGATGGTGAGAACATTTAAAATATACCTTCAAAGTAACTTTAAAATATACGACAGAGTTAATCATAGTTACCATGGTGTAAATTATGTCCCTGGAAATTTAGTGTGGCTAGCCTACACTACAGCCACAGCAATCTTGGATCTGAGCTATGTCTGCAACCTACACCACAGTTCACTGCAATGCCATATCCACAACCCACTGAGTAAGGCTAGGAATTGAACCCATATCCCAATGGATACTAGGCAGATTTGCTTCTGCTGGGCCACAACAAGAACTCCCCAATTTTTAATTTTTGGAGTAATCTCTATACAGTTTTCCATAATGAATGAACCAATTTAAACTCTTACAAACAGTGTACAAGTGTTTTCTTTTCTCTAGATCCTCACAAACGTCTGCTATCTCTTGCGTTTTTGATAACAGACATCCTCACAGATGTGAGGTGGTATCTTACTGTGGTTTTGATATTATTTCCCTGATGATTAGTAACTTTAAAACACTTTTCATATATTTGGCAACCATTTTTATGTCCTCTTGGGAAAACTGTCTATTCAAGTCCTTTGCTCATTGTTCAACTGAGTCATTTTTATAGAGGTATATATAAGTTTTTTCAAACTTTTGAAATTAATTCCTTATCAGATATGATTTGCAAATATTTTCTCCTGTTCAGTAAATCATTTCTCAGTTGGTAAATTGTTTCCTTTGCTGTACAGGGCTTTCCAGCTTTTTATAGCACTACTTGTTGATTTTTGCTTCTGTTATTTTTTCTTTTAGTGTTATCCCAAAAAAATCTTGCAAAGCCAATATCGAGGAGCTTTCTCTGTATGCTTTTTCTTCCAGGAGTTTTATAGTTTCAGGTCTTACATTTAAGTCTTTAATTACTTTTTATTTTTTGTGGGTGGTGGGATATTGTGATTTGTATTAAATATATATTTTGGCCTGGACTATAGTTCCTGGTTCACATCTCCCCAAACCCTTTGAATTTCTTGAGCAATACGAGCAATGGGAACAGCTTTTGTTATAATATTTGGTCTCTTGTCCTTAGTTCCTGCATCACCTCTGAACCATAAAGGAGAAAAAGGTGTTGTATCCTTTCTGATATATTGGTAATCTAGTGAGTAAATCAATCTTCTGAGCTCTATGAGCAAATTAATCAAACCCAAAGGGAAGGCTGTGGGAGCCTATGGTTTATAGCTAGTCAGAACTTGCAGATGGCACTGGAAGAGAGGGTATTATTGTTAGGGTAGTCCTGTGGATAAACCTATGGAATCTAAAGATGTATCTGGATAGACAGTGTTAAAATTGAGTTGAATTACAAGATACTTAGCCAGTGTCAGAGAATTACTTGGTTGCTTAGGGAAAAAATAAAAACGAAAAAGAAATAAAATTCACACATCAGCAATTGGAAAGAGGTGTAGAATTTTTAGTGGTGTAATATACGAGTAGGATTTGAGCCTTTTGCATGTGAATATCCAGTTTCTCAGTACCCCTTATCAAAGAGACTATTCAATCTCCATTGAGTATTGTTGGGTCCCTAGTCAAATATTAGTTGACTACATATTTCTATATATATATATATATATTTCTGGACTGTCTATTATGTGCCATTGGTCTTTTTATCTATTTTTATGCCAATACCATACTGGTTTGATTGCTATAGCTTTGTAGTACAGTTTGAAATCAGGTAGTGTGATCCCTCACTTTCTTTGTTCTTTCTCAATGTGGCTTTGGCTATTAGAATCTTTTGTGGTTCCACACAAATATTAGAATCGATTTTACTTTTTCTGTGAAAAATAACATTGAAATTCTGATAAAAATCCCATTCAGTTTGTAGGGGGCTTTGGGTAGTGTGGACATTTTAAAAATGTTAAATTTTTGACCCATGAACACTGGATATATTTCCATTTTTTATGTCTTCTTCAAATTCTTTCATCAGTCTTACACTTTTCAGCATATAAATCTTTCACTTCCTTGGTTAAATTTATTGCTAAGTGTTTCATTATTTTGATGCTATTGTAAATGAGATTGTTTTCCTTATGTCTTTTTAAGATAGTTTATTTTTTGTGTATGGAAACACAACTTATTTTTGTATGTTGATTTCATATAATCAAATTTCATTGATTTTCTTGGCTAGTTCTAACAATTTTGGTGCACTCTTTGGAATTTTCTATTCATAAACTCATGTCATCAACAGACAAAGACAATTTTAGTGCTTACCTTCCAATATGAATGTATTTTCTTTTTCTTGACTGACTACTCTGATCAGGATTTCTGTACTATATTGAACTGAAGTGGTGATAATGGACACTTTGTGTCATTTTCCTGATCTTGGAATGCTTTCACCTTTCAACCTTTGAGGATGATGTTAGCTATGGACTTGTCATATATGCCCTTTATTATTTTGAGTTATTTTCCTTATATACCCACTTTGTTCAGTGTTTTTATAATGAAAAGATGGTGAATTTTATCAAACATTTTTTCTTCATGTATTGAGATAATCACATAATTTTTATCTTTTATTAATATGTTGTATCACATTTATGAAATTGCATATATTGAGCCATCCTTGCTTCCCAGGTATACATTTCACTTGATCAATTGTATGAGCATTCTAAAATGTTGTTTAAATTGGTCTGCAAGTATTTTATTAAGAATTTTTCATATATGCTCATCAGGTTTTTGATCTATAATTTTCCTTTTTCATAATGGTCTTATCTGGTTTTGGTATCAGAATAATACTGAACTTATAAAATGATTTGGGGATGGTTATACTTTTTTGGGAGATCTTGAAAAGGATTGTTATTAATTTTTCTTTAAATATTTCACAGAATTCACCTATAAAGCCAACCAGTGCTGGGATTTTATTTGTTGAGACTTTGATCATTCCTTTAATCTCCTTAGTCGTTATTTTCCTACTTGTATTTTCTATTTCTTCATCAACAGTCTCAGTAAATTTTATGTTTTATGGAATATATCCACTTCTACCTATCACACTAGGTTGTTCAGTATGTTGGCATATAGGTATTCATTGTGGTCTCTAATGATCCTTTATATTTTTGCAGTATCAGTTATAAAACATTGGACTTAAAATATACTTTAGACAGAATAGCCATAACAGACCTAGTAGACTATGTAGAACACTCCATCCAAAACAAAAGAATGCATAGTCTTCTGAAAAACAGAGAAAATGTTCTTCAGGATAAAACATATATTAGGTCACAAAACAAGTCTTCCAAAAATTGACCAAATTGAAATCATACCAAATATCTTTTTCACCCACAATGACTGAAACTAGAAATCAGTTACAAGAGGAGAACTTGAAAATTCATAGATATAGAAATTAAACAATGCATTCCTAAACAATGAATATATCAGAAAGAAATTAAAAGGGAGGCTAAAAATATCTTGAAATAAATGAAAATGCAATGCAGTAAATGAAAACTTATGGAATGCAGCAAAAACAGTTCTGTGAGGAAAGTTTGCAGTACTAAAGGTCTACATCAAGAAAAAAGAAAAACCTCAAATAAAAAATAACTAAATTTCCACATAGTAGATAAAGATGAACAATTAAGTCCACAGTTAGCAGAAGGAAGAAAACACAAATGGAGCAGAAATAAATGAGAGATAATAGAAAAAAATAGAAAATATCAATGACACTGAGTTAATTTTTTAAAAAAGAAACAAACTTGATTAACTTTAGATTCACCAAGATAAAGTAATCAAATAAAAAAAATCGTAAATTAACAAGGATATATTACAGTTGTTTCTGCCCTCTCATGTTCTTCTTTTGCATCTGCCTTTGTACTCACCTCTGATTGTTTTCTAGCATCTCCCTCGCCTCAGCTTTTCTCCTTTCATTTTTAAAATCCTACCTCTGATTTTTCATAATTGACCTAGAACTGGATTAGAGTAGAAAAGGTTGTTAGGAGAGTGAGTAGCCTGGAAAAAGTAGATGATATTCTTTCTCTAAGACCCTTTCATTTTATTTACTCATAGAATCAGAGGCTGATAAATCTGACACTTAACTCCCTAAATCTACCTATTAATGTCATTAGAAAGAAGTGTGCCCCCCACCATATCTTGGGAAGAGAGCTCCCCCTTGGAACTCTTTGGAAATAGTAAGGATATTAAATATCTTGAACAGTAAAGAAAATGTTCTAGGGCATTTCCGTAATAAAGGAATATAATAAAATAGCCAATAAATCCTGAGTTACTGGCATGGTTTAACTTTATGAACCACCTGGCTGCTGTGTTCCTGGAGTAAAAGCTTTGCTTAACAAAGAAAACATCCTCAGCAATTCTTGTGTAGAGAAAAATAAAAATTATGTATGCTGACATAGGGGTCATGGAAACTTTACTATTTAGTAGAAATTTAAATACAGTAAGCATTCTCAAACATATTTTACTTCATCATCAACAAAACCCAATTATAAAGATGACTATATATGACCCAGGATAAAATGAATAAATGAATAAAATGAATAAATATTGGCAGAGGGTTCACCAGACACCTTTAAGTTTCAACCAAATATTTTTAGTGTTTTTAACCAGTGACAGAATAGTGCCAACATCAAGAATCAATATGAAAGAAGTATCAAAACTTTAATTAAATACAGGATCCAGCACTGTTTTTGACGACCCTGCTTCACTCGTCTAATCCTAAAACCAGTCCTAGTCTATGACCACACCACCCTGAATTTGTTCAGTCTTGACTAAGACCAGTCGTAAGTTAAACATTTAAACTCTTCACAAATAAAACATAGATAATTATGGTATAATCCTCATTAAACTGAACTTTTCAAGTATCATCATCCATTTAAAGCCAGCTGGGCCACAAAAGTGTCCAAAATATTAAGTGTTATTATACGTTTTGTTGTTCTTTTTATCACTTTCTCAATCTTGCCTATCCTAAATCTGGCAAATTTGGAATTCTCAGAGTTTCTTCTATGGATACCATCTGTGAAAGTAATATATATTTTGAGCAGTTAAATATGTATTAAGCATCAAACCCCTAGATCTCTCAATAAATGTTGAATGAGAATGTGAAATATTTTTTGGTGGGAATCCACAGTGCACCAATCATTACAAGTCTGTTCCCTAAGTATATATTTTATCAATCACTGAGAGATAATTTTTTATGGATATCCTATGTTTATGCATGTTTTCAATGCATAGGCATTTTAACAACTCTTGCTTCAGGCTATATTTTCAGAGATGCTTGCATAACATGCATCCTTGGAAGAGAAATAAAGTGCCTCCCCCCAAAGTGGAGGAGAGATTTGTTTGCTGACCAGAGCAAAGTTCAAGCATATTTGCTCTCAGTCATTTTAAAGGATTAAGTTGTTATTCATGGTTAGCTCAGGGTTCCTCAATTGTGATGCAAATTCATAGCTTTATAGCATCCACTGAGTCAATTCTCATCTCTCTGTGGGATTTGACTGGTAAACAAAACCAAGGCAAACATGAAACACATGTTGCTTGCTGTCACTAATGAAGTTCTTTGTCTCTGATGCAAGAGTCTCCTGTCTTCTGCCATATATGAAACTCTAGTAGCCTAGCCATTAGCTTGGTAACAGGGTAACATTCCAGATCCTTCAAGATTCTTGACATTAGTGTAATAAATCATAAAAAATATTAATGAAAAAGAAGCTTCCTTTGATCATGGAAGTACTGCAACATGAATATCTATTTTCAAAATTAGTGAGTTTTGGAGATTCAGCTGAGGAGGAGATGTATATTCACCTTTTTTATATAATTAAGATTTTCAACACAGTTTAATCCAAGCATGTTTCTAGGCTCTCAGGGCACTCAGGATAGGGGAACATGAGCTCTGTTGGGAAAGCTGGACAGCCACATGTAAATCAATGAAGTAATAACATACCTTCAAACCATACGAAAAAGTAAACTTACAATGGCTTAAAGATTTAAATATAAGGAATCACCCTTAATATTCCTAGAAGAGAACTTAGGAAAACCATTCTATGACATAAATCATACTAATGTTTTCTTAGGTCAGCCTCCAAAGACAATAAAAATAAAAGCAAAATAAACAAATGGGACCTAATCAAACTCATAATCTTTTGCACAAGAAAGGAAACCTTAAAAAAAAAAAAAAAAAAACATAAATGGCCTACAGAATGGGAGAAAATATTTGTAAATGATGTTACTGACAAGGGATTGATTTCTATTATACAAACTGCTCATACAACTCAATTACAAAAGAATAACTCAAAAAAAAAAAAGAGCAGACCTAAATAGATATTTCTCCAAAGAAAACATACAGATGGCCAACAGACATATGAAAAAATACTCAAGATCACTAGTTATTAGATAAATGCAAATCAAAACTACAATAAGGTATAAACTAACACTATTCAAAATGGCAATTATGAAAAAATCTACAAACAACAAATGCTAGAGACAGGGGTGGAAAAACGGAACACTCCTACACTGTTGGTGGGAATGTAAATGGATGGCGCCACTATGGAAGAGTACCGAGGTTCCTTAAAAAACTGAAAATAGAGTTGCCATATGATCCAGCAATCCAACTCTGGGCATATATTAAGAGGAAACTATAATTCTAAAAGATACCTGCATCCCAGTGTTCATGGCAGCACTATTTACAATAGGCAAGATATGAAAGAAACCTAAATGTCCATTGACAAATTAATGGATAAACAAGATATGGTACATATAAACAATGGAATATTAATCAACCTTAGAATAGAATGAAGTAATGGCATTTGCAGTAACACTGATTGTTCTACAGATTATCATACTAAGTGAATGAAATAAGTCAGAAAGAGAAGACAAAGGCCATATGATATCACTTTTTTGTGGCATCTAAAACATGACACAAGTGAGTTTATTTATGAAACAGACTCATAGACATAGAAAAAAGGTTATGGTTACCAAAGGGGAAAGGATGTAAGAGAGGGATAAATTAGGAGTTCAGGATTAGCAGATACAAACTATTGTACATACAATAGATAAACAATGATGTCTTACTGTATAGCACTATATAACTGTATTCAATATATTCAATATCCTGTGAGAAAGCATAATGGAAAAGAAAAAGAAATGAGAAATTGCGCCCAGAATACCTCAACACACATTCCCCATGGTGGTCCCTCCAGGAAAGGTGAGGAGCATTTGCCGATACAGCCCAGGAGCACAGAACATCACTGAGGCACCTTTGCCCAGAAATAATCACATGGTTGAAGTTTACAACAAAAACTATACCATTGTGTTCCATGAAGGAGAATATAGGATAAGCTTAATGTATCCATAGCATTATGCCATATCTTGAATTGGAAGAAGATATATATCTTGCCTTTGAAATTATAATATTCTTAACAAGAATGAGTCAAAAATAGGCAATTATAATACAGGGAAATAAGTTACTTAATATCTGTACTCATTGTCTGTTACCCACCTCAGTCTGTATTTAGGGTTGTTTTTTTAAAAGAGGAGGCAGTTAAGATGAGCCACTCAGGATCACCAGTTATTAGACAGGAGAAACAAAATGTGACATGGAAGTCACAGAACCACTTGAGTATTTTCAAATTGGTGGGCATAGTTTTGATCTAGAACAGTTCATTTGTCATCATTCCTAAGATACACATTCCTCTAGTATGAAGAATAATTTTCTTTCAAAATTGAGGTCAATATTTATTCATAACAAACTTGACCTTGCAGGTAAACCAGGTATTTGTAAAAGCAGGTCATAACTTTATAGATAGCAGTTGGGTCTGAGCATGGACTCCCAACTCAACCTCAAGAAATCTGAGACAAGAAAACACTGGCTTTAAAAGTCATGCCCTTTAGCTCAGGACTAGGTAACACTGAAACTTCTCTCTTTTCCTTCTTCGAGTGGTTTTTGAAACAGAGGACACAAGGCAAAACCATCACAAAAAGTCTGAGAATAAGTTAAAGTTTACATTGAATGATAAAAAATTTTGATCTGAGCGAGAACCAGTTTTAATATTGTCAGATCATTACCATGCATATCGTGACATTATTTAAATATTAAAATCATTTGAAATGAAAAAGCTATTTTGATAGGATAATTTAGAAGGCAGTCAGCAGCTTTGTACCAGTTTAAAGGAATATATATATGTGTATATATATGCACATATATATTTGTATAAAACAATTATGTTTAGAGGAAATTTTAAAATAATCTTTTTGTTGGACTCTCCTGGTTTCCATGGTATCTACTGGGGCAAAGTGACATGCCAGTTCAAAACTGACTAAATAAAAAATGTTCCAAATGAACAATGAGAATGGCTTAGTAAATGATAATTGCTAATGACATTGAACAAACAGGTTAATTGACGTTGGGAATTCGAGACATTTTATGTGTCATTTTCTGATAAAGGTGATAATATCCCTCATTTTTTCCTTAACAGTATTCACTACCCTGCCATATGGGAGGCAATTTTCCTAGTCTGAATCTCTCCTTCTGTGCACTAAGCTGATTTTCATATCAGATTACTCTAAATGAAGAGAGCAGGCTGTGCCAGACAGTAATGAAACGAAGATCTATTGCTCCTGCAGGAGGGAAAGAGAGCAGGAACATTTCTTGCTATTGGATTTGTTCCTAGCGTTAAGCATAGGCTGCTTTTCTGATACCAGAACACCCAAATTGATGACAATATTGTCAGAAATTGCTTCTAATGTGAGCTCTCTTTCTCTCCCTTAAACGGCTCCACTTCAAATCCTCCCTATTCCTGATAATAGCCCACTGCCCAAGCCACAAAAGAGAGTCACTGCTTTAGCAGTCCAACTCTACTGCTTTAACACCTTGTCAATTAATCACTAGATGCTACCGATTTTGCCTCCACAAATGCTTCAAATCTAGCTCTCTCACCTCCCCACACTCTAAACAGAGCTCTTAGAGGATTGCCTTAATTCATCTTAAATAAAGCAAGACTTCTCTTCTTGCCACTGGAGAGGGGAATTTTAATGCATATCTGGCAATAACAGTTACCATCTATAACCCCTCTAGGAATTTATCCTGCACTTAAGAAAACATAGATAATCCATAGCCTCATATACAAGGTTCTGCTTTGTTTGTTTTTGGCCTGCATTTCCAAGCTTGCCTTGTCCATTGGTTATTGAGCATTTTTTCCTTTTCCTTTGTCTAATCTTCATAAACCAAATTTCCTAGTGAGATCTTTGTTTAGCCCTCCCCCTTTTATTGTAATTTTCTCTTAAAATCTAATATTTAATGTAAGTGCTAATGTTCAATAATTATGAGTTTAATTTTCTGTTTTTTATTAAATGTATTTATTCTCCAATAGGTTATAAGGTGTATGTGGACAGAAAAAATATTTAATTAATCGAACACTTTATATTTGCAATATATTCTAGAAACAAGAAAATATTCATTGAATAAAGGAGCAATAATTTTCAAGTGTTCTGTTTTGTTTTTGTATTGTACAATTGCAATCAAGATAAAGCTTCCAGTCCAGTCTACGAGTTTGTTTATTTATTTATTTGTTTATTTATTTATTTAATTTGGCCTCACCCAAAGCATGTGTAAATTTCTAGGACAGAGATTGATTCTGCACCACAGCGGTGACAATGCTGAATCCTTAATCCTCTAAGCCATAAAAGAACTCCTTGTTGGAGTATTTTAGAGCCAATACAGATATCATGATATTTTACTTATGCTTATAAATATTTTGGTTTTGTGCCGAAAAAGAACATTTTTTATAAGTTTTAATTTTGATATAGTATTTGTCTTATGGAGAATTTCAAGAATAGTATAAAGTCTCTTTCGCTTTTTCAATAAGGACAATTAATGATCATTGCTAATAGTAGGGGAAAATTTACTATTTTCCAGGTAAAGCATCATTGATCATATTACTTAGCAATTAAATAATTCAGAATCAAAATCTGAAAAATGGAGTTATATTACTGACTCCCATTAACTGTGAAATTGAATTTATCTACATCATAATTCCCTCATATATGAAATGGGAATAAAGCCCTTCTCCACAGATTGGTCGGAGTTGTGTTATCCTTTCTTGAGTGGCCAGCTTTAGGTGGGAAACATGCTGAGATTAGCAAAATCTTCCTATAAAGCAACATGATAACTTAAGCAAATTGCCTTGCTCTTGTGTCTAAATTTAGATTACACTATCTATCTTGGACACCTCATTGGAGAATTCTGAAGTAATAGTCAAGTAATACAATGGGAATGTGTTTTGTACTTTCAAAATGGTGAACATACTTACCTTTGTAATTATTTTACTTTATGTAACGACCAGTGCATACTGATCACAAGTTCACTTTTGTCTGAAAAAACAAATTTTATACCTGTAAGTTATGTTTCTTTTTATAATTTTCCAAAGTTTTCAGAGTGAATGTATATTACCCTTAAAATAAAAATAACTTAATTAAAAATTATAATATTTGAACTATAATGAAAGAGATAATAATACATGGTGAAATATTCAAGAAGAATGAGAAAAAGATAAAGATGTCACGGATCCTTCGTTCTGTGATAATGACGCTATGAGTCACAGTGCTGCCAGTTAACCAACTTGGGTATTATAAGCAGAAAGAAAGAAGCAGCTTCTAAACTGAAAGTAGAAACATATTTAGAAATAAGTCAGGGAATGAATAGAGAAGTAAGAAGCCTCACTGCAGCTGGGTAGGAATTGTATATGCAAAGACTTGAAGGAAAATAAGAGCACTGGGATTAGCTGAACCAAAAACGACGGTCCTGTCTTTGTGCACTGCACACTCTGAGGCACAAAAGATAATTTCCTAGTAGCAAATAAACACTCTGTCATTCAATTTAAAAACAGGTCTTCCTGGAGTTCCTGTGTGGCTCAGCAGGTTAAGAACCAGACTGGTGTCCATAAGGAAGCGGGTTTAGATCCCTGGTATCGCTCAGTGGGTTAAGGATCCGGGGCTGCCATGAGCTTCAGTGTAGGTCGCAGATGTGGCTTGAATCTGGTATTGTTGTGGCTGTGGCATAGGCTGGCAGCTGCAGCTCCAATTCGACCCCTAGCCTGGGAACTTCCATATGCCTAGGGTGTGACCCTAAAAAGACCAAAAAAAAAAATTAATAACAGGTCTTCCTATTGTATTATTAGTGCGTGGGAAATAATTATAGTAGCCTTCTTGGGAAAATGTTTAGAGAGAGAAAGGAAAGAAAAAGACCTCCTGTCTTTACATAAGAGTGCCAAAGGCTGAAGGTAGTTATAGATGAGAAAAGAAAATCAGCATGAAGAAAGGTGGGTGTGTAAAAAGATTTGTTGTAAATTGAGTAGGGCAAAGAATATCAGAAATTTTAAAGGTGAGCTGAACTTGAGGCTTCTGCATATGTGCATCTGTGGGTGTAAATGTGTTATCCTAACACATATAGAATGCAGCATATCTAAAGTATAAAGTGCATAGGTTAAAATCCAGCAGCTCCTTCAATTAAAAATGAGTCCTAAAGCAGGTTTTTTGTATAATACCTAACATATATTTTATTCCATGTGACTTTTTAAATTAGTTAAATCATTTCTTACAAATACATTACTAAGTGACTGGTTTGGGGCAAAATGTAGAACTTTGGACATTAATTTAACCTTGGAATAAGATCAGTCAGATAAAACTAGAGTGTTTTCTGCTGCAGTGACTGAGCTGGCACAGTGATTTAACTTGATTGAACAAATTCATCTTTTACAGATGGCAGAACTGAAACTGCTTGAAGTCATTTGATTTGCCAGTACTGAGATGGAAAAGATCCTTGAGTTTCTATTGCGGAAAATGTGTTGTACGCAGAAGTAGCTTTCAAAATAGTTCAATGAAAAGAAGTTGCTCAGTCAAATTCAGAGAATGTCCATTCTTTTCAAACTGACTACACAAAATTAGGGTCGTGATCTATAGAATCAGTCTACATTCAAACTGATTTGAGCTGGCTTAGGCCTGCTCTAGAGAAGTGACCCGATTTGCTGATTTGAAGGACAGGAATGGAAGATGGCAGTTCAGGGATCTTTGACTCCATTGGTGACTTTCATCTTCAGCAGGGGCTTCTTTCAGAGAAATTTGTAGTTGAAAGTGGCATAACATGAACCCTAATCAGTTTTCCAAAAGAAAGTGAATTTCCTTAGGTAGTTCTAGCTCAGCTTCAAACTGAAACAGCACCAGATTATCAAAATGCTATATGTATGATATTAAAAGTTTCAGCCCTCTAATTTGTAACAATGAGGTGTCTCGTATATCTGATTATCTGCTCCTATGACTTTTTAATTTGTATATTTTCCCATGGACTAATATTAGCTTTGTTTACTCAGAGATACAGAAAGGGATTGTTTCTTTGAACCAAACCTGACATAGCTGGATTATTGATATAATTCAGGTTTAGCATTGGAAGCCCCTGTAGTCTAATAGGGTGATCTGTTGGCATCCTACCACACAATCTAAAAAGAGTTCTAGTTCCACTTACATGTGTTATACTCAGTGATTTACAACCAAAATTGATATGTGAAGGTACTATTTATGTTATGCTATTATACAATGTTAATCGTTATTACTACACTGAGATTTCTCATGCAAAATCTGTAGCCCAATTATCATTTAAATTCTGCTAATTTTTTTTTTTTTAATTTTCTCCAACCCATTCAGATAACACTCTGAAACACCGATCCCAAACATCATTTATGTGCAGCTGCCTACGGGGCATCACACAGGAAGTTCAATTTACTGAACATTTTCAATTCTGAACAAACTTAATCAACTATTTATGAAACAACTCCTTAAATTTGACCCATCTCCTGTATTCCCCAACCTCTTTCCATCTGCAGTGGTAGAAGGATTCCCTTGACTTTTCACTTTCACTTACTGCCAACATCCAAAACAAGCACTAATTCCTTTTGATTCTACCTCTAACTCCATCTCAGTGCTTTCAGTACATCTTCCTTTCTCATCTGGATCATCAACACCAATTTCTTCTTGGTGTCCTCCTCCAAGCATCTCTTTCAGACCTTTTCCCAAATTAGAAAGTGATTTTTATAAAACGTTAAACTGTGATTCTATCATAATATGACATTTCAATAATTATTTTGTATTTCTTTAGAATCCCCCCAAAGCAGAACCTGAAAAAAGACAGTTACACAAACTGTTTCTCCTCATTAACATTTCTCTCTTTTTTTTAGAAAACTGCTTAATTTTTTCAGCTAGATTGAGTTTAATTGACAAATAAAATTGTAATATATATTTAAGTATCCATTGTGATGATTTAGTAGACATATACTGTAGAAGGATTCCTGCCATTTGTTAATTAACACATTTCACCTCACATATTTATCTTTTTGGTAAGAATACTTAAATTCTACTTTTTTTCAAATTCCAATTATACTATCCAGTGTTATCATTTTTTTCTGCTTCCCTCCTCCTCACTCAGATTTATAGTCACCACAGTAATTTTCAGATCGTTTGGCTTTACTTTTTAGAGCCACACCTTCAGCATGTGGAAGTTCCCAGGCTAGGGGTCAAATAGGAGCTGCGGCTGCTGGCCTATACCACAGTCACAGAAACACAGGATCCTAGCCTCATCTTCGACCTATGCTGCAGCTCGTGGCAGCAGTGGATCCTTAACCCACTAAGTGAGGCCAGGGATCAAACCCACATCCTTATCGATACTAATTGGGTTCTTAACCCACTGAACTACAACAGGACCTCCATGTTTGGCTATTTTAAAAAATGTTTTCTTTACCTTTTTAAAAAGTTAACTGTAGCATAATTATTAATTCTACAGTTTTTGATATCATACATTATATTCATATTATAAAACACAGTGTACTCTCCCTCCTCTCCCCTCTCCTGCCCCTTCCCCTTTCATTGAATTTTTGGGGTGAAAAATTATTCAGTATTTACAGTTGTTACAGTTCTGTAAATAGCATTTACAGCTACATCATGATTTATGGTTACATTTTTCTTTCTTATGGAATCTTATTTTTTCATAGAAATGAACAAGTGTTTTATTTGTTTGTCTGCATATTTTGCTTTGTCTCTAGGAATTATTTATCTCCCGGAAGCATGTGTCTTCTTGAAATACACTTAAACCTATCAGATAATCTCTCGATTTTGTCTTGTTGACAGTGTCCCTTCTGAAGCTGTTTGCCCTTCTGTTCCTTCTGGAGATGTTCTCTACCAGCCTGCTGCCACAGATCTTATCCTCTGCCACTTTTTATCCTTATCCTCCTGAGAATCTCCTTGGGCTTTTATCTGAATCGCATCCGCTGTCTCATGGCTGACAGACGTTCTTAGTTGGAAGTCTCCCTCACTTTAGTGGAACCCATCCCATAGTTTATACACGTTAGTTTCTTACAACTTGCATGCCCTTCTAATATCACCCGTGATCAAGAGTTTATCTTGGTGTATTTTTGTGTGGAAATGGTTTTTATTTTGAATTTCAAAGATATTTTCATTATTGTAATCTTGTTACTAAGAGAGCCTTTCTGAGTCAAAGGCTTTACTGTTAGTTATGATGACTTGTCATTTCAGTATCTATAAGTTTTGTTCTTTTCTTTGGTCAGAGACAGTTTTCCCAAAGAAGAACTACCAAATTCCTGCATAGGACACATAGGCAAAGTCGCTGGTACCCTGAGAGCCAAGTTGAGGAAAAAGGTCATAGTCTCACTACTTACTAAGTAGAACTTCACTAAATTTGTTTTTGTTGTTGTTGTTTTGTTGATTTTTACTGTAATATCTCTGCTTCCATCAGCTGAGGGCATTTTCCTGAGTGCCAGATGTATCCTGAATCCCAGGTGAGCTGGAGGAAGGAAAGTTTTCTAATTTCTCATGCTCAAATGCAGATAAGACAATCTAACTGCCATTGTGTAGTTTTCCACCCTGACTGCTTTGCTACTTTTAGAAAGGCTTGTCTCTTTTAATACCTGACACTTTCTTGGGTTCTCTTGTTCAAGTTAGCTTATTTGATAACTTATCCCATCTTCCATGTTAATTTTAAGTTTCTCTGACCAGCTCAGTCTGTTTCCCCTTGTTTAGTTTTATAGGTTTCCAACATTTTTAGGCTGTGTTGTACAACAACACTGATTTATTTTAAACTTCATCTTAAGAAACACACACACACACACACACACACACTGAAAAAGATAGTCACCATGTTATTCATTCTTTTTATTTATTTTTGTAAAATTAAAGTATAGTTGATTTAGATTGTTCTGTTAGTTTCAGGCATACAGCATGGTGATTTAGTTATGTGTGTGTATACACATGCATATATATTCTTTTTCAGATTCTCCTTTATAGATTACTACAGAATATTAGTATGTTTTACTATTCTATGCAGTAGGTCCTTGTTGGTTATCTATTTTATATGAAGTAGTTTGTATATGTTTCTTCTACACTCCTAATTTATCCGTTCCCTGCCTTTCCCATAAGTTTGTTTCTATGTCTGTGAGTCTCTTTCTGTTTTGGAAAAAAGTTAATTTGTATCTTTTTTTTTAAGACTGAACATACAAGCGATATTATATGATACCTGACTTTCTCTTTCCATTTAGTATGATAATCTCCAGATCCATTCATATTGCTACAAATGACGTTATTTCACTATTTTTCGTGGCTAAAGAATACATCATCTTTATCCATGTATCTGTGAATTTGACAGCTTTCATGTCTTAGATATTGTAAATAGTGATTCCATGAACACTGGGTTCATTTATCTTTTAAACTACAGTTTTCCCTGGAATATACCCAGTTGTGGGATTGCTAGACTGCACGATAACTCTATTTTAGATTTTTTTAAGGAGCCTCCATACTATTCTCCATAGTTGCACCGTTTAACACCGCCACCAACAGTATAGGAGGATTCGCTTTTCTCCACACCCTCTCTATCATTAATTATGTGTAGACCTTTTCATGATGACCATCCTGACCAGTGTGTGGTGATACCCCATTGTAGTTTGGATTTGCATTTCCCTAATAATAAACACTATTGATTATTTTTTCATGTGCCTGTTGGCTATCTGTATACCTTCTTTGGAAAAATATCTATTTAGGTATTCTGCCCATTTTTTGATTGGATTTTTAAAATTGAGTTGTACAAGCTGTTTTTAAGCTTTGGAAATTAATCCCTTGTCTGTCATATTGTTTGCAAATATTTTCTCTCATTCTGTAGGTTGTTTTCTCATTTTCCTTGTGGTTTCCTCTCCTGTGCAAAAGCTTTTAAGTTTAATTAGGTCCCATTTGTTTATTTTTGTTTTTATTTCCATTAAACAGATCTGAAAAGATATTGTTATGATTTATGTCAAAGAATCTTCTAGGTTTTCCTCCAGGAGTTTTATAGTATCTGGTCTTAAATTTAGGTCAGTAATTCGTTTTGAGTTTATTTTTGTACATGGTATTTGGGAATGATCTAATTTCATTCTTTTATATGTAGCTGTCCAGTTTTCCTAGAATATTTATTGAAGAGCCTGCCTTTTCTCCACCGTATGTTCTTCCATTCTTTGTTACAGATTAATCGACCATAGGTACATGGGTTTATTTCTGGGCTTTCTCTCCGTTCCATTGATCTATATTTCTACCATGCTTATCATTCTTAAACTGTGTGGTGATGTGTAGAGTGTTCTTCAGGAACATCTCAGCATCCCCTTGACTGAGTGAAGTGTCCTGCTACACAATGTCTTGACTGTACCAGGCACCTGATTAGCTCTTTTTATCCTCAGTTGACTGCAAGGCCTCGAAGAACAGAAATGGTGTTTTTCCCCCAATTATAAACTCAGGTCCTGATACAATGTGAAGTATGATATGGGCACAAAATAAATATCTGTTTTTTATCTAATGGTTTTATATTGACCCTCAACAATCTTTTTTTGTTGTATTTTTAGGGCCCCACCCGCAGCATACAGGTGATTCCCAGGATAGGGGTTGAATCAGTGCTGAGGCTGTTGGTCTACACTTCAGCCACAGCAACACAGGATCTGAGTCACATCTGTGACTTTCACCACAGCTCATGGCACCACTGGATCCTTAACCCACAGAGCAAGCCAGGGACCAAACCTGCGTCCTCGTGGGTGCTAGTCAGATTCGTTTCCACTGAGCCACAATGGGAACTCCTGACCCTCAACAATCTTTTTTTGTTTGTTTGTTTTTGTTTTTAGTTTTTTTTGGGTTTTTTTGTCTTTTTGCCTTTATGTAGAGCCGCACCCACGGCATATGGAGGTTCCCAGGCTAGGGGTCTAACAGGAGCTGTAGCCACTGGCCTTTGCCACAGCCACAGCAACGTGGGATCCGAGCCGCGTCTGAAACCTACACCACAGCTCACGGCAACGCCGGATCCTTAACCCACTGAGCAAGGCCAGGGATCAGACCCACAACCTCATGGTTCTTGGTCGGATTCATTAACCACTGAGCCACGAAGGGAACTCCGACAATCTTAATCATTGTGCCCTTCCGTCCATTTATTAGAACCAGAGCTATTCTCATCTGAAAAAAGTTGAAATGTAATCAACCATTGCTTCTTTCATGATGTTCCTTAATAAACACCATCTCTTGTTAACTTTTCAAATGTCAACAAACATGTATTACTCATAGCCTGTTCAGTGATTATCTAGCCGAAATAACTACAAAAGTTATTTCAGAGGTAAATTTAAACTCAGAGTTAAATTTAAACTTGGAGTTAAATTTTAGTAAGGGAAATTTTAGTACAGGAAATGGGGTAAGTATATTCAAAACTGAAAATACTCTTTATTCATGCTTCCAGTTTTTCATCCAAGTAACAGATAAATATCAAAGACATGCTCTATGCCCAGCATTTTTCTAAGTGCTGGGAATATGGTAGTATGCAAAATGCCTATCTTCTTAAGACAAGTTGTAGCAGAAACATACAGAAAATAAACACATAATAACTCAAATGGTGATAAATCTATGGAGAAAGGTGTAACCAGTAAAATAATAAAATATGCAGAGGAGAAGACTTTTTATTTAATGTGGGCTGGTCCTCAAAGGTCTCCATGAAGGAAGACTGAACAGGAATGGAAAGGGCAAAGCAAATGTGTTGTGTGGATTTGAGAGCAAAAAACATTTCTTTGTGTTGAGAAGCATGTGAAATGGTGAGACAGGCTTCCTTTAGGAACAATGAGAAAGCCCCTGGTCCAAGAGCACTGATAATGGGGTGTCTGAAGGTTGAGTTCAAAAATGTAGTGGAGCCTGACTATACAGGCGCTCACAGACAATTCAAAACCCTGACCATCTCACTGATAAGATCTCGTTTATCCTTTGAAAAGATCACTCATTCCTCAGTGGTGCCATCTTGGAAGAGGAGAGTGGCAAAGATTTGGGAAAGGCAGAAATCCCTGCTCAATCCAAAGGAAAAGAGCCTCAAGCCATTCAGGGAAAACACACTGGACACAGGTAAAATTAGATTTAAAATATGGGCCAATTAGGTTAATGCAGAGTCACCCTCTTTATAATCCTGGGAATATATCTCCATGACACTCAATTGTGTAAAATTCCCAGCTTTCTTGAGTCAAGGGTCTGACACTCATGGAATCCAGGAGACAAGCTTTGCTGATTCACAAGATATAGGAAACACTTGAAACTTTGAGAATGGCTGCACAATACCTATCATTAGATTGCCTACCTTGCACACGTGAGATACCTGAAGATTTCTGCATAGTGGCTCCAAGTTAAAA
Source organism: Catagonus wagneri (assembly GCA_004024745.2). NCBI lineage: Eukaryota > Metazoa > Chordata > Mammalia > Artiodactyla > Tayassuidae > Catagonus > Catagonus wagneri. Next base: position 493,921 of record PVHT020000078.1, on the reverse strand, counting down.
AAAAAAAAAAGACAATTATCCAAAATGGTAATTAGCTCAATATCTTAAAAATGTTTTATTCCATTAGATATGGAAACTAATAGTTTGTATAGTAGAAATGTGTTAATAAATCCTCCCTTGTTTTCTTCCAGCTAAAAAGCCATAATTCTTTGTAAATATCATCTTCTATATTCTTACTCAGACTTTGCAACTTTGCTTGCTTCTTCAGTATTTCTCTTTTACCTATGCTTCCATTAGGTTTAGGGTCCAGAACTTACTTCTAGAGAAGTTTTATTAGCATGTGTAATTGTAAGAGAATGATTTATCAGTTAAGTTCTGGGACCTTGAAGACTTTGAAGAACAGAAAGAAAGGGAGAAAGAGAGAGGGGTGGGGGTGGGAGAAAAGATATAGAGAATTAAACTTTATTATATTAACTTTCATTTATTATACTTTATAGGCACCCACTTTTTTTTCTCATTTTTTTACTGAAAACTGGGAGAGTGAGTATATCTAACAATAGTAAGGACCAAAAATTATCATTATGGTTCTTAAAATGTTTTTGAGAGAATGGATATTCTCCTAACTCCTTGTTTTCGTATATTCATCAGGCCACCTATTGCTACAAATAGTCACATACAAAGTGAGTGGTTAATTTTCTTTCACTTAATATGTGTAATTTGTATAATTAACTGGGGTTTAGAACACATAATAATCATGTTTTTCCCGGTGCTCTTGTCTCGGTGTGCATCCACTGATCTTAACAAGCCACAAAAACTGCATTCCTGTGCCCTTAGCACAGATCTACATTACCCTTCTCATTATAGTCCTATTATCTTTGCAACATAAATAAATCTGTTTCCACACAGAAAAGGCCTCCCTAGAATACTAATAATTCCACATAGAAACACCTGATGTAGAAGAGTGACACAGAGTGGTATTCGTGATTTACTTTGAGTACAGTAAAAAAGGAGACTGCAGTTTCCAAATGAATTCCCTTATTTTATGACTTACCCACTGCAGCCAACTATATCTAGGACAATTTGCTCATCTGGTTTTAGCCTGGTTCAAATAAAGTGAATGGTGTGTTTGATTTCCATATGGGCTACTTAGCCGTGCCCAGAGAAAGTCTATAACATCCATAAGTTGCATTAAAACTGCAGCCCACCATCTTATAGATATATGCATGTGGTCACAGGATATAAGATTAAATATGAGAATTATAACAATTTACTACATTATTTCCACATGCCAAGCTCAGCTCTCACAGAAAAACAAACAAACAAGGAAACAAAAAACACTCTTTATTCCTGAGAGTAGCTAGCCATTGGAGTAAGATAATATCATTAGACTTTTTTTTTCATATATGAGCAAATGGAGGAAAAGAGAGGTTAAATGAACTGTCTCAGCCTACAAGTCTGGAAAGTTGCACAGTTTGGATTTTAACTAACCGGGTAGTTTGGCTAGAACTGTCCAATAAGAGTTCCCTTCTGGACAGCAACATGTAAAAGAATGAAATTAGAGTACTTCCTAACACCATACACAAAAATAAACTCAAAGTGGCTTAAAGACATAAATATAATACCAGATACTATAAGACTCTTAGAGGAAAACATAGGCCAAACACTCTCCAGCATAAACCATGGCAATATCTTCTCAGATCCACCTCCTAGAGTAATGATAATAAAAACAAAAATAAACAAATGGGACTAATTAAACTTAAAAGTTTCTGCACAGCAAAGGAAACCCTAAACAAAATGATAAGTTAACTCATAGAATGGGAAAAATATTTGCAGATGAACTGTCAAGGTATTAATCTCCAAAATTTATAAACACCTCCTACAGCTCAATACCAAAAAAACAAACAAAAAAACTTTAAAAATGGGCAGATCTAAACAGACAGTTCTCTAAAGAGGACATACAGAAGACCAAAAAACACATGAAAAGATGTTCAACATCACTAATCATTAGAGAAATGCAAATCAAAACTGCTATGAGGTACCACTTTACACTGGACAGAATGGCCATCATCAAAAAGTCGGAGTTCCCACTGTGGCTCAGTGGTTAACGAATCCGACTAGGAACCATGAGGCCTTGCTAACTGGGTTAAGTATTTGGCGTTGCTGTGAGCTGTGGTGTAGATTGCAGACGCAGCTTCGACCCTATGTTGCTGTGCTGTGATGCAGGCCGGCGGCTACAGCTCTGATTAGACCCCTAGCCTGGGAACTTCCATATGCTGCGAGTGCAGCCCTAGAAAAAGGCAAAAAGACCAAAAAAAAAAAAAGGCTACAAACAAAAATTGCTGCAGAGGGATGTGGACAAAAGAGAACCATATTACACTATTGGTGGGAATGCAAACTGGTGCAACCACTGTGGAAAACAGTATGGAGACTCCTCAGAAAACTAAAAATAGAATTACCATTTGTTCCAGCAATCCCACTCCTGGGCATCTATCCAGAGAAAACCATGAATCGAAAAGATACATGTAGTCCAATATTCATTGCAACAATATATACAATAGCCATGAAATGGAAACAACCTATATGTACAGCAACAGAGTACTTGACAAAGAAGATGTAGCACATATACACAATGGGATATTATTTAGCTATTAAAAGGAAATAAATAATGGCATTTGCAGCAACATGGGTGGACCTAGAAATTATCATACTAAGTGAAATTGGTCAGACACTGAGACATAAATGTCATATGCTATCACTTATATGTGGAATCTAAAAAAAGGACACAATGAACTTCTTTGCAGGACAGATACTGATTCACAGACTTTGAAAAACTTATGGTTTCCAAAGGAGACAGGTTGGGGGGTGGTTGGATGGGCTGTGGATTTGGGATGAAAATGCTATAAAATTGGGTTGTGATGATCATTGTATAACTATAAATGTAATAAAATTCATTGAGTTAAAATTAAAAAGAAAAAAAAAACGGAGTTCCCTTGTTGCTCAGTGGGTAAGGATCTGGCTCATCACTGCTTTTTCTGTGATTACAGCTGTGGTACAGTTTTGATCCCTGGCCTTGGAATTTCTACATGTCATGGGTGGCCAAAAAGTAGATTGATTGAATTAAATTAAATTAAATTAAATTTTGTCACATATGTCTTTAGAAACCAACCTGCTAATGAGGTCCATGAACCTTCTATATGAAAACCAAGATATAACTGGCCTCGAAGAACCTAGGTCATCAACCTCCTCCAATTTGACATGTTAAGTATTTATTGATATCTTAAATAAAATGTGTTAAAAATTAAAAGAAAAATCTTTCTCAATGTTCCTATTTGGAGAATATATAAAACACACATTCATTTAATTCATGTATCTGAAGAAAGCTATCTGTAACCTGAAGTTGCTACTTCTATAGGATTTGGGGTCACTTAAAATGTGATAAAAGCAGTAAGTAAAACTTGCTTACATTGCACAATTTTATATATATGTATGTATAAATACATATACTTTTTAAGCTTTAAATTATTTAAAAGCTAAATACGGTAAAATTAATAAATATATGCAGAGAGACTTACTTTAATTTTTTTATCTACATCTTCCCACAAAAATAATGAGCTCTGTGAGAGTGGGACTTTTATATCTTTTAGTCCCTGCTGTATTTCTAGTGTAGCTAAAACACTATCAAATAGTTAATATTCAAAATACTTTCTGAGTAACTGAGTGAGTTACCTCTACAAATCCCCCCACAGTGACTGGACAAATGCTATTGTTAAGCCAATGATCATGCTCAGAGAATTAAAAAATTAGAAAAAATATGATTATCTCAGGTTGAGTTATTTATCTTTTCCTGTGAGCAGGAAGAAGGTAGGTGTCATTACTGAAAGAAAAGGAAGAACTGAGAGCTGGAAGTAAAACCCACAAAACAAACATGCAAGTAATAAACAAACAAACATACAAACAAAAAATAGCAGTTCTCTAATTTTCTCTTTGGAACTGAATTTCATAAATATAATTTTTATGTATTTACAAAAATATATACCAATATCTTATGCAAACTAACAGCCCCGCATAAAACTGAAAATATTTTCCTACCTTACCAAAGGACATATCCATGCCTAGCTGCTATGTATTGCTCTGAGGAGAGAAATCTGCCATTCAGTCAGATTTGGAAGTGTCACTTTGTGATATACCCAGTGGATATTGACATGGCTGTCTAATCTGCTGATAACAGTGCAAACCTGATTTCTGCTAACATGACAAGCAGAGTTCCATAAACCTGGACTGTTTACTTCGTGTAAGCAGGAAGCCCCATTTCCTGAAAAAAATAACAATCAGGTAAGAACTTATCCAATGTTTAGCATTTGATCCAAACATTGCCAGACAGTCAGCATTACTTAGACACTTGGCTTTCTAAACATGGCATTTTCTGCTTTAAAAAAAAAAAAAACTGTCTAACTGTCTTTCCAACCCTCTTCCTTAGCTTACATAGCATAGTCTGGGTTTTCTACCTGACAGTAAAATTTTTCTTAGCACTCAATCTTTGGATACACAGACTTTGCTTTTCCTTTGACATAGCAAATCATTGCATAAATGGCCAGATGTTCACCTCACTACCAGATGCAGTCACAAATACAATAAAATGGAGAAATAGGAAGCAGTACACAGTGGTCATCAGCAAGAAGCGTATTCTTAGCAATGAGAGTAATTACTTTTTTCCATCATATTCTTGGAGGTGGAGAGACGCTCTATGTCAATGATTCTGGTTTACCCTACACTGTTCAAAAAAACAGATTCTTATTTTGAAATCGATGCCATTTAGAAGCCTATTTCTTGGCAGACTAGTTATAAGCATTTAAGGGTTGCTTTAAATACTGAGGAACAGTATGTTCCTTTTGGCCAGAATTGAGTTTTTCAATACAAGTCCCTTAACATCCTAGGTGGCCATCTCTCATCTTCAGTCTGAAGAATTCCATTGTCTCCTAGTCAGTCTGAGACTTCTTGTTAAGGTGGTGATATTTGAGTTTGCACATCAAACTTACGGTGTCCTTCGTTTCAATCATCCAGCCCTCAAATCAAAGGCTCCCACCTGATCTCTACCCTAGACCAACATGAAAAACACGCTCCTTCAGAAGTACTGCTATGAGTATTTCTGACACCCAGGGCACTTCTAGGTGGGTTTTCTTTACTGAGGGAGAAATTCACAAGGACAAGTTTTCAAAATAGTCTGGAGGTCCCTCCATCCTCCAGTTTTCTCAAATATCACCATTTCCAGTCTTGTTACCTATCTGAAAGCATTGACCACAGGCATTAAGAATCTCTGTTAGAAAACTATATAACTCTCATTTTTGCTCTCAAACGGTCCCCTTATGTTGAAGTCTGTTATATCCCTTCAGTACATTACTGCAGCGCATAAAAGGTAGCAAACAGATTCCAATAACCAGACACTTTCCTACTATGTCTCCTAAACATACATCCTTTAAAAAAAAAAAAACTCTGCGTAATAATGATGTAAATAAATCTAGAAAACTCTACCAAAGGAAATAGAAGAGGAACTGTGTAAATGGAGAAAAAAGTCATATTCCTGGACAAGAAGATTTAGTGTTATCTACTTTTCCATAGTAATTGATAAATTCAACATAGAAAAAAATTTTAATGAAATTGTCAAGCTGACTCTAAAATTTAACTGGGAGTTTAAATGTTAAAAATATTTTTTAAATGTGAAAAAGAGGAATGGTAAAGGAATAATAATATCGGGTATAACTAGTTATATAGAATGTGTAAACATATATATCAAGTTAAAATATAGAGTAATTAAAATGTTTCATCATTTGAAGGCAAGGCAAAAAGATAAATAAACATGAGCTTGAAAGACAAAGCAAACCTAAGCATTTATACTGAATATATAACAAATCTGACCTTTCATTGACACAGGACAAACTATTTAACAAATAATTTTAGGACAATAATAAAAAAGAACTTTGAATTCTACATTATTTATTTAAAAAAATCTAGTTTCTGTAAAGAGCTAGGAATAACATTTCATACTTAATATCATATAAAGGAAGGGGGCCACTGTGTGGTCACTGATTTGAACCCTTGTAAGAAACCTGCACACTTGCTGGTGCATAGATAGGAGTGTATCTTTCCAACTCAGAGCCTTGCCTCACTCACTGCCTCAACTCAACCAGCTCGCACTTCAGAGTCTGCCTCCGGCCATAGTGCGCAGGGTCTTGAGCCCCTGGGAAAAAAATGTGGAGATGATATTAAGAACAAAATACTCAGGAACAGAAGTGCTGTTAGAGTTGTTTGCTTGTTTGTTTGTTTTTGTGTCTCTAACACTGCTTAAACTTTTGTGTCAACACCATTTCTCTTGTGGTATGGGTCCCTTTCTCTTTATGGCAGAAAACAAGAAAAAGTACAGTTCTAGATTTTGTCCATATACTGTAGTGATCCTAGATGATAAAATATTATTTTTCCATGTCTTGAGTATATAAAATACCTAGAAAGAGCTCAGATCTGCCTAGTTCAGATCCGCTGTTCAATACCTTGACTTATTGAGATCTGGGATGGGAGCTAGATGTATATCTCTATTTATACCTATATCCAAATTAACTGTAGCCCAAATAATGCTGCATAAATAAGAAAATAAAATCTCACTAAGCCATAACCTTCCACTTAGCTTGCAGGTCTGAAGGCCCTCCTATCTTACCTGGTCGGGGCAGTTCTGCCCAGCATGTCTCTTTCCTCTCAACCAATTCAGACCCGTTCGTGGTCCTGGCAGAAGCAGAGGATGGCAAAAGGAAAGTGGCAAGGCTTCTGTGTGCCTAGGGTTAAATCTAGCACATTCTCCATCCAGTCCCATTTTATCAATCAAAGCAATTCACATGGCCAAGCCTGGAGTTAAGGGACAGAGAGGTAAATTACCACACTTCTTCAAGATCCCTCTTGCAGAGTGACTACAGATGACATGGCAAACATTATGTCTCAGAGAGGAGTGAAAACTGAAGCCAGTTATGCAATAGGCCACAGAAAACAATAACTGTCTTCACTAAGATTCATGCTCACCTCTGTGGCCTTGGGAGGAAAGTCTGTCATCAAAAGACAGAAGGAAAGAGGAGCCTATAGAGTTAACATTAATGGGGCCGCATACCATATCATACTTGTAAACATAAAAGACTTACTTTTACAGAGGAGTTTAACAAAATTCACATGAAATCTAAAAGAAGAGAGGCATATTCATTCCTAATGTGTAAGAGATTCACAGCTGCCTTGTTCTCAAGTTTCCTCATGTTTCTCCTAGGCCTTAGACTGTATGCTGTGATATTAGACATGGGTAAACAGCAAGCACACTACATGTTGCAGGTGTAGAAAATATTTAATATATTACCCAGAAAATACCCTAGGGTTCATCTATCTGTCCAGCTAACTCAAACTGAAAGTGACTTTTCTCGCTGAAAGGAGAGTAGTATAAATCCTTCTGCTACAGGCTTGCAGAGAATACAGATGAACAAAAGAGAACAGGTGGAAAACTGTCCCTTTACAAAAATAGGGAAAAAAAGCCATTCCTCAGTCATTACTACTCTCAGCCTTTTTCTTTAGCCTTTTTCTTAAATTGAGTAGAAACTCTAACAGTACCGTAGAATGAATTTTAATCAACTGTGACCTCATTATTTCTATCTGTGAAAAAATACTCAGTAAATATTTTCCTAACATACTGCAGAGAGTACTGTAGAGAGAATATCATTATAATAATAAAGGCCTGACACAAGGAAATGAACCCCAAACAGAAATTTAAGGGGACAGAAGAGTGTGGGATTAACAAATAAATATCAATAATCTTAGAAAAAATACTGAGAAATACATACTATGGTTCCTCAGTGAAAAGGGGTCAGAGTTAACAACTGCTTCTATTTTATAAGACTACATTTCAAATGCATTATATATATGTTAGATATAATATATGTACAGTATATGTTTTATATACATATATCATATATGATATGATATAATATAATATATATATGTATGTATGTGTATGTGTGATATTCCTTAATGAACATCATCATAAAATGTTTATAATTCTCTGGGAGTTCCCTTCGTGGCTCCGTGGTTAACGAATCCGACTAAGAACCATGAGGTTGCAGGTTCGATCCCTGAACTTGCTCAGTGGGTTAAGGATCCGGCGTTGCCGTGAGCTGTTGTGAAGGTTGCAGACATGGCTCGGATCCCACGTTGCTGTGGCTGTGGCGAAGGCCGGCAGCTACAGCTCCTGTTAGACCCCTAGCCTGGGAACCTCCATATGCCGCGGGTGTGGCTCTACATAAAGGCAAAAAGACAAAAAAAAAATGTTTATAGTTCTCATTAGGTTTAAATATAAAATTATTTTGTCCTATTTTGCAGTATCTAAAGTAAAGGAATCCCTTCATCTATTGTTATTAATAAATTTTTAGCTCAGAAAAGAAAAGCTAGTTAACAATATAGACTCTGCATCCAGGCGGTCTAGTTTTATTTCACTGTTCTTCCACTTATTACCTGAGTAGAATTAGAAAAGGTATGCAACTTCTCTGTGATTTTGTGTCTTATTTGTAAAATGTGTACATCATGGGAGAGTACCTACCCACAGGATTTCTATGACGGCAAAATGCTTAAGACAGAGCTTAGAAAGTGTCTGATGAATTAGAAGAATTAAATAGGTGATAGTCCAAAGTAATATTATTATTAATAATAATAGAAATATTTTATATTGAGAGTGGAAACAAAGAAAGAAAGGATAAAAGAAAATTCACCAACGTCTTGCAGAAAAAAAACAAAAATTTTACCATACCTAGCTTTCTCTCAGTGAGATATGCAATAAATTGTAAAAAGTTTTCAGTGACATTTCCTTCCATGTGTTTATGAAACCCATACATGAAGCAAACAGTCAAAGTGACCTACTCGGGACTCTTCCTCTCTTTCTAAGATCACATTCCATTTTACCTATGCAAATAATTCAATGTTTTATCAATGATTCAAAACAAAAAATGGCAAAGTGGGAAATTCCTCTTGTGGCTCAGTGGTAAAGAAAATGGCTAGTATCCATGAAGATGTGGATTCAATTCCTGGCCTCATTCAGGGGGTTGAAGATCAGGCATTGCCACGAGCTGTGGTGTTGTTCGCAGATACGGCTTGGATCCCACATTGCTGTGGCTGTAGCTGTGGCCAGCTTGATTCAACCCCTAGCCTGGGAATTTCCATATGCCACAGGTGTGACCTTAAAAAAACAGGCAAAGTGGCCTCAATTCCTTATGCAATGCTTTTTAATTGAAAAATAAAATATAGCAAACTCTCACAGAATGTTAGATTCTTTGTCCCTCTTGCCTGACTTTTACATAGATGTAGACTTCTTAGCACACTGTGTGCATAACCATAGTGTCCATATGTAAAGAACTATCATGAATTCTCTTGTGGCACAGAGGGTTAAGGATCTGATGTTGTCACTGCAGTAGCTTGGGTTAATGCTGTGGTGAGCATTTGATCCTTGGCCTGAGAACATCCACATGACGAGGGGAGGGGGAAAAAAGAACTACTCATATAAGTTTCTACTTGATTCCTTCATTCAGTAAAGTCTAACCACCTGGATATACTTTCTGATGTACTCTAACATTTTGGGTTCATTTCTTCCATTGATTTTGTCATTGATATCCTATATGGAATGTTCCCTCTGCTTATACTTGCATGGTTGTCTTCTTCCTGAAATTAGTGTCCAAATTAAGTGCACCTTTGTCAGAGAGTTTGCCTCTATTAGTAAGTTAGCATGTATTAGTTGATATGAATTGATATGTGTGGGATACAAGGAACATTCACTTCAAATCAATTGGCTTAAATCATTAAAATATATTTTACATAAAAGCAAATCTGCCGTTTTAGAATTTATTGATTGAGTGACTTAATGATGTTGGGGAGAATCTACCATCAATCTTTCCACTACAGCATCAATCAACTTTCTTCTTCCTGATTTGTTTCATTTCTTCTTATAGAATGTCTTCACATGAAGTATTTTCCTGTTCACATCACTATGTGAGATAAAAAGAATCTTTTAACCTTTCATTCATTCATGAAATAAAGTATTTTCTATCCACCTGGACAAAAGTAGGTCATGTGACCACCATGAGACCAGTATGGTCACCAGAGGAATGTGTGTTGATTTATTATGTTTAAGATTCATGCTGGAGCTCTGGACGACTGTGTTTAAGATTCATGCTGGAGCCCTGGATGGAATCATCTTCCCCTGTGACCAGTTTTTACGTAGTGTCAGGAGGTTGGATGCATAATGACTGTGGTTATGTTGAGATGGGGTGAGAGAAAAATGAATGTCAGATGGACAACCACAATATATTATCCAATTTATATTAGACACTCCTACCCTGTCACTTTCTATCAAATTGCTTCATTTTCTTTTCTTCCTACCACTTACTAATATTTTATTTACTTATTTTATTTATCCTTTATACCCCTTACTGATTGTAAGCACCATGGCAAGAGGATTATTTAACTGCAAGCTTCATGATATAAGAATAGTTTGGGTTCAAAGTATACAACCAGTGAATGTTGGTGAAATTTATATACTTTTCAGTCAGCTAATAAGCAGATGAACTTCTTAAAAAAAGGAATAGTATAAATGAGAAGGTTGTTTTATTCTGATTCTGTTTGTGTGTATTTGTATTTATACATATATACTGTCTGTATAAATTAAAGATCCATAACTCTTTTCTATTCAACAATCCTTTTGAGGCTATTGTGTAAACTTGGCCTATGTCAGTAACTATGGCCTGCAAATATTAGTTTGATTCAAAAGTGATTCAATTCTCACAGGAAATAATTTAAACATCAAGAAACGGACTACATTAGGAGATCTTTCCCAGGATTAATGTGAAAATGTCCCTGATTACACAGACAAATGAAGCCAATTTGCCAATATTGCATGGAGATATCAAGCATGTTCTTATCTTCAATCCATTGAATGAAGAGGAGGGTAACTGTAACTACAAAGCTGCACTGTACATTCTGGCTGAAGATATTAAGGATATTTTAGATTCCACCAGGGAAAAATAATAACGCATAAATAGAAATAAATTATGGCATTATTTAATTAACTGGGAAGCTCAATGTGCTCTAGAGACAATTTATTACAATAAATAGAGCATCTAATTCTTGCAGTGCGTTGTAGTGACTATAAATCAAGGAACTCTTTTTTTTTTTCCCTCAAAGAAAAACAGTCACCGATTTCTTGTAAACTATACCAAAGGGCATCATTAGACTAATGCTTGACTCGAATGCTTCATTATCTTGGCAGGCGTTATGTTATGGGGCATCTCTGCTACACTTGACACATTGATTATAGGCTCCTCTATGAAATGCTCCTCCTTCAGTTTCCATAATGTCTTTGCCCTCCTGCTTTTCTTCACAATATCTAGCCTTCCCTCCTCCGTCTTCCCCATGGCTTCTTCTTAAAACAATCGCCTCCTAATGGTTGAGGGTCCTCAGAACTTTCTCCTCAGCATAATTCTCTCCAAGCACCACACATTTAAAAGGTGTTTGTTTATTTCTCCTAAAACTACTCATCTTTCCATAGCTGACATCTCATTTGCTAGCACAAGTCATTCAATCTGTTACTCAATCTGGGATACCCAGGCACATTGCTAAAACATCCTTCTCCCTTCCTTTTCACACCCATTTAGTCTGAAATCTTGCCCTCTATGTCTCCAAAATATATTTCAGTTCTGTGCTCGTCATCAGAATCCTACCACTGATCTAACAAACACTATCATTTTTCTCTACATTGAGTTGCTGTCATCGTTCCTAGTCACAGCATTACTCTGATCCCCAATGGACACCCAATGGACCGAGAATCTTTTTTGTACTTGTTTCAAGAAATATCTGGAATGAGATGGAGTAAAATATATGACACTAATTCATTAACCATGACATATTTGTACTCTGTTCTTTCCAGTAGTTTCTTATTCTTAGGCTAGACTCATAGGATATGAAACATACCTGCTCTGGACGGTAGAGAACGATCAAAAATAAATTGTTTTGCCACATGACTGGAGAGTAACAATCAATATGATAGAATTCACAACATAGAAAACAGTATGTGATAATTGCAATAGCAAATTATTACTATGTAGCTGATTCTTTTGCAGTCCTCCTAAAGCAATATATGTTTTTTATCATGCCACTCACCTACTCAAAAAATTTCAATTTCTGCTTTTTGCTTCTAATATCATGCCTAAATGAGTTATTCAAAACACTGCAATTTCATTCCACGCTAACTTTTAAACAATTATTTTCTACTACTCCCCAATAAAACATCTGATTTAATAAATATCTTTTTGGAACCCCCAAAATACCTGAAACTCTTTGACTTTGCACCTCTGCTCTTTTAATCACTTTTGCATGTCATGTTGCCAGCGTTCAATTTCATCTTTCAAACCCTGAAGATCTTTCAAGGCCTAACTCAAGTTCCACCATTTTCCATGATATCATCCCGGAATATATTGTGTTAAGCCATATTTCTCCGTCTAACTCAGAGAATTACCACTTGATGTTTTCCTTTGTTAACTAATTGCACACTGGCTCATGCAATCTTTCAACTTTTTGTTATTATATTTTAATTTAAATATACTTTTTGACTATGTCACAATACTTTGTTCCTGAGGGCTGACTGTATTACTTTATTAATGATCACATATTCATTGCCTTCCAAGTTTTATAATGAATTAAATTCGGTTTTGAAGATAAAGGTTTAACTTAGTCATCACACTGCCGAAGTACTCATCTTCCCATGTTTTATTTATACTCCAATTACACAAAAGACAAGTTTTTAAATATTTTTAGATTATTTTCAAAAAGACACTTAATTTAATTTAATTTAGAAATTCTGGGGAAAAATGGTGCAACATTTCTACATGTTGCTTATTTTTTAAAAAGTAACTTTATTTAAATGCATGCTAAAATTCTAGGGATTTTGGATAATTATACCAAATTTTTGTATTATTTTAACAGTAAATAATTTCAAAATATTTATGAAATCCTATTAACATTATCTGCCACCATGCTTGAAATAGTGTTGTGTTCTTTTTGAAACTCTAAAGCAAAATGTACCGGTTTGCTGCATAAAATCTGCTTTAAAATTTTTAGTGGAGGCAAGTAAGATTATCTGATCAGTATGTGAAAATGTAGACAGTCAATGAAATAGACAAAAGGTAATATCACAAATCCATCTTCCAACTATGCCAAAATATTAGCATAGCCTCCTCCTAGCTTAATGAAGCACTAAGGTAAGATGCTCAGTAGAATGTAAAACCTTAGACATAATTTTAATTTTCAGAGGTTAGGAATCTATAGAAATTTCTTTCCTTATTTTTAATAGCCTTGGTTGGTTGGAAAATTGCAGGATGAATATATTAGGCAAACATCAGTAAAATCTTATTTTTCATTTTTATTACTGTAATGAGTTGTAATGTAGGGTTGTCGAGCTTATTAAATATCTCCCAAATTTCCTGTCCACTTTTATCTGAAATATAGTAGAATTCTCACCCTTGAGCTATGTGGCTTTTGAAATTAACAGGATACAAGGCAACCTTGATATTCAGACTCTCCTGCCAATAAATTCTATAGAGACTATTGTCTAGGTAAATTTAGGAACATAGTTGAACAGGAGACATTTAATGGCACATTTTATGACACACATTTTTTTTTATTAAGTGAACACAAAGAGACCCAGATACAGCACTATGAGGGTATAATTCATAACTTTTTCAATTATTAAAATATTTTTTCTAGATTACTTTCAGAACTATCAGACATTTAAAAGTACATGTAAACAGGGAGTTCCCTGGTGGCACAATGGGTTAAGGATCAGGCAATATTACTGCAGTAGCTTGGGTCTTGGGTCACTGATATCACTCAGGTTCCATCCTTGGCCTCAGAACTTCCACATGAAGGGGGCATGGCAAAAAAATGTACATATAAACATTGCAATTCAGACAGTGACATTTTTTCTTAAAGAGTGGGGAACTGAATCTTTTGTAACTTATGTTTGGGCTATTTATAGAGACTTTTAAAATCATGAACAATTTTGAAACAATTCGGGAAAAAATATTTGAATATATTTTCAAAAAGACATTCAGATATTCTGATGGAAGATGTATCCCAGGAAATTAATGGGGAACTCTTCATAAACAAAGAACATCAAAACTTATTTGGGCAAGGAAAAAATTCTACCTTCTGGGTCCTGTGGATGAATTAACATTGCAGATGTACTCTCTGTTACTATATGGTAATTCATAGAGAAAAGCAGGCACTTTTTTAAATAAAACTTGCTTACACATGGGAGTCACCATGAGAAAATAAAGACTGAAAAGAGGTTGAGCCAAGTGCCTATATGTCAGGTTGAGCAAAGAGGCAATTATGGGAAAGTAAGTAAAAGAGGAAGGACCCTGCAGGAAGTAGGGAGTCATTTTCACAAGACCTGATTGTACAGGTTTCTCCTGTTTTCCCCTTCTCTAGTGATAAAAAATGTTTCTTTCCTCCTGGCATAGAAAGGACAATTTTCACATGGTGGTTACATCTCCTGCATTCAGGAAGAAAAGGGGAGGTTGCAGTGCCCTTCTACACATGCTGTTTTTCAAGTGTCTTTAGCTCAAAGTAATCAATACACCAAGGTGGTATATTGGGGAGGGGTGGCCAGTCCTGAACATCTTCACTGAGGAGAGGCTAAACCCAGAGGTAAGATTTCTTTACTAAGGAAATCTCAAGTTGAAATGTGGCCACCTAAGACTGGCTGAAAATAAATTAAAAGAGAGCAATAGTCTTTTGAACTGAAAAAAAGTTATTTTCACAAAAGTTCCATATTTTCAGGAAGCAGCGGTGGTTTGAGTGTACACAATCTCTCTGTCAGAGTCATCCAAAATCGCTAAAAGCTGTGTAAAAATATTAAGTATGTGAAGCTGCTTATTTATCCCTTTCCTTCTTTCCCATGTGTTTTTTAAAAGCACAACCCATAATCGGGTCTTAGTGGACCCACAGGAAGACATTTCCCTAGAAAAGTTATCCAAATATTATATTTTCCACGAAAAAGATAGCTGAAAGTCGATTTTATTTTTCACAGAACCAAGAAAGTATTTGGCTTTAACTTAAAGCCAGAGATAACTAATGATCTCAGAGATAACCAGTGAAATAGGGCCTACAGAAATAAGTAAGCAAAGGATTAACCAACCCATTTGTAGCATCGAAAGAGTGATAGGTCACATAGACTATCTTCTCTCATATTTCTGGATTTTTATTTATATACTATATTAATTTTGGTATATGTTTTTTTTTCTAAAAAAGATTCATATATTTGAAACTTTCATTAACCCCCTATAAACTTTCTCAGGTTTAAAGTGGACTAGGGGGAAAGTATGGACTAGGGGTTTGGGGCTGGCATATGCACACTGAGGTATATGAAATGATTGGCCAATGGGAACCTGATATTTAGTACAGGGAGCTCTATCCAATATTCTCAGATCATCTATATGGGAAAAGAATCTGAAAAGGAATGGATGTGTATACATGTTTAACTGAATCACTTTGTTATACGGCAGAAAAGATCACAACCTTGTAAATCAATTATACTTCAGTACAACTTTAAAAATGAACAAAAAGTCAAAAATAAAACACTAGGCTATTAAAATGTTTTTTTAAATTTTTAAATGATTTTTATTTTTACCATCATAGTTGGTTTACAGTGGTCTGTCAATTTTCTATTGTACAGCATGCGACCCAGTCACACATACATAAATACATTATTTTTCTCACATCATCCTCCATTATGCTCCATCTTAAGTGACTAGATATAGTTACCAGTGCTATACATCAGGATCTCAGTGTTTATCCATTCCAAAAGCAATAGTTTATTAACATAAAAAAGGAGTACTCAATACAAAGGGTTAAAAAAAGTGAACTATTGGCTGCAGAAGAAAAATTGGATCTAATTTGTAGGAAGTTTTTAAAAGTTACTTTCTTTTTATTTTTTAAATTTATTTTCAAGTTGCTTATCTCATATGGTTTTTCATGCTTTTAATAGAGGAAATAATTCTAACAGCAGGTCTGTTACTAAAAATTAATTAATTAATTAATTAATTAAAAAAAAGAAAGGTCAGACTCAAAATTACAAGTGACAAGGGCAGAGAGAAGAAAACCACAGTGTTGCTGCTGAAAGTCACATTTTCACCAAAGATAAGACTTTTAGATTCATGGTCACATAATTAAGTGACTTGTAAAAGAGGGATCCCCATTCTTAGGAGGTAAACTTGCATTTAGGATCTAGATAAGAAGTCAATGATGTTTTCTCTAAAAGAGTAGATATCAAATATCCACTATGGGGGGATGGTAGGGGGTGCTATGAGGACATTATCGTCTCAGTCCCCTTATCAGTCTCTGCGGTTGTGTCAGGGAAGACACCATAAACAGACATGGAGAATTACAGCTTACAGGCCATGTCTTGACAATTCTTGATCTAGACAAACAAATAAGAACTCAGACAAAATATGGGTCATAATTTATTGTCTTAGAGAGATCCCTGCACAGGATACATATGAAGCCTGGGTGGAACGCCCTATTTGAGAGTAACAGGTGTTAAAGCATACCAGCAAGAGGATATTAAGAGGCTCTTGAGATGGTCTTCAGAACTGACAATTATAATATCCCCTACAAACCACCAAAAATGTCTATTGACTAAGTCAACCCGAACAGTATTACATTTGGTGCAAGAACAGAGTACTCTGAGACATAGTACTGTCTCAAACACATGAAGGCTGGGAACTTTATTTATAGGATTATAAGTTCAAGTGACAAATTGGGTCTTTTGCAGCGGGGAACTTTTTAAAATTGCATACTTTTTTACAAAATAGTATAGGATCAGTAGACAAAGTAGGGGTGAGAATTTTGAGGTAAGTTTTGATGTGACTATTTTCATGATGAGTGAGTTGTTTCTCTGGGTGTGAAAAATTTGTGACAGCTGTTTGCTCAGATGTACAAACTGTTTTCTCAGATACTTTTGTTGCAACAATTTCCTGAAGGAAACATTGAAGATATTTATTGGTTTGCAGTCTCAACTTCCTGGGTGAGGATTTTGTGGAGCAAAGATTTAAGGTATGCTGACATAAGTGCTCCTGCTTCTGAGGTAGGAGGAAGAAGCAGCACTTTCCAGAAGAGAAAGAAACTAACGAAAAGGTACAGATCTTTGCCCCACAGTATTTTTATTTCCTATTTAACATCTCTTTTTTCCCAATTTGTCAATGGACTCTGCAGAAACAGAAATGCGAACATTTTCAGATCTCTAATAATTATGTCTGCTTACGATACTTCTATTGGATAGAAAAAAGGATAAATATAATGGATACTGTGATGTGCTGGAGAATGAGGATGATCCTGGAATAAGGATGTTATAATTCCTCCACCTATTGAGAGTGTTGCCAAGTGCTAGTTCTGAACTACAAAGACTCAGCCAAAGGAAACTACTTTTCTCAGTGTCATATTCTTTCTGTTGGAGCCTCAACCCCACCCAACAAAAACCTATCACACAGAAGTATAAAGGCCCTCCTCCCAGTCCAGGACAATTCTCATATGCTCTCCTCATTCCAGAAATCCCTGTGGGATCATCTTAAGTCTTTATTGATAATGCATTGGCTCAATACATGTAGTAGTTTGTCTTCCTCTTTCTCTGGAATCCCTATCTGAATGTGGTATGGACAGGTATGGTCAAAGAGCAATGAAGAGGGAATTTTGGAGTCAAAACACTTGATGCATTGACAATAATGAGAATCTCATCATTGGAGGTAGTTGACAGATAAAAACTATCTGAAAAAGATGACTGTGGAGTTTCTGTTTTGGCTCAGCAGGTTAATGACCAGATGTATCTGTGGTTGTGGTTTTAATCCCTGGCCTCTCCTAGTGAGTTAGGTATCTAGTGTTGTCACAATCTGTGGCATAGGTTGTAGATGAGGCTCGCACCCAGTGCTGCCGTGGTGTAGGTCGGCAGGTGCAATTCAGATTAGACATCTAGCCTGGGAACTTCCACATGCCACAAGTGAGGCCAAAAACAAAAAAGGTGACTGTGTAACTTATAAAATGTTCAGTGGTGGTAAATCAATACAGTACCTTGTGGAGGGAACAGATTCAGTGACACAAAGTATGAAATGTTTAAATGAGGTAAACAATGTAAGAGAAAGAATGGCTGCAAAGACAGTAGAGTTGGATGGTTTTTTCTGCTTGTATTATATTGTATACATATATATATTCTTTCTTTAGAAAAAAAATTAAGAGCTACAAATAATTACTTACCAATTAAAAATTGTGTACTTTTACTCCTGGATGTAAATAACTGAAGGAGCATCAATCTAATTTCAAAGTAAGAAAGGACTAAATTAACTTCAAATTTAAGAATTTTTCTTTGTCTTTATTTCTTTTCTTTTTGTTTGCACCTGTGGTATGTGGAAGTTCCTGGGAGGGTAATCAAACCCACACCATGGCATGACCTGAGCCTTTGCAGTGACAATACCAGATCCTTAACCTGCTGAGCCATGAAAAAACTCTCCTCGAGACTTTCACTTTTCAAACGCATTTCCTAGATGAGGTTGCAGAACAACAAAAAACAAACCAGCCAGAATCTAAGAAGAGATGGTTTCTCACAGGAAAGAGAAGGTATGAGAACTTGCTCAACTAACGCAGAAGGAAGTACACATTAGTAAGTAGAGTTTCAATAGAATAGTTGAAAATCAGTAAAGTATGAATATGGCCTAAGTAATTGTAAGTGGACAGCATAAGAAATTGAAGTCTATGCTTTTTTTTTAATTACATAATGAATTTTATTACATTTTTAGGTGTACAACAAGCATCACAACCAAATTTTATAGCATTTCTATTTTGAAGGCTCCATAAACTCTACTGGGCACTGTCAAAAAGATCAGAAAGAGCCCTAAGAAGAGTTCAGTGTGGATAACTAGGGTAGGGAAGTGCAAAGTGCAGAAAGGGCAAAGAATTTCACCCAGATCTTTCTTCTCCACCTCCACTGTGAAACAGAGCTTTAATCCATGGGTTTAAGGACACAAAGCACTGCTACCTTTAGGGTATTGGTGAAAACTGATTGCATCTGGTGGAAGGAAAAAGGTGGAAAGAAAATTGTTCCTAAGGAAAGGGCAAGAACACAAATTGTCCCTCAAGTACAATCACTGAGATTGAGGGAAAATGAGGGCACATTCTTGAGACCCAGAAACATATTGCATATCTAAGGATGAGGCTTAATTAGAACTACAGAGAATTAACTTCCCTCCACTGTCAAGCTAGCAACTTGAAAGAACAAGCAATAGCGGATGACTCCTGGAAGGACAGGAAAGGAACAAGGGAATGCCAACAACTTTCTGAGAGGCACAGCACAAAGGGGAAATCTAAATGTCACATTTCAACTGGATTGCTCAGAAAAATCAATCTGCATCCTGAACACTAGATATATCTATAGGAATCTGAAGCAGTGTTTCATTGAGGGTAGCCATAGCAACCAAAAAAAAAGGAGAAAAAATTCAAATTCAACTTTATTCTGAATATATTAATTAATATCCTGCATTAAAGGCTCAGTAGAAGAAAAGGAATGCACATATCCAGGAATAACCTCTTTACCTCAGTCTCTAATGACCTATACAAGATATCCAGTTTTTAGCAACAACAAAGAAATATAATGAATGGCAATTAAAAAAGTCACTCAAAAAGTACAAAGCAGGAGTTCCCGTCATGGCGCAGTGATTAAAGAATCCGACTAGGAACCATGAGGTTGCGGGTTCGATCCCTGGCCTTGCTCAGTGGGTTAAGGATCCGGCGTTGCCGTGAGCTGTGGTGTAGGTTGCAGACGCAGCTCGGATCCCGCGTTGCTGTGGCTGTGGTGTAGGCTGGCAGCTGCAGCTCCTGTTAGACCTCTAGCCTTGGAACTTCCATATGCCGTGCAAAAACAAACAAACAAACCAAAAAAAAAAGTACAAAGCAATTTTCAGAACCGCACATAGGCATGACACCATATTTAAATTATCTAACAGAGTTTAAAATAACCATACCTTATATGTTAATGGTGCTAATGAAAAAGGTGTCAGATCGGATGAGAAATAAAAAAAAAAAAGATGAAAACTAAAAGAAAAATCATATGAAAATAGAATAAAATTTTAAAACTAAACTTAAAACCAGTGTTTTTGACTCAGGCGCTTCAGTAGACTCATCATATTCAAGAGAAAAATCAATGGATTATTAATTCTTATTAATTCTTCAAGTGGGAGCCTCACCCATAGACTGATAAACTTGAAGGTAACAGGACCTGGTGTTCTCCTTAAATTAATTCTATTAAAATGTGCCTTAAAATACGTTGTTAGAGGAAGTTCCCATTGTGCCTCAGCGGTAATGAGCCCGACTAGTATCCATGAGGACTAGGGTTAGATCCCTGGCCTCACTCGGTGGGTTAAGGATCTGGCGTTGCCATGAGTTGTGATGCAGGTTGCAGACAAGGCTTGGATTCCATGTAGCTATGGCTGTGGAGTAGGCCGGCAACTGTAGCTCCAATTTTACCCCTAGCTTGAGAACTTCCACATGCCACAGGTGTGGCCCTAAAAAGCAAATAAATGTACATAATACATACACATACACACACACAAATACACACACACACACACACACACACACACACACACACACACATATGATTAGAGGAAAAATGCTCATGTTTCAAAAGACAGTCCACATCTTATGTTCTGCTGGACAAACACTGTTCCCGCCTTGACCCTAACTTGCATTCCAAATAGCCTTCTTAAAATAAATTTACATCTTTGGAGAAATGTCTATTCAGGTCCATTGCCCATTTTTCAATGGGGTTGTTGGCTTTTTTGCAGTTGAGCTGTATCAGTTGTTTGTATATTTTAGAGATTAAGCCCTTGTCAGTTGTGTCATTTGAAAAAATTTTCTCCCATTCTGTAAGTTGTCTTTTGGTTTTCTTTTTGGTTTCCTTTGCTGTGCAAAAGCTTG
>PVHT020000078.1:433902-471903 GCA_004024745.2 Catagonus wagneri | reverse complement strand
AAAGACACTTGCACACGCATGTTCACTGCAGCACTATTCACAATAGCCAAGACATGGAAACAACCCAAATGTCCATCGACAGATGACTGGATTAGGAAGATGTGGTATATATACACGATGGAATACTATTCAGCCATAAAAAAGGATAAAATAATGTAATTTGCAGCAACATGGATGGAATTAGAGACCCTCATACTGAGTGAAGCAAGTCAGAAGGAGAAAGACAGATGTCATATGAAATCTCTTATAACTGGAGAATAAAACACTACACAAATGAACATCTCAACAGAAAAGAAAATCACAAACTTGAGGAACAGACTTGTGGTTGCCAAGGGGGCGGGGGAGGGGTGGGGGAGGGGAGGGAGGGAGTGGGGGATAACTACTGCTTTAATGATGGAATATCAAGGAGCTCCAACTGTAATGCACGGGGAACTATATCTAATTACATGTGACAAATCCATATATGTACATGTAATCGGGTCACCACATGGTGCAGTGGGAAAACCTGACAGAAATCTGTAAACCAGCTATAATGCAAAAATAAAAAAAATAAAAAAAATAAAAATAAATAAATAAATAAATAAATTTACAGAGAAGCCTACCTTCTCTTGTCTCCTTCTGAGTCTTGCTCACCCTGGAACCCAAACTTTCCATCCCACTAATTTAATTTTTTCATAGTCAATTTTTTTTACCTTAATTTTTCCTTCTCCTCACTCTCCACATCAAGGTCAACATTACTCCTGTTTATTCTCTCTCCTAAACTTAGATCAAGATGCCATTTTTCCACATTTCCAGTGCAAGCCCTCAGCCCATTATCTCTTACCTGAACTTGGACAAGAGACCCCTCCTAAGAGTCAGCACTTCCTATCCTCTCCAGCTAAAACTGGATTTTCCTGGTTACAGCCTTTCAGTGTCTTCCCATTGGACTCAGGTACTAAAAAAGACCAAACACATGTATACTGCTTTTGAGGTACGGTCTCTATATTATCCATTTTTTTGTTTTCTTTATAGCATTTATTTTAGTTACTAAATATAGCATTGTGTTATATGACTATTTTAATCTGTCTCCCTAAATAGAATGTAAGTTCCCTGAAGGCAAAGACTGTTTCTGTCTTCACTTTAGAGGTTCCCTAGTCAGTGCCTAACACACAGTAGACTCTCACTAAACAGTTTTTAAATTATGGTTGAACACATGATGATGGCTAATACCTTTGTGTATTCAATCTGGCTTTTTCCTTGCTCATATTTTAAACAGTTTTGCAGTCATAAGTGTCATAATATATGTTCACCTCAAATTTTTGAGTTGTAGAAGTGTTAAGAAATATCAATTATAGTATAAAATATTGGTTATACTGAGTTTCATGTTTAAGTAACATATTTCTGGTTTATTACCTGATAATGTATTTCCTAGCCATAATTTTTGTAAATTTTCATTTTAAAATCATTCTAGAATTACAGATTAATAAAAATAGTACAGAGAGTTCCCTTATCCAGATTCTCCTGATGGTAACGTCTTACATAACCATGCAATGCAATTAACATTTATATGATAATGTTAAAGTGTAAACTGTAACCTAATTTCACCACTTTTCCCACTAATGGCCTTTTCCTATTTTAATATCTAAGGATCCAGTATTGCATTTAGTTTCTGTGTCTCTTGATCAACAATTTTTGGCATTCAGCCAGTCTTTGGCCTTCAAGACCTTAATATTTTTGAAAAACTTCAGTAAGATATTTTACAGAAGGTGCCTTGATTTGTGTTTGCCTGATGTTTCCTTGAAGTTGGATTTAGTATTTGTGTTTTAGGCAAGAACAGCACAGAGATACTGTAAATATAGTGTGTATAAGATATTGTGTCTATTACTGGTGATATTAACCTTGATCACTTGGATAAGGTTAAAATCCAATAATAAAGTCATCAACATCATCATTATCATCATTATTACTACTGTTACTACTACAACTACTACTACTTAGTTATAGCGGTGACCTTTAGAAGGTCTTTGGGTTTGGTTTTTGTGTCCTTTGAACATGTCCCCATCCTTTTTAAAGAATGTCCTCACTTTTGGGTACTACAGATGTTCCAGATTCATATGTTAAGGGTATGATATATATATATATACACATACGCAGTTGTTGGGATATGTATATTTTTCTTGATATCAAGAGACAGCAGTACCAGAAAATAGAAACGGCAACAACAAAAATTTGTTCTACATATAGCAAATCACCTGCCAGGATAACATAGTACCATCAGTCTCTTCAAAAGTGAGCCAAGAAGGGCCTGATATATAAATGTCCTATGCAAGGGGCAGGTTTACTCTGTCGGCAAGAGATAAGAGGATTTTTTTCCATTTAAAGTAGAAAAGAGACTCCCTGATCCAGAGTTTCCTTACAGAAAAAGTGGAAATATGCCTAGGTTAATTCCTTGGCAAGTAACTTTCTCTCTCCAAGGGGAAACTAAACTCTTCTCTCATTACTGTCCAGGATTCCATCTCTTTTGAAATGTAAATACCTAGGATGATAGTGCTTTAATATAAATTCCTATCCCCAAATGTAGGTGTTTGG
The DNA here is from genome assembly GCA_004024745.2 of Catagonus wagneri. Taxonomy (NCBI): domain Eukaryota; kingdom Metazoa; phylum Chordata; class Mammalia; order Artiodactyla; family Tayassuidae; genus Catagonus; species Catagonus wagneri. The sequence continues at coordinate 469,335 of PVHT020000078.1, read as the reverse complement.
ATCTCTGGGAAATAAGGGAAGTGTTACTGGATAGAATCGATTAGCTCCATCATTAGTTGGGAAAATATTTTAAAAAGTGCTGCTCATTTACTCTTCATTGTATGTGAAGTGTATAACATTTCAACGGATATGAAAGCAAACATTCTTTACTATTCCCTATGGCTTGTGAGGAACATGGCTATAAGGCTAATCCTTACATAGTAACACCAAGGAATCTGGGGATTTATTTTTTCATATTCATCCTGTATTCTTCCTGCCTCAGGACTAGAATCAGAGTCTCTGAAGAATGATTGTTGAATGATGATAGTTAGAAACAAAGATTGACCATGAGGTATGCTCCCTGCTACATGAATGTCACTTCTAAATCCTCTCAGTAGATAGAACTAAGAAACATACATGTATATATACAATTATGTATATGTAAGTGAACCCTTGTATGCACATTTATCTGTATTTCATTTCCATGTGTATCTTTCTGTTTATCTATTTTTCTATGCCTTGTTTCAGCACCAAGAGTTCCTTCCAGCATTTATCCTTTGCTTATTTGCAACTTCATTCTCTGTAAATGAGACACCCAAGTTAAGATTTTCCTTTAACATTAACACTATTCTGGGTATAATTATTTTATCATAACTACAAAATATTCATAATTCCTATTTGAAGAACTTAGAAAAATAAGCACCTATACTTACCAATTTTCCCAATTAAGGACTAAGCTACTCAATATATTCATGAGATTCAATGTGAGTTTTAAATCAGTAGTAATTACTTGCACTTAGCAATTTTTTCCTGGCCCATGCAAGGGATATATAATATGACTTTTTTATATAGTCAATCATCTGTTTTATCTTAAAAAGCGTCTAAACTACACAGAGCATCAACACAGATGGGGTGAAGGAATCCACCATCCTGTCCCAGTAGGAAACATGTCCAGAACTTGAGATAGACTGTGATTTTTCACAGGAAGAGAGAAAGAAGTGATAGGAGAATGGAAATAGACATTATTCCTATATCCTCTTCCTGAATCTGAGTGATAAACTACCGGGATTTTTAAGCTCATAAAACTCTTCTTAACCTCATTCTCTCAATCAGTTTTTGTTAAAATATGTAACCTGGGCTGGTGGATCAGCTGGATTTGGGCAAAACAAGGTCACAGGGTTTAAAATAACTTCCGAACATCACTGCTCAAACTGAGCAGAACAAGCTTTTCTTTTCAAGAGATAGTTTACTTTTTTCCTGTTTATGAACTCGTACAAGTTTAGAAGACATCAGAATTGTACAGCCATATTCGCAAAAGAACATGTGTTCAGTATAAAAAAAAATCACTGATTAAGAAAAATAATTCCATAGAGCTATAGGAAGAAATGAACTAAGCTGGATGGTACCAACACAGAAGGGCAGTTTGGGCTCCTTTACTTGGATCTTTTCAATCATGATCCCACAAAACTGGGTCGTGTATTATGAAGACTGAGGATAACTTTATATCCAGTCTTTATATCCAGCTGCTTCTTTAATATTAGCACTGTACAAAATTATTTTTGCTCTCATATTTTTCCTCTGAAGCAGAAGGTGAATGTTAGAAAACTGGCAGGTTCTGTTTCTCATGCCAGAGGTAAATAAAAGGTTTCTTTCTATCTGGAGACCACCATGGTTCTTGGTTTCTGGAACATGTGAACCTCTGGCACCTTTTGGCATCCAGCAGTTTTCAAGGAATACAGGGATGGCATCTCCATATTCCAGAGCAAAGCAGCCAATCTAAAGAACTTTTGTCATAGGAAAGAAACCTTGACTCTGGCTCCCCGTTATCTGAAGGAAATAGAGGGGATGGGTAGCAACAAACATTTGTGTCATCAAATCATTGCTGAAGAAGCAAATAAAGCAGCCTAGAGTCTACCTGGTGTCCTAGTTGCAAAAAAAAAAAAAAAATGCTTCCACAAAAGTATAGCCTTCCTATTTCGATCTAAAATAGATGCCTTTGAAATGACTTATCTGGACTAGTGAAAAACTGTTGCTCACTACATATTATCTAAGTTTAGATTTTCTTCTTGATTATTCACACCAAATTGGGCTTTAAAAATAGACCAAACTAAGCTGGAATGTGTACATTTCAAACAAGTCACATATTGCAGAACGCTTATGTCACTTACTGACACATCACTAGATCCAAGGACTCCATTGGTATAAATATTTCCAGATTCCTTTGCATTTTAACAACAACAGAGAATGGCTAGAACATGGATACAAATGCAGTTTCTAATATTGATTGATTATATTGTTTATCTTAGTTATAAATCAGTTTACATAGTTTTGCTCCCTTTTATGCATTCTGTTCTTTAAGTCACCTTTTACAAAGTTTATATTTTAAAGACAATTTCAAAAGACAAATGCTTAGAAGAGCATGTCTTGTGAATTATCTTTCCTTCTATTACTGTTGGCAAGTGGAGGGATTTTCATGGATTTTGAGTGGGATTGCCAAGCATTTCCAAGGATCACCTTCCCCCATATGTATGGGGACAGGGGGTATTAGAAGCTATTTTTTTTTTTTTTGAAGATGTTGGTAGAAGGGCATAATTCTTCAGTTCTTGAAGGTGAATACCTTTCTGCCATTGCAATGATGATCCCACCAGTGAATCCAATGGTTGGTAAGACCCCAACAAGAGTTCCAACCCAGGTTACGCACCAAGCCATTTTCCCAACTATTGTCTGTGTCTCTCCACCACTTTCTCCAGGGAGAGACTAGTTGCCCTTTCAGATTGTGCTCCGGTTTTCTCTTGGGCTGGACTATGTTTTGGGGAGCTCAAAGATCCTTTGTATGAATGTCCATTATACTATCCACCTATTGGCATCAGACCTGTTGAGTCAGCAGACTCATAGGGGGTGACTGTGATAACCAGTTTATTTTTTTAAGAGTTTGTGTAGCCCTCAGAAACCACTGCAAGGTCCTTAAGTTCAGCTGATTGCTGGGTCTACTATTGCCAATCAGACAACTTTGATAGGAAGTAATTTATTACTAGTAGACTATTTTTCTTAGTCTGAGGTGGGCATTGGAGACAGTCAGAGCTGGTCCCAGATTCTACAAACCCTGTGTGAAACACTTGTCAATACCTTCAGTTGTATTTCTCACACTTATTCCCATATCCATCTCTCAGATATTTTGTGTGGAGGGAGAATGCCACATTGCTGGTGGATGTGGACAAATGAGACAGGTTTAAATGAAAGCTCCGAGGCAGTCATTCCAAAAACAAGGACTTGACTCAGGCATGTTAGCTAAAAAGGGAGTTATGAGGATATGAGTTTTGCAATGTAATTGGAGAGGCACATCAGACCCACTGTCAATGGCTCATGATTTGGGGTCCAACTTAGGAGTCCCCGACAATTGCCAATATTTTCCTTCCAGTGGAACCACGTGTACTCTTGAGACGGTATTTCCTGTGTACCTGCTTTGGACCCTGGAGTGAGGTATTAACTTGCTTCCTTATCCGAAACATGGTGACATGCACCTTATGGGTCATTGTAAGAAACCTGCATGTATATGAGGAAACATTGCCAACAGAACATGCATTTGGAGGTCTCTGCGAAATGAGGTGACACTACTTTTGGCTGCTCCTGGAAAACACTGGAAGAACATATGTGTGTGAACATCAATCTCTCCCTTTCATAGTCTCCAAAACAAAATTCTTAAAAACAATTACTTGGAATTTTACACACATTTTCCATAGACATGGTATTGTGAAAAAAACAAAATGTAAGACGTATCTATTGATTTAACTGGGTATATAACCAATAACTGGTAACTTGGTGTGCAGGGGGAGAAAGTCAAGGAGTCCTGTGGCTCAAATGCTGGGAAAGGATCTCATCAGCACTGTGGTTCCCAGGATGGCCACCAAAAACAATTCGAAAATCATTCAAATGAATACAACTCATCTTTGGCCCTCAGCACCAGGACTATAGAGAAGCAAGTAAGATATTCATCTTGCGCATAAAATTTAAGAATGTACCAAAAAACTCTGGAACCAAAGACATAATTTAATGCAATTTTTAAATTAAGTATACATCAGATTGACAAATGAATGTCAATGAGCTGGATGGACACTGCTTCTCATAAATGCAATTTATTGAGATTGGCATGTCCTCCCTGCTAAATGCATACATTTTTTTTTGTTTCCTGGCAAACAAATTCTTACATTGCTCTGATATTTCTACTGGAGGCAGTTTTTTAGGTGTAGAATGGCTTCATAAAGAACTTTTAAAAGATGTGTTCACCCATTTGAATGTCTTATTCTTAGAATTTGACAGTATATCAAAGTGAGGTACACTGCTTAAGGCACTGCTAAAGAGCTGGATTCCATCTGGGTCCACACAGTTGGGTGGGAGTATTTGGATTTAAACATATAGTGAATTCAACCCCAACTTTGAATCTGTTCCTGGTTCATTAATTGAAATTAATCTTTCAGGTTTGTGATATTTCCAGTTACTATTTTGGAACTCACATATTTTCTAAAAACTGGAGTTCATGTGTGATTTGTTTTCATAGTATTCATCATAACAAAGGCAGTAGCAACATCTCTGACATAAGGAGTAAGGAAGAAGTCATAATATGAATCTTGGTTAGGGATGAGGTTTTGTAATTTAGAAGTTTACTTGGATAAAGCCCATATACAACACCTATTTCTACTGTGATTCAGTGGAGCTGAAGGAATGTGAATTATTGAATGAAAATCTACATTGGTATTACTTATGCAGACAATCTCATGATTACAGATTTGCTTTTTGGCATTTTTATTATAAAATCACATTTCCTCTATAGGAAATTGCACAGGCAGGAAATCTCATGAAATGCTGTTTAGTAAACAAAAATGAGAGGTCTAATATTTTTCTACTAGTAAAGATTTGTTACCTTTAATACTAAAGGAGTTACTACATTAATATTAGTGAAATAATATCCTTATGAGTTCTTGTTTCTAAAATTGTGGTAGTACCACACAGTCTTATTCAGGTTATTATATTTATATTAGATTATAAAATAACCATCCTGGAGACAAGTGGTAAAACAATTTTAAGTGCAGAGACTTACATCGCATGTCAAGTGATGATTTTCAGGGAGCAAGAATAAAATTCTATCTTCTATGCAAGCAGAATGGCATTTTATAATAGTAGAAGACATTTGGAAACAAGTCTTAGTATAGTTTTCAAAATTAGACAGTTCTCTATGTCTGAACATCACCTTTATAAATGACCCATCAATGGCTGCTACCAGCATCCTCTCTTTCATTTTATCTTATTTCCCACTTCTCTCTCATTTTCTTTTGATTCTGGCAGCTTATGATGTTTTTAGGAACTGGAGATGCTGCAACTCAGGCACTGACATATCTAGCTCACAAACTAGAATGCTCCACACCTTTGTATTAGAGCATTTCACCCACCCTATTCCAGGGGCTAGGAGAGTAATTCTCTATTTTACTTTATGCCCTAGAAACTGTATATTGAAAAAAAAATCTAGAAAATGCAGAGTGATTCATGGCCAGGGAGAAGAATTCAAATTCGGGAAATAGAGGTACTACATATTCTCAGAAACTAGAAAACCATACTAGAGTAAATATGACAACATCATATGATTATTTGTAGTTAGAAAATATGAAAGAAAAGGAGTAATATCCCTATACTGTATTGAAACTCTCATTAAGAGGAGATGAAGTACTGAAATTTATAATCTTCTTTATGAAGCCATTATGAAATGATTGTTATTAAACCTGGAGTATTTTTAAAAGGTTGAATATTAAAAGTTACAAATAAGCAAATCTGCAAGTGTTTTTATTTGTTAGTGCAAGTTTCTAAAAAAATTAAAAATTATCTCACTATGCTAGCAAAGCTATAATCTTTGACATTCCTCCATATGAAAATTTAAAATTGGTATACATCAATAGAATCGACTGTATATCTTATTAAACTTAAAGCAAATGCTGTGATTTATTCTAAGTAGTGTACCTTTAGTGACTGAAATGTTTGAATTTAGAAATAGAAATAAATATCTTTTGGAAAGTGCAAAATTGTTAAATTAGATCAGTCTCCTTTAAAAACTGTTTAAATATTTATACAAAGACGGTATACTTCATGGAGAACAAAGACTTTCCAGTTTGTTAGTTGGTCATAAAATAAATTATGTTTATTTATTTTACATTTATTTTTAATCAGCTGTTCTATAAATGATTTTAAAACATTTCTTCTTCTGTTGCTCTTCATGACTACTAGAAAGATGCCTTTGGCTTGAGGTGTAAGTGCTATACTCTCTTCTGGAGAAATGGCAAAACTTAGGTTTTATACTCTTAAAGTTGAAAAAGACATCGGAGGATATCTGATCTACAGTCTCTTTTGATGTTTAAATTCTTTCTCATTATTTTTTGTAGGAATATTTCCCACTTTCCTATGGATTCAAAAGAGTAACTCTACTCATGAATGAGTAGCTCAAAACTTCCTGAGGGAATTCTTATATAACATTGCTGAATTTGAAAATTGTTATTATTTAATTTTGTATTTCTTTTACTCATATTGTACAAGATCTAGTTCTGTTTAGGGAGGTCCTGACATTATCCTTTGGAAATTATAGAAAATATCTTACACTTCTACCCCTAGAAATGAGAGCAAAGATTTGAAGACATCAATAATATATGACATTTTCTCTCCAATTTCTCATATCAAGACTATTTCCCTTTAGTTCTTACTGTATTATAGTAAGTGATTCCAACTTCTCTGAATAATAAATCTCAAATTGGAGTTCCCTTGTGGCATATTGGGTTAAGGATTCAGCACTGTTACTGCAATAGCTTGGGTTGCTGCTGTGGCATGGCTTTGATCCCTGGCCCAGGAAGTTCCACGTGTTGCCAACAAGTTTTTTTTTTTGCAGATTGTCTGCATCCTCATTAAGGTGTCATTTCTATTATTACAGCATTGTCACTTGTCAAAACATGATCAACTATAAGCAAATCTGTCAGTGATATTTTAATGTGAATTACTCAATCACCCTTTCAAATATGGCAAATAACTGAAGTGGATTTTAATACAGAAAAGAAGAATTAAATGTGAAAAGGATCTAGCCTTTCCTTATTTTCTAATAATACAATGGATACAGTCTATAGATATCTAATTTTTCAAGGGTATATATGTATGTATACTAGAAATTTTTAAATACCAAAATATTTTTCCTACAACTCTAGAAATTCTGAATCCGTGTTTATAGGACCTCCACATGGCATAACTCCAAGAGATATTAATTTCACTGAATTACAGACAAGAATGAATGAGTGATTAAAAATTCATTTTGTAGAGGAAATGAGGTGACAGAGTCAGGTCTAACCAAATATGATGGCAATGGAACGAACGGTGGCAACATGAAAAAGACATACTTATTCTCTGAGAGACATGGGACGGAAAGCAGAAAGGTAGATTTTGGAGTAAAGAGGAATTCTTGATCAAATGACCTCAGTTTTCAGAAAAAAGAAACTTCATTCTACAAGTAAGAGTGATAGCGGTGATGGTTAGAGATTTGAGGAAAGATAAAAGATTTTCATTAACAGTTAAGGTCAATACAAACTAGAGGCCATATAGGTGACTAAAATTGATTGTCATCAGCAGTGAGTCCCAGAGAGGATATGTCTGTACTGGACATCTTTGATGCTGTGACAAGTTATCTTCCGGCAAGTCACAGTATCTTTTTTTTTTTTTTTTTTTGGTAGAGTTGTTTTACAATGTGTGCCAATTTCTGCTGTATGGCAAAGTAATATATATATCCTTTTTAAATATTATTTTACATAATAGTCCATTCCAGGAGATTGGATATAGTTCCCTATGCTACATTTTTGGACCCAGTTGTTTTTCCATTCTAAATGTAATCGTTTGTATCTACTACCCCCAAATTCCCAGTCCAGCCTACTCCTTCCTCCTACCTCCATTGGCAATCACAAGTCTCTTCTTTATGTTGAGTCACAATATCTTAAATGAAGGGGATAAGGGATGAAATTGAGATTTTCCACTGATGAACATAATTTCACAGTTTTCTTGTATTCATGAATTTTTCCCCAATGTAAAATTTGGAGTCTAGGAAGATGATATAGAATTGTTTCTCTGTTCTCTTCCCCAAGAACTGCACCAATAAACTCTGGAAATATCAAAAGAGGCAACCATAGAGAACTTTGAAAGATGGTACTTCAGAGTTCTTTGGAGAAAAAGAACCAACAGTATGTATATATATATATTGACAGAACAATTGTGGAACTTGAGACGTTTCAGGATATGCTCTCCTGAGTCTCCACACCAGAGGACCAGCAGTATAAGTAGCCTATGTCTGAATTCCTGAGAACCTGGGGAGCTGATAATATAGATCCTGGTTCTTATCTGAAGATCTGAGAGTCAGGAGAACAAAGGGCCAGAGAAAGCTCATGCCCCAGCCAGGTAATCAGAATTTTTTCTTCCTCCCTCTCTTCAGTTCTATTCAGGCCTTCAACAGATTACATGATGGCTATTCACACTGGGGAAGGTAAACTTCTCTACTTTGTTGGTAATTCAAATGCTAAGTTCATTCCCACAGACCTACCCAAAGTAATGTTTAGCCAAATACCTGGGAGCCCCATGATTTGGTCAGATTGGCACATAAAATCAACTAGCGTGGTTTGTAAGAAGAAGGCATTCTGTTGTAAGAGCCCAGAACTAGAGGAATGACATAGAAACAAGGCATCTTTCACACCCTCAACAGGAAACCCAAATCTGATATTTCCCAACTCCAAAACAAGCAACAGAAAGCAGATTAGTTAGCCTCATTCCTCCTCTAGGCCAAAGGAGAATCCTTCAAAAACATCTTAGGTAAGATTGGCACCACTAGCAAGGAAGATGGAGCAGGGGCTCCATAGGAAAGAAGCAGTCATGGGAGGTGCTGTACTTTCCTGAGATGCTGGGTCTCCCCTCCCTCATTAAGAAATACCAGTGCATCCAAGCATCACTGGCACAATAAGTGAAATCCTGCCACAATCAGTGTTCCAACACAGGAATTTCTTTCTTTCTTTTTTCCCCATGGGCCTGAGACTCAACTTCACCTAGAAACCAGGGTCATTAGAGGAAATAAATGTGGGGAAGGTTCTACTATAACAAACACTCAGCCAAGAAGACTTTTTTTTTTCCTGCTGACTTGGAACTCCTCTCCTCTACCAAGAGACACCGAGTGCTCTGTCTGAACTAAGGAAAATTCTCTGCCTCTTCAGATAGTACAGGTAGGAACATCTAAAGACCAGGGACAACAAATAAACCTACATGAGCAAAATACTTTTTAAATTAAAAAAAAAAATGAAGTTTTTAAAATTAAACTGGCCTTGGAACCAGAGTCCACAAAAGTATGCCAGGGTCGTTGTGCTAAACCTAAACAAACTATATGGTAGTATATATGCTTTAAAACAGATTTAGAGTCCAATAACACAATGAAATATCCAAGACACGGCTTTAAAAACATCACCCTTCATACTAAGAACTAAGAAAATTATAACTTCAATAGGGAATGACTATAACTGAATATTAATACCAAAAAATGTCATCTGTTGTAATCAAAGGACGAGAATTTAAAGCAACTATCAAAAATGCTTCAACAATTAGCTACGATTATTTAGAAAAATTGCTAATTAAAAAATCTTAGTAAAGAAACTACAAAAAAACTAAATTAAAATTTTAAAACTGAAAAATACTGTATTTTTTTAAAAAATTGCTGAATAGACTCAATAATAAACTGAATATGACAGATGGTAGAAATCAGTGACCTTGAGGACAGATTAATAGAATATGTCCAATCTGAACAGAAAGATAATAGGGGGAGAATAGTAGTGTTAGGGATCTGTGAGACAATCAAGATTAAATATTTAAAATTGTTGTTTTGTTTGGATATATGCCCAGGAGTGGGATTGCTACAAAATTCGAAAAGATAATCCACCCCTATATTCATTGCAGCACAGTTTCCGATTGCCAAGATATGGAAACAACCTAAATATCCACTGTTAAATGAATGGATACAAAAACATGTTGTACACATATTCAATGGACTACTACTCAACCATAAAAAAGAATGAGATAATTCCATTTGTAGCAACATGAATGCAACTAGAGATTCTCATACTAGGTCAGGTAAGTCAGAAAGAGAAATGCAATACCATGTGATATCACTTATATGTGGAATCTAAAATATGACACAAATGAACCTATCTACAGAATAGAAACATATTCACAGACATGGAGAACAGACTTGTGGTTGCCAAGGGGGGGGGGTAAGGCAGAATGGACCTGGACTTTGGAGATAGTACATGCAAACTATTACATTTAGAATGGATAAGCAATGAGGCTTTGCTGTATAGCACAGGGAACTCTATCCAGTTATTTGTGATAGAACATGATGGAAGATAATATTGTAAAGCTAATGTGTGTATATATATATACACACACACACACACACACACACACACACACACACATATATATATATATGACTGGGTCACTTTGCTGAACAGTAGAAATTGACAGAACATTGTACATCAGCTATACTTTAAAAAAATTAAAAAGACTAAATAGGAATTCCTGTTGTGGCTCATCAGTAACAAACCTGACTAGTATCCATGAGGATGTGGGCTCCACCCCGTCCCTGCTCTGTGTGTTAAAGATTTGGTGTTGCTGTGAACTGTGGTAGGTCGCAGATGCAGGTAGGATCTGGCATTGCTGTGGCTGTGGCATAGGCTGGCAGCTGCAGTTCCAATTTTACCCCTAGCCTGGGAACTTCCATATGCTGTGGGTACAGCCCTAAAAAGAAAAAGAATATTCAAAGAAATAGTGACTGGTAATATCTCACATTTGAAGAGTACAAATCTGTAGTTTCAAGAAGATAACCGAATCCCAAACAGAATAAACTCAACGCAATCTACATTGAGATTATTACAATTAAATGTCAGGAAGTTAGAAGTTAGGAACTGTAAACTGCAAATAAAAATTTTTGTATATAGCATATAATTATATGCTGCTTACAAGAAACTCAGTTCAAATTCAAAGATATAGGTAAATTGAATTTGACAGGATGGGAAAGGATATTCCATGCACATATTAATAAAACAGAAAGCAGAAATGCCTATATCAATATTTGACAGATTTCAGAGAAAATAAAATTACTAGAGAAAAGATGTAAGTAATATAAAATTAATCCACCTTGAAGATATATAATCTCAAATGTGTTTGCACCAAACACAGAGGCTCAAAATTTATGAGATAAAACCTGATATACATTAAAGGACAAATAAATAAATCCGTACTTAGAATTAGATAATATAATGCCCCCTTTCAATAATTAACATAATAATTTGAAAATCACCAAGAATATAGAACTGCCGAAAAACACAATCAGCTCACAAGATCAAATGGACACATGGATCCATTAAACGCTACACCTAACAAAAACAGGATACTCATTTTTTTCAAGCACACGTGGATTATTCACCAAGGTAAAATAAATATAGTACTCTAAAACAAACTTCAATACACTTAAAATATTTTAAATGAAACTGAAAGTGTTTTCCTTGCTTCATGGAAATTAACTAAAAATAAAAAATAAACAGGAATATTTCTTAACAAGTCAAAATTAAATAATATGTTTCCAGGCAATCCGTGTGTCAAAGATTAAGTCTCAAAGAAAGTTTTTAAAATCACATAAAATAGAAAGGAAATGAAAATGCAATATATCCAAATATATAGAATTCATCTCTAGTAGTGTTGAAAAGGAAATGTGTATTACTAAAATGCTTATATTAGAAATGAGAAGTTTCAAATAAGCATTTTGCCCTAGGAAATTAAAAAAAAATAAAGCAAAATAAATCTAGAAGGAAATAAGAATAATAGTCTCGGTAAGAGCAGAAATCATTGGAATTGAAAATAGGAAAACAGAGAAAATGAGTAAAACCAAAAATTGCTTCTTTCAAAAATCAATAAAATTGACAAACCTGTAGCAAGACTTAAAACGTTATATTTTTACATACTTAGAAGAAGTAGATCTCCAAAATAATTTGAATTACATTATCCAAGTTCAGATCTAGAACTGCTTTTGAGCCAGTACATGAACACACATACATTCTGTGGTCCTTTTGAAAAGCGTTGGAGGAGTCTTCTAAACCATCTCTATAGCAAAGTCACCCAAAATATCTGATGTGATTTAAATTATATGCTATCTACTTTGAGAACTAAGAGAATATGGTAAAATTTGTAGAAACTTAAACTTGTTTCTGGAAGACCTGAAGAAAATGTATGTTGCAAAATGAACTACAAAACAAAAAAAACAAACCAACCAAAAACCAAAAACAAAGGCTGAAATGTTTAAACAATTCAGGACAAATGTTTTCTGGGGAACTGTTTACTTGATTATACTATGTAAATTTTCTACAATATGAAATACAAATCAGTCTTGCAGGAAGAAATTTTTTTTCTCTTTTAGGGTACCTGTGGCATTTGGAGGTTACCAGTCTAGGGGTCAAATCAGAGCTACAACTGCCAGCCTATACCACAGCCACAGCAACACCAGATCCTTAACCCACTGAGCGAGAATGGGGATTGAACCCGCAATGTCACGGTTCCTAGTAGGATTCATTTCCACTGCACCATGACAGGAACTCCCAGAAATTCTTATAACATGCATGTTCATTTTGAATTTTAAAATATTCAAGTTCATTTATCCATGACAGTTATCATTACACATACATCATTCTGAAACCTTGAATTTTTTCGCTAGACCTTTCTTTGCTTTAAAAGAAAGACAGAATTTATTTTATAATTTTAATTCACCTGATTTGAATAAATACCATATATATCACCCCTCTGGTAGTATTTGTATTTGTACGTGATCTTCAGAAATGTACCTCTAGTTATACATAATCTAAAACAAGCAAGGTAAAATAAAAACTAAGAACAAAAAGTACAAAATTCAAATTTTGAAATTTTACTGTTGAGAAAAAATAGCGCTTTACTCTTCTGGGTAAATAGTATTTAAACACAACTTATAGTACAGCAATAGTATTTAAACACAACACACAGATTATAAAATGTGTAGCATAGTACCTGGCATATTGTATGAACTAAAAATCATGCTAAGTTAGCTGAGTAGGAATAGTCTTCCACGACATTTCTGTCAGTGGAAATGTACCTGCTGAGCAGGCAATTACTTTATTTCTAAATGTGATAATAGCTATTATGTCCTGAATATCTAGTATGTGACAGACACCCTACTAAGTTTTTTCAGTTGCATTTTCCTTGAAAAGTGTTTATGATCATCATCATCATCATCATCCCTGCTCTCTCACCTGGGAGAGAAATACAAGGAGTTTGAGAAGTACTTAACCATGGTCACAAAGTGATTAAGTGGTAGAGAATGATTTCAAAACCTGAGAGTCTGATCCAATACAGTGTTTTGAACTTTTATACTATACTTTTTGCGTTTTCACCAACTTTCTGCAGAGAAATTAAAAGAACATATATTATTTTTATTTACTTAGAGATCAAAATTAGGTGATGGATAGGTCTAGATTTAGCTGTATGTATCTGTATGTCAGTACAGAGATTGAAAAATAGAGCTTTATCTCCATGTAGAGATAGAGCACCAGTGATCTTTAACCTAAAGTTGAAATTGTAATATAAGTAATGAGTGTCTAAGAACAAGTGTTATAGATTCAAATGGTTATTCAGAGGTGACACCCTAGCTGTTGGCATTCCAGTATGTTCATACATTTTTATTGTCATCAATACAACATGTTATCTGGCATAAGTTCTTATAAGATATGCATGAGAAGGCAGAACAATAGGATTCAAAAATAAATGCTCCGTGGCAAAAAAGAGGAGGATGGGAAAGCAGGTCCAGAGGAATTTAAAAGAAGGCCTGAAAAGGCTCTGTTATAGATGATGAGGCTTGCCTTTTACATTGGCACATGTGGGAATGTTCACCACAATACCCCAGTTCCGGTATAATCTTTTCATTATGAAAGTTATTATGGTTTTAAATCAATTTTATACAGGGATTCCTTTTGAGCTTCTAGGAACTCAATTTCCTTTAGGGGAGAAAAATTACTTTCTCCTCTTTCAACAGATATTTTCTGGCTACCTGATATACAAAATACTTCAAATTCCTAGGAGTCAAAAGGCAAGATATAGAGGTCAAATAATTCACATTCAGTGTAGCGTTTAATTTTTTTTCAAAAGGTCAGACTCTAATATGTGTCAGGTAAACCTTATAATCATTCAAAGAGCACTTTATTGAAGTCACAAAATCTAATACTGTCCATGAAACTATACCCTAAGCAGAAGCCCGCTAAATTACCTGGTGATAGAAGGTCATATAATTCTAAAAACAGGGTGACTGAGGATGCTCTGGGGAGAGATTAAAGGCCATTGCTACCTCACATCTCAGGCTTCCAGCTAAAGATCACTAGTGTTATTGGACTTGAGAAGTGATGTTGGCATCACAACACATAAGTGTCACAACCCATTCCATTCTGCTTCTCAGACTGTTTCATCTATATATAATTAACTTGAATAAATTAAGCCCTTCCCAGAGCTTTTTGAAACTTAGAATTTGAAACTTAGAATTTAAGAGATGTCTCCTTTAGTTCAGGTAAGATGCTATTCACTAATTATGCAGTACTCTTTCGGTTGCACCTTCTTTGTTTCTATCACTCTTTGAAACCTTTAACTTGCTTGAATAGTAAAAATACCACGTGTCATAAAAATAAGGTAGTGGCAAATATTATTTTGAATGGCTATGTCATCTCTCAAAGAATCACTGTGAAGACTAGTATTTACAGGCATTGGAGGAGGATAAAGTAGGAGGTTGGGATTAACATATAAACATTACTCTATATAAAATAGGTAGATAACAGGGTCTCTACTGTATTGCTCAGTGAAATCTACTCAATTTTCTGTAATAATGTATATGGGAAAAGAATTTGAAAAAGAATGGATACATGTGTATGTAAAACTGATTCACTTTGTTATACACCTTGAACTAGCACAACATTGTTAAGTCAACTATAATCCAAAAAAGTTCAAAAAAAATCAATTGACCTAAATTTTCTAGTTAATTAAAAAAGACTAACATTGATTTTATTAAAATGAAAACATCAGGAGTAAAATTGTTCCTAATTAATTCATTTATTCAGCAAATATTTATTGAAAGCTAATTATATGTCAGATACCCTTTGAATGTTTCGAATATAAAACAAATACAAGCCTGTCTTATGAATATGATATTGTTTTTGGCAAGCCAAAGTAGTGACCTGACACAGTTGAAAATTCTATACCTAAGAGATAGTTCCTCAAAGTATAAAACAAATATTCCCTTTAGTTAATGTATTAACATTTCACTCCATGTTATAAAATTTGGATGGGCTTCTTCCTGAGTCTAGGTCCTGACCTCTCTATTCCTAGAGCATCTTCTTTAGAAAATTTGCAGTTTCGATTTCTTTCTCTTTCCCTCTTAGATGCAAATCTTAAAAGACCTGTGTCAACTTTATGACCCAGGGAAGTCTCTCTCATGGGCCTTGAAGCCATTCCTTTGAAGTGTAATCATCGAGGAAGATGTTGCCACTCATTCCCATCATTGTGGGAGGCTGAGCTGCATTTTGGATTGGCACTAAGTAGAAAACACTGATAGCCTCAGCACAGAGAAAAGCTTTGCAAACACAGGAATAACTCGATGTGCACCACTCTTCTCATTGGTCAGCTTCCTTCCAGAACTTTCCTTCTAGAACCCAGTACTTAAAAATCTTCTTAAAACTCCCAAGTGACTTTAGCTGGGCTTCTGCTCTCCTTTCTGAGTTGCTATAATCTGATAAAGTCTTCCTTATTAGTTTAAATCTGTCTGGTGCAATTCCTGCCTTGACATGCCTACTTAAAGCTAGAGCACCATTTACAGACCATTGCAGAAATGCGGAAATCACCAAAAGATGGGCATCTCAGAAAGCAAGTACATGTATGTGTGTGCATAGGCATGAAAGTTTGTAAAACTTGACCGCAGTGTATCTGTAGGAGCAATATTAGTCGATATCTGAAATTTATGGAGAAAAATAAAAGGTTGGGAACTTTTTTGTCTAAATTAAGATGAAAAAGTTCCAAGGATCATTAGAATAATATTATCTGTCAAAAAAATGAAAATCAAGGGAGTTCCCATTGTGGCACAGCAGGAATGAATCCAACTAGTATCCATGAGGATGCAGGTTTGATACCTGGCCTCATTCAGTGGGTTGGGGATCCTGAATTGCTGTGAACTGTGGTGTAGGTTGCAGACACAGCTTGGATCTGCATTGCCATGGCTGTGGCTTGGCCAGCAGCTGCAGCTCTGATTCAACCCCTAGCCTGGGAACCTCCATATGCCATGGGTGCGGACCTGAAAAACCAAAAAAGAAAGAAAGAAAGGAGGAAAGAAAAAAGAAAACCAAGAAAAATGGATCTAAAAAGGGAAGGTTCTTGACAGTTGACTGCATATAAGCCATTTATGAGGAAAAAATATCTTTTAAAATTATGTCTCTAGATGTCAATGTACACCCAAGCACACTGGAAGTGCACTGTCTAAATTATGCTAGTCTGGGAATAAAGTATCTCTAAGTAATGAAAGTGGTTCTAAATCAGTGCATTTGTCCAACAAGTAGCCAACAGGGAAATTTAATTGTGAAATTCATGCTTATTATCTTAAGTTGAAATGAATTCTATCTACTAGTTTGAGCCAAATTACCATATATATTAGACCCTATTCACAAGGTAGGCAAAAAGCACATTAATTTGTGCTTTGGGAGAGAGTTTAAGGATCTAACTTATTAAGCTCAAGAAAGATAAAATAAATGCACATTCACAACTCATAACATGAGTAATAATGGATAAATAAATTTAAGTGTTTTACAAAAAGAATCCAAGCCTTAAAATTGTATCCATCACCTTGCACACCCAGGCTATTAGGATTCAGTTGACATTAGCTAAAGAAACAAAAATATACAGAAATAGCCAGAAGCCAAGTTTTACTCCTTATGAGTTGAGTGAAATGACTTGGCAGCTGACATCAATGACTTAACAGTTCCAGTGATTTATCCCATATATCACTAAAGAGTGGAAAAGGAAATAAACATTAAATCTGCATGACAATGATAACCACAACTCAATATCTGTATCTATAACAAGAATGGAAAGACCTGGTAAAAACTAAAATTAGCCATATGTTTACCTTAATATGCCTGCAAATGTGGCATATACATTTCATTGCCTTATTTTCAGTAGATTCTTTTGAATTAAATTGTAATGGAAAATTGTTATTTGAATGTTTATACCTTAAATAGTTTGTGAACTGGCGTTTACATAATATTTAAACATACATCAAAATCAGACTGGATACCTCATAAAAGGAAAAATGTATTCATAATATCCTAAAGAAATCATCAAAGCAAACTAAAGTTAGCTCCCATTGTGGCTTAGCAGGTTAACAAACTGGCATAGTGTCCTTGAGGATGTGGGTACGATCCCTGGCCTCGCTTGTTGGGTTAAGGATACAGCATTGCAACAAGCTATGAAGTAATTCACAGACACGGCTCAGATCTGGTGTTGCCATGGCTATGGTGCTGGCAGCTGCAGCTCTGATTTGACCCTAGCCTGGGGACTTCAATATGCTACAGGTGCACCCCCCCCCGGCCCCCAAAAAAGACGAAAAAGCAAACTAAAAATACATGTTTAACAGATCTTTTGATAGGGTAAAACTAAATATAATGATATACATAGATTGGAAAACTAGGAGAAGAACTTATAAGTGCTCTTCTCAAATTTCTCTGATGGCTCAGTGGATTAAGGACCCAGCATTGTCACTGTTGTGGCTCAGGTTTCATCCCTGGATTGGGAAATTTTGAATACCATAGACATGGCCAAAAAAATAAAAGTACTCTTCTGTTGCTTCTGTTGCTTTCAATGTCGGTACCTTGCTAAATTTTGGCAATTTGTTGTGTGTAAAAGCCCAGTCATGAAGATCTCCCTTGTGCATTGTCTACAGTACTTCAAATTCAAAAATTCTCCTTCAACAAGTTCCCATTGTGGTGCTGTATAAATGAATAAGGATGTGGACTTGATCCCTGGCCTTGCTAGTGAGTTGGGAATCTGGCATTGCCATGAGCCGGGGTGTAAATTTCGGACACGGGTTGTATCCTGCGTTGCTGTGGCAGATGGCATAGGCCAGTTTGATCCCTAGCCTGGAACTGCCATATGCCACAGGTGCAGCCTTAAAAAAACAAAATTCTGCTTCAAATATTAATCTATGACCCCAAATTTGGCTCTGAATTGCATTACTTTTACTCATTTAAAATATATAAACTCTTAAAAATAGTTATTCCTGATTAGCTTCTTTATATGGAATTGATAAGAAAAAATATTAATGAAAGAAATTGCCCTTTTTTCATGGCTATTCATTTGTATATTTGTTCTTTTAAAGGAGTATAACATATAATTTAGGTATACATTGTGAAATTTTTATTTCAATAAAGTTAACACATCCATCACTTCACAGTTATCTTTTTTTAACACGGGTTAGAAAACAAGATTTATTATCTTAGCTTATTTGAAGTATTATTAATTACATTCATCATGCTTTGCATTAGATCCTATGAGCATCTTATAACTAAAAGTTTGTACATTTTGAGCAACATCTCCCCATTCACGCTGGCCCCACCTGCCCACACAGTGGAAGCCACCATTCTACTCTCTGTTACTATGAGTTAAACTTTTCCTTTTTTTTTTAATGGTAGATTTTGTCCTTGGACATAAAAATCGTTGCCATAGCTTGATTAGTGTGAATAATGCTGCACTGAACATGGAAGTAGAGATATCTGTCTGAGATAGTGCTTTTATTTACTTTGGTTATAGACACAGAAGTATGATTGCTGGATTATATGGTATTTTTATTTTTAATTATTTTGGGAGAACCACCATACTGTTTTTGATAGTGGCTGTACCAATTTATATTCCTACCAGCAGTGTAGAGGTCTTCCCTTTTCTTCACATATTCAATAACATGTTATCTCTTGCCTTTTTAATAATAGCCATCCTATGCGGCATAAACTTGAATCTCATGGTTTTTATTGCATTTCTCTGATTATTAATGGTGCTGTGCAGTTTTCATAGACTTGTTGGTCATTTGTATATCTTCTTTGGAAAAATATTTATTCAGGTTCTTGCTCATTTGTCCATTTTTTCTTTTTTTTGTCTTTTTAGGGATGTACCTATGGCATATGTAAGTTCCCAGGCTAGGTGTCTAAATGGAGCTGTAGCTGCTGGCCTGTGCTGCAGCCACAGCAACAAAGCTATGTCTGTGACTTTCACCACAGCTCACAGCAATGCCAGATCCTTAGCCCAATGAGCAAGGCCAGAGACTGAACCTGCATTCTTGTGGATAATAGCTAGGTTTCTTACCGCTGAGCTATGATGGGAACTCCTCATTTGTCCATTTTTTAATTGGGTTATTTGGGGATTTTTTTCACTCTTGAGTCATATGAGTTCCTTATATGTTTTGATATTATTATCTTATAAGGTACATGGCTGCAATCCCATATGTTGCATTATTGTTACATTGATTATTTCCTTTGCTATACAGACCTTTTCAACATGATGTCATCCCATCAGTCCATGTATCATTTTTTCTGCCGGTACCATACTGTTTTTGATTGTATTATAATATAATTTGATCTCAGGACGTGTGATGTCTCCAACTTGTTCTTTCCCAAGATTTCTTAGGCTATTTGGAGTCTTTTGTGGATCCATATGCATTTGGTGATTATGTTCTCTATTTCTGTGAAAAAAAAAAAAGTCACTGGAATTTTAACAGAGATAGCATTGAGACTTTAGTTTGCTTTGGGTGGTATGGATATTTTAACAATATAAATTCTTCTAATCCATGAAAACAGGTTGTCTTTTCATTTTTGGCATTTTCAGTTTCTTTCATGATGTCTTGTAGTTTTTAGTGGCCAGTTCTTTCATCTACCTGGTTTAATTTTTTCCTAAGATTTTATTCTTGTCAATACAATTGTGCATGGGACTTTAGTGTTTTCTTTTTTGCATAGTGTATAGAAAGACAATCGATTTTCACATATTTCCTTTATATCCTACAACTTTTACTGAAATTTTGCTTAGTTCTAACAGTTTTTGGGTGAAGTCTTCAGGATTTCTATGTATAGGATCATTGCATCTGCAAATTGAGGCAATTAACTTCTTTTCTGATTTTGTTGCTATTTATTTATTGCCTTATTCCTTTGGCTAAGAATTCCTGTGCTGTGTTGAGTAGAAGTGGAGAGTGTGAGAATTCTTATCTTGTTCCTGATCTTAGGGAAAAATATTTCAGTCTTTCAGCCTTTTGTTGTTGAGTATGATATTAGCAGTGGAATTGTGTTATATGGGTTTATTATGTTAAGGTACATTCCTTTTTTTACCTAATATCTTGAGAGTTTTTATCATAAAATGTTGTTAAATTTTGTCAAATCATTTTTTTTTTGCATCTAAGGAGATGATCATATGATTTTAAATCAATTCTTTTAATGTGGTGTATCATGTTTATTGAATTGGATGTGTTGGGCCATCCTTTCATCGCAGGTATAAATCTCACTTAACCATAAAATATAATCCTTTTAACGTGGTGTTGAATTTAGTTTATGTTTTGTTTAGAAATTGTTCTATGTTCATCTGGGGTATTGGCTTGGAGTTTTCTTGTAGTGTGTGTCTGGCTTTGATATCAGGGTCCTTCCGGCCTCATAATATGCATTTGGAGGTATTTCTTCCTTTTGAACTTTTTGGAAAAGTTTAAGAAGAATTGTAATTATTTTTTCTTTAAATGATTGATAGAGTTCACCTATGAAGCTATCTGCGAACACTTGAGTTGATGATTGTTGGAAATATCATGCAGTTTGTGATTCAGCTTCTATAGTATAATGTGACCCAGTAAAAACCTAATTACATTCAACTATTTTTTAAAATATGATTTTTGTATTGTATAGGAGAATAAAATGTTGAATGTGTTTTTTACCATTTTTGTAGAAATTCATTTTGTTTCACATTTAATTACAAAGTACTTAATACATGTAATCTTAGTATTCATTACAGAGTATCATATAGTATAATTTAAACTATTATATCAATAAAGATCATGTTATAAATTTTATTTCTATTCATTCTTCATTACCTGCATGAGAAAACAAATGATTAATTCAGTTGAGTGATTTGAACTTTTAAGATTATGGAGTAATAAGACAAAATGTTCACTAATATTGCCTTGAATGCTAACTCTTCAAAATATATGCTAGAAAGGCTAATTCACTCATAGTAAAGTACGTTTTATAAAGGTCACAGATATTTTATCATACAAATATATGGGGGAATATATCATTTAAGAAAAACACAACTCATAACATTAAGGAAAGTAGCAAAATTAAACTGTGTAGTATTTTTTTTCATTATTTAATAAAAAAAAGGCCTGGAATTCCCTGGTGGCTCAACAGGTTAAGGATCTTGTGTTGACACTGCTATGGTTCCAGTTCTGCTCTGGCGCAAGTTCAGTCCCAGGCCTGGGAACTTCCACATGCCTTGGTCACAGCCAAAAATAAAAACAGAGGAGTTCCCATCATGGCTCAGAAGAATCAAATCTGAATAGTATCCATGAGGACACAGGTTCAATACTTGGCCTCACTCAATGGGTTAAGGATCTGGCATTGCCCTGAGCTGTGGTGTAGGTCACAGATGCAGCCCAGATCTGGTGTTGCTTGTGGCTGTGGTGTAGGCCATCAGATGCAGCTCCAATTTGACCCCTGGCCTGAGAATCTCCATATGCCCTGGGTGCAGCCCCTAAAAAGACAAAAAATAAAAATAAAGTGAAATAAAATAAAAACAGAAAGAAAAATCCAGTTTGTTGGTGAACATAGAAGCTATTAAGGGTCTTAAACTAGATAAGAGTAAATAAAACCAAATAAAAATTATTTTTCATAGTAATATAAGAAAAATTTAGTATCTCTTGGCAACTGGAAAAAGGTGATGAAAGGACAGAGAAGGAAACCTGAGCAGTTACATTAAATCCAGCTGTAGAGGAGGGTCAGGAAGAGATCCTTCGAGTGGCAAATGGTCAGTAAAATGTAGTTTAATAATGGCTAACATTCAGCTTTTAGTCGATACTTATATGGTATTATACTATTTTAATGATTTTTTTAAAGCTAAGAATCAAGAGTAACACCCATTGGAAATCTAACACCAAGTTGAATCTAGAACACAGATGGGGAACTTAATGGAGATACAAAACTGGAGGTGAGAGTCACAAGGAGAAACCATAAGGAACCATAGTCACCTCCCATTCTCAACAATTGCAGAAAAAATTTATGGAATATACTTTTTTTTTCCCAGCACAAAAAAAGTTCAAGCAGTTTTAATGAGCTGTTAAAGCAGAGGGTTAAAGAAGTACGTTAAAGAATTTTGGTACCCAAAGGCAGCTAACACCTTGATCCCAACTATATGTGACTATTGCACTAGGAATAATGAGGACTATGAGTATTCAATACCTAGTTCAAGTCAATAAAATCTTATGTTTATTGAAGTCTAATCATTATCTCATGATTACCAGCTGTAGTTCTTCCTATACATCAGTAGAGAGCTATAGAATCATAAATATCCTTACAGAGAGAAAACATTTTCTAAAAATAAGATAATCTTTCTAAAGTTATCAATTAAAAATATAAAAAGAATTAAACTTGGAAATTGTTCCTCCCAGAGAAATTTATAAGAACATTTCAAATATAAATAATTTATTGAAAACTTTATCTAATGATTTCATTTGAAATATTCATTATTTTGCTCACTAAATGCATATTTTTATGCCAATATCTGCATTACATGCTGTGAGGGAATTTTCTAAACTTTTTTTTAATGTTCCCTTTAAGTAAGCAAGTGATTCACACTCTCAAATAAAAAATGCAAATAACCTTGATTTTGGCATTTGTTTTTGAAATAAAAAGTACTTCAAAAGCTTAGTCTAAATTTACATATCACAAGAAGAGATGAATTCTAAATCTGTAAAAATATTTATGATTTTTTATTATTCATATGTTGAGAGGTTGTTACAACAATATGGAGATTATTAAGAATAATACAGATTGCTAAAATTATATCTTGGCATTCCCAGTTCAAAATAATTGTTACACAGAAAGCAGTAAATTAGTGAGACAATATTTAAATGAATAGGACTCATTTTCAATTTTAGAGTCATCTTAGGCATAGAACATTGTCTATTTTTTTTAAAATACAGGTACTGCTATATACTTTCCCTAAATGTAATAAAAATATATTCTTAACATTTTATGGAACATGAATATAATCAACCATCAGCTTCTTCATAAAAATGATGTTGAGATTTAAGTGTGGAATTCTGTAATGGAACACAGTAGTAATGTAAAACTAGGTGGCAATTAGTAATTATTAAATATTGATCAATCATTTTTCCTTTAAATATTTTATTGAAGTGTAGCTGATTTACAATATTGTGATAATTTCTGTTATATAATAAAGTGACTCAGTTATACACATACATAGATCCATTCTTTTTCAGATTCTTTCCCCATAGAGGCTATCACAGAATATTGGGTAGAAATCCCTGTGCTATACAGCATGTCCCTGTTGACAGTCTACTCCATATATAACATGGTGCATATGCCAAACCTAAAACCCCAATCCATCCCTTCCCCTCCATCTGTCCCCGCTGGTAACCAAAAGTTTGTTTTTGAAGTCTGTGAGCCAGTTTCTGTTTCATAAATAAGTTCATTTATATGTATCATTTTTTGGTTCTACATGTAAGTGATATTGTATGTTTGTCTTTGTCTGCCTTACTTCACTTATATGATAATTAGTGTTTCATCCATGTGGTTGCAAATGGCATTATTTCATTTTTTATGGCTAACATTCCACTATACCTATGTACCACATCTTTTTAATCCATTCCTCTGTTAATGGACATTTAGGATACTTCCATTTCTTAGCTATTACAAATAATGCAGCAGTGAACACTGGGGTGCATTTATCTTTTTGAATTATGGTTTTCTTTTGGATATATGCCAAGGAGTGGAACTGCTGACATATGATAGTTCTACTTTTAGTTTTTTGAGGAAACTTCATACAGTTTTCCATATTGGTTGTACCAATTTACACTCCCACCAACAGTGTAGGAGGGCTCCCTTTTCTCCACACCCTCTTCAGCATTTATTGTTTGTAGACATTTTGATGATGGCCTTTCTGATAGGTATAATTTTGCACTTCATTGTAGTTTTCATTTACATTTCTCTAAAAATTAGTGATGTTGATAATATTTTTGTGTGTTTTTGGCCACCTGTATGTTTCATTTGAAGCAATGTCTATTTAGAACTACACTTTTTTTAAAATTAGGTTGTTTGATTTTTTTGATATTGATCTGCAAGAGTTGTTTGTATATTTTGGAAATTAATCCCTTGTCAGTCATTTTATTTGCAAATATTTTCTCCCATTCTGTTGTTTGTCTTCTCATTTTTCTCATGTGATCAACCATTTTTTAAGCATGTTTGTTAAACCTTCAACTCTAGCTCAATTCCAATTAAGATAATGTTTATACATATTATTTTACAGTTTATTTCCAATGAACTGAACTTAAACTCTGCCTTAAATCACAAATGGTGTTTTCTTACTAGTGTCCTCTAATTTTCTCTTGGAAAACAAAATAGGTGCTTTACTTGTCAGCATAGAACCCATACTTATAGGTTCACTACTTATATTTCCCTGGCATATGCATATATAAGTAAACATATATGAAGAGAGAGAGGGAGTAAGGTAGAGAGAGAGAGCGAGATACACTCACACACATACATACACTCACACACACATGCTTTCCATGGAGCAACACTCAGATTATCAAGGTATCATAAACTTTCTACTGAAAAGGCAAATAATGAGAAATTACTGTTACAGTCCAGAATTTCTTATATAAAAGTAATTTTTTTGTCCTTTTTTTCTTTTTAAGGCTGCACCCATGGCATATGGAGGTTCCCAGGCTAGGAGTCTAATCGGAGCTTCAGCTGCCGGCCTGCACCAGAGCCACAGCAATACCAGATCCTAGCCGTGTCTGGGCCTACACCACAGCTCATGGCAATGCCGGATCCTTAACCCACTGAGCGAGGCCAGGGATCAAACCCGCAACCTTATGGTTCCTAGTTGGATTGGTTTCTGCTGCGCCAAGATGGGAACTCCTATAAAAGTAATTTTTTTAAAAAACTACAATCTTCCAGTTTGTGATTATCATATACATGCTATGATATATAAAATAGATATCCAAGTATAGCACAGGGAACTATATTAAATATTTTGTAATAACTTATGAGGGAAAATAATTTGAAAAAGATATATACATATACATATATATATGAATCACTTTGCTGTACATTTAAAACTAACACATTATAAATCAACTCTACTTAATTTTTTTAAAAACTGTGCTCTCTAAAGATTACCCACTTATTTTATAGGTAACAAATTTATACCTTAATTATATTTATCTCTAAACCACAACACACAAGCATATTTGTTATTTTTGTTATTAATAACCCCTAAAAACAACTTCAATGACAAGTATATGCCATAATAACCAGTAAATCTTATTAAATATATGTCAAAATAAAGCAAAAAAATCTGAATTTTAAATATAACTTTAAACCTTCCCCCAAATAATATTGCCATTGCCAACAAAAGAATAAGGTATAACCCATAATATGAATCTGGGTTATGATTATCCAATCAATAGTTACATTTTGAACTGTGGAAAATTATTCAGTGTCCCTTGCCTGATTATTCATTTATAATGTTATTCTAATACTTTGTAAGATTGTTGCTGTGAGGATAAAATAGCATATAATGTAAAAATTCTAACAACAAGCATGACAAAAATCATGTATTTGAAATTACTCTTTTTATTTGTTTTCTCTTTCTCCTGAACATTTATTTGTTTTTTTTAATTTTAAAATACATAAAATGTTCAAACCTCTCTCTGATATTAATGGCAATGATTTTTACTGAAATTGTCTTCCTAAATGCCATTATCATCAATGTATGGATGTATAATTTATTTTATTTTTACATGTTGAAATCAGTAATTCTGAAACTGAGTCTTGAAATACATGATTTGACTCAGTAAAAATTACGCTGGCTTTCAAATAATGAAAACTTATGAATGCCAATTTGAAAACCTGACTCAATAGCAGGGTATCTGTAGAAGAAAGACAAACATTTGGATGGATGGAAAGAAAAGCAGTTCATTTGAGTATAATAAGAAGCAAAGTCTGACAACTGCAAGGGTACAAATACTAAAACTTAGGATTTTCAGAGTTCCCATTGTGGCTCAGTGGTAACAAATCATACTAGAATCCCTGAGGATGCAGTCTGGATCCCTGACCTTCCTCAGTGGGTTAAAGATCCAGTGTTGCCATGAGCTCTTGTGTAGGTCGCAGACGTGGCTCAGATCCTGCACTGTTGTGGCTGTGGCACAGGCCAAGCAGCTGCAGTTCTGAATCAACCCCTAGTCTGGTGACCTTCATATGCTGTGAGTGCAGCCCTAAAAGACAAACAACAAAAAAAAAAAAGGTAGGATTTTCAATATAAGGAGTTTATAAATATGAGTGGTTGTGATAGCTAGTTTTATGTGTCAACTTGATTGGACTCCAGAAAGCCCACATATTTAGTTAAACTTTATTCTGGATGTTTGTAGATTAGATTAACATTTAAAATGGTAGATTGAATAAAGCAGATTTTTCTCCTTAATGAAGTTGGAACTAAACTAAGCCAATCAGTTGATGGCCTGAATAGAACAAAAAGGCTATAAGAGGGAATTCTTCCCACTGGACTGCTCTCAACATTGACTTCTTCCTGCCTTTGGACTCAAGCTGAAATATTTGCTCTGCTGGGTCTGCCACCTGCCAGTCTTCAGACTGAAATCACCCCATCAGCTGTCCTGATGCTCAGGCCTTTGGTTTCTCGATGGGAGTGCACTCTCAGCTCTCCTAGTCTCCAGCTTGCCAACTCACCCTGTAGATCTGGAACTACCCAGCTTCCAGAATGGAACAAACAGATTCCTTATAGCAAATTGAAATCATATATATACAATATGATCTCCTATTTTTTCTGTTTCTCTGGAGAACATTCACTAATAAATGATGTTTTAGACAGTTTTTTAAACATCATATTTATCAAAGTATAATCTACATCCAATAAAATTCACTCCCTTAGCACACCATCATATGAGCTTTGGCAAACATACACAGTTGCATAACCACCATCTAGATCTAGATATATATTTAGTACTTCCAAGACTCCTAAAGGTTTCCTGTGCCCATTTGTTGTCACTGTCTCTGCTCTTGTCCCTACAAGTTTTGCTTTGCATTTTTTTTTTTCCTTTTCCAGGATGTCATACACATAGGTCAGTTTTCCTCAAGAATAACATAGTATTTGAAGAGGAGTGGACAATAATACTGACAAATGATAAGGTAGTTACACCTTACAGATTTCAGAAGTGGATCTCTATCTTGTCTTGGAAATGATAGACTATGGTAGGAAGAAGACAAATTTTAAAGTCTGCAATTCCTAGGAATGAATACAAAGTCTTACACATCTTGCCTGTTCTTCATGATACTGTTTTGAGAAATGGGAGGAAATGCTCATGTGGATAGGTTCTCTTGATCTATAAATACGGTAGGATCTGCATATGGTTTAATAGGACAAAAAGTATTACGCAGGTGATTGAGGAAGATCACAACCGGTATTAGGTTGTAACACCAATGGGTGTTTTTGATGTGGGACATGACATGATCAGAGTTGTTTTTTTTCATGTAAAATTGATTCGATGTTAAAATATTGGAACAACTGGTTGAGAAAAACTCTCCAGTATTTAGCACTGATCAAATAATGATAAACTTTGTCTTCCTGGGTTCGTGGCAAGAGAGGGGCCGAAAGAGACTCGATGAAGGCTCATGTTTAAATAAAACAAGTTGATTTTTTTGGCAAGATGAAGAGGTTCATTTAATCCAGGTAAAATTTGAAATTACAAACCTAGATTTTCATTAGTATGGAATAAGTCATTGGGAGAGAGACTGGAAAGGACTGTGGGTAAGCTATGCAGTGCCATTAAATAGGAATTTACTCCACTTAAGAGACAGATACAGGGCTCGAGCAAGGAAAGAAGGGGAGTAGGAGAGTACAGGGTCAGAGAAGCCAAGGGAACAGAATCAAAAGGAGGGAGGCAAAAATTTAAGTTGGAGGAGGGAAAGCAGGATGGGCATGTCAAAAAGGAATATCACATTTATTGGCATTTTATTGTACTGAGTGCTTTCTGATATCCTTTAGAATTTTCTCTCTACAACTATTCTGAAAAGTAAAAATCCAAGGTTCACAAAATTTTAAAGGGGCTGACCAAGGTCACACAACAAGTAAAATGCAGAACTGAAATTCAATCCTAGATCTTAGAGAGAGAGTTATGAGTTCTTTTGAAGTGGTCATAAGAAAGCTACTGGACATCATCAAAAAAGTGATTTAGGAGGATTGTGGCAGCATAAGGGAGATCGAAAGAGATTAAAAAGTGAGCAGATAGTGAGAAAGTGGGGCCCTATTCTTTCAAGTTTTGAGAAAGGGGAGACGAAGATAACTGAGTCAAGGGATTAACAGTGTCAAAGGGGAGATCTCAGTGATGGATGGAATTTAAACTGATGGTAAGAAGGTTGCAGGGAATAAAACTTTAAGAGCTATCAGACATCATAACTCTCTGCAATGCTTTTCTTAGCAGATAACTGAACTATAGTTATTTAAATGTTTTTGAGAGCTTTAAATGAGGGGGCTCTGTTATTTTAGCTGTTAGCATTGCTTGTTATATTTATTTTTATTAAAATTGAGAACTTGAGTTATTTTCTGAGACCAAAGTTATGCTTTTGTTTTCAAAAAGTTTTGTTGAAATCTAGTTGACTTGCAATATTGTGATAGTTTCTGCTGTACAACAACGTTCAGTTATACACGTACAACATGTACATATTTTAAAGAAAATTGCATGAATATTTTTGGCAATGGTTCCACTCTAGAAAGGTGAAGCTTGAGACACATAAGAAGTGGGATCCTTAACATTGTAAAAGGCTGATTTTATTGTGGGTAGATTCCCATTCCTTTTATTACCCCTGTGTGTATGTTTGACAAATGTTTGCCTGTATTGTGTGTGTGTCTGTGCGTCCAGGCTCATGGCTTTGCTTCTGTTCAGGCAATGCCTGTGGAAATACAGAAGCAAGGAGTAGATGAAGACACAAAAAACCTAGAGACATACCTTCATCTCATGCTACCAAAGAACAATAAAAACATCAGACTCAGTTATGTGTGAGATCTAAACCTGAATTTTGAACATTGCCAGTTAACATTATTGAATGCTAGCCATGTTCTAAGTGACTTTTTTTGTCTGTTTTTTTAGGGCTTAATCCATGGCATAGAAAGTTCCCAGGCTAGAGTTCAAATCAAAGCTGCAGCTGCCGGCCTACACCACAGCCACTGTAATGCCAGGTCTGAGCAGAGTCTGTGAACTATACCACAGCTCATGGCAATGCCTGATTCTTAACCCACTGAGCAGAGCAAGGGATCGAACCCACATCCTCATGGATACTAGTTGATTTTGCTACCGCTGAGCTAAAATGAGAACTCCCTGAGTGCATTTTTTATGCTTTTGTGTATGTGTCACGTGAAATAAGTCATTTAATCCTCTTAACAGTCCTCATACCTAGGTATTACTATGGTATCTCTTTTATAGAAATGAAAGTCTGTAATTTCCCTAAAGTCACAAAACTGGTAATAGGAAGAGTCAGGTTGACTCCAGGACTTAAAACTCCAGAGCCCAAGTTCTTAATGATTGCCCTATTGCCTCTGTAAAACACAGACATGGAGGAGAAAACTCATGATGTGATGATTATTCTCATGGGGCAGCCATGGTATAAGAAAATTTCTAATGAGTGAGAGATTTTTTCAGATGTGGGTGTGTATTTTGAATGATCTGGAAGGAGGATAGTATTGGGATGAAAAATTAGGTTTCGAATCCACCTTCCAAAGGCAGATCTATGAACCGCATGACTGTGGCAGGATGGTCTAATTTCCCTAGATAGTATATTAACTAGATTTAATACTGTGACTGTCCCAATTCCTAATCTATCTTACATAGAATATCCAGAACAGCAATCACAGGGGAAACTAAGTAATTAATGGCAATTTTTGTTGGCTTTGAGTTCAAAAGTCTCAATTTATGAATAAGACAGAGAATATTTGGAAAGAGTCATAGCTGAGGAAGAATATTGTCCCTTTCCCTTTGTTTTCAGGCTGATAGAGTTGAGGAAGAAAATAGCTTTCTTTTTAAGCTTATGGAACTGAGAAAAGAAAGTGGCTGTGGTCTTATTAAGAATTTTAAGAGATGTTTTCCTTCCCACAAAGCCATGGAGCATAAAATAGACAAAGCCCCATGGAGGCAAGGGACAGGGCATTCCTGAGGAGCCCCTTGGACTGCGATTCTTTGGACCATTTTGGAATAATGTGATTCTGCCCCCGTTTACTCAGCTGTTTATGAGAGTCAGGATAACTGAGGGGACCTGCTGTCCAGTGTTCCCAACATCTATCTGAAGTACAGGCCACAAATACTTACTCCCTCCTTCTTGAAATGCTTCCTTAACTTGCCTTCTGGGACTTCGCTCTTGTTTTCCCTCCTTGCATTTTCACTTTCTGATTCTTCTTCACTTTCATCTTTTCAAAATGTCACTGTGACCCATAAGTGAAGAATTCTTCTAAACTCATTGCTTTATAGATGAGCTACATGCAGGCAATTCCTAAACGTATATCTCTAGCTTGAATCCCTTCTCTGGCCTCCAAACATGAATGCTTAATTATTTCCACAGTTTCTTCACTCACACATTTAACAGTTTTCTCAAACTGACTATGCCAGGAAGTAATGCTTAAACCTCTTCCCGACCTAACCCTAAACCTGCTTTTCCCATATTCTTTCCCACCAGTAGATAATTTAATTTCTTCACTATTTCTAGTCACAAAACTTACAGTCATCATTTTCATTTATGCAGCAAAAACGTATTGAGCACCTGCAAAGTGTCTCACAATGTGCTATGCAGTTCTACAACAGTGGAAAAAACAATTATCCCTATCCTCTTACTGGTTCCAATTAAAAAATTAATAAATAGATGGAAACCTCAATTAAATAGAGTTTGGAGAACAGCAGCGGGAGCTTGCAAGCCCTGCGAGGATAGTAGAGCCCAACAGGAGGAAGAAAGATTCTGCTTCTTTCTTGGCAAGGACTCAACCAATGAAAAGCCATGACTCTATATAATTACTTCATCCTTTTCAACTTCCTTTTTCCCTCCATAAAAGCCTTTTCTTGCTGTATGGGGACTTGCAGGCAACTCACCATGGTGGCGGATCCCAAATTGTTGCTTTCTGCTGATCCTAAATAAGTACATTTTTGATGGAGAATATATCTTGCAGCCTATTTGTTTCAGGTAAACATTTAGTAGCCTATGTGGAGACCAAAGAGGACTCCAAAGAGTCTCTGGTTTGGTAAGCAAGCAGGTGCAGTCCCCATGATTGAGACTGTTGGTGTTCACTGCTTTTCTTGTCAACTCTGAAGTTTGAAGTTGTATATTTTCTACTGGAACCAACCTCATGCTCTGTAGGCTTTATTTGAGATCTATTTAAAGGTTTCCTCTTTTTTTGGTTAAAGCCTTGTTCTGCATGCAGATACTCATTTGGCACTTCAGATTGATTTGAGATCAGACTGTTTCACTGAAACTGGCCAGCCTTCAGCCCATTCCCTTCAGAACAGGGGGTGCTTATCCAGAATTTGGCTAATCTTCAACAGATTCCTGTGTGAATGAGATTTTTATTTATTTATTTTCTCTGAAATAGTGCTGAGCTTTTCAGCCTTCAGCCTATTCCTTGGAAAGACTTTCTTTCTGCTAGGGACTAGTTTAAAAAGAAAGAAAGAAAGAAAGAAAGAAAGAAAGAAAGAAAGCCTCCCGTCTGGCTCCTCTGAGACCAAGCTGTCTCCTTAGAACTGGCTAGGATCGGTTTGCAAGTGTTTGAATTAAGCCATTTGTGCTATAAGCTGTTTAAGCTGTTTGAAAATTGTTCTTTACTCTAGAGGAAAACCTCTCAGAAATGGGATCCCAGTAATCTAAATATTTTTAAGACAACCCCTCCACCCCCATGACACACACAGAAACTCTGCCTGATTTTATGTATAAAAATCACAGTCCTTTCAATGCATATTTCCTTTTTTTTTTCCTTTTTTTGCCTTTTAGGCTGCACCCATGATATATGCAGGTTCCCAGTTTAGGGGTCGAACCAGAGCTGGAGCTGTTGGCCTACACCCCAGCCACAGCAAAGCGGGATCCAAACTGCATCTGTGACCTACAACACAGCTGACGACAACGCAACGCCAGATCCTTAACCCACTGTGCGAAGTGCAGGATCGAGCCCGCCACCTCATGAGTACCAGTCATATTCGTTTCCACTGTGCCACAACAGGAACTCCTCAGTGCACATTTATAAGTTTAATTAGACTAACCTGAGCAAAAGCAATTTAGAATAACAGTGGCCACTATGGGAAACTTTTGAAATTCTCTGACTTAATTTCAATGCCAAAATGGACTATAGTAACAATATTTTTCATATATGAGTGGAATGCTTATTTTAATTGGTATTTTGAGGCTTCTCAACATTACCAGGAGTCTTAAGTTGCCTCCATGCAAAATAAATTTTAAGATTAACCAAGGCAAGCAAATAATTATATAAGGATAAAATGGCTCCAGAAGCCTCAGGCTCTTCTTCCTTGTATCCTTGTCTCAGGCTTTACCTCTGGTACCATCTTTCTCTCTCTCTGATCTTCATGGCCAAAACTTACCTCAGGAACTGTATACCTCCTTTCCTTTCACACCACATATGCCTCCATATACACTGAAATATCCCAGAGTGATTCTCTAGCCCAACTTCCCCTTTTCTCTGAAAATTTCTCCACTCTCTTCTCTTTTGAACTTGTCAGAACCTATGCCTTTACAACGAAACCTTCTGAGGATCCAGAGACTAAACCATTTTTTATAAATGGTTTAGTCTCTGGATCCTTCGTTTATTTTACCTGAAGACCCTCACAAATTTACTGAGAAATTTAGTGCAGTCAATTAAACTTACCAACCTTGTTTCTCAGACTTATATCAGCTAGTGTATATGTTGCCAGTGTAGGCAAGACCCAGAACTGTATGAAAACTGTTAACTAGGAAAGTCTCTAGAATTACAACTGGGAGATCATCCTACTAACTTATTATATTATTGGCCTCCAATAAGCACTAGGCAAACTCATCAAGCAATTCCTAGAGCTATTCCAGAGCCTGTCAATTCAGATTTGTGCATAAAAATTTGATGAAACTTTTTATGACTATTGTAATTGACTTCAGATTGTTTTTGATGAGAATTCTGGTCTTCTTTTAAATGTGGATTCCACCTGGTTAGCTTATTAATAAGCTGAAGCAGGACCTTCACTTTCTGGAAACACAATCAAGATGGCATGGGAAACTATCAAAGCAGCTCTATTACACTCTCGATGAGCCACCTCCAATGAAGAGCATCAAAGTTCTTGATATTCAAAACCACACATGAAGTCTCCTAAATGAAACCAGAACCCTTTTGATTTCTGCTATTATTGCAAAAAGTTAAGATAGTGCAAAAGAGATTTTTACAAAGGTAAGCGCTTTGGGCATTTTCAGGCATCTAACCAGACATGTCTCAGTAATGGGCCTTCAAAGAACTATGGGAGTGCTTCCCAATCGTATCTCTTATTCAGCTTGGAAAAGCATTTCTAAAGATTGAGGGTGAATCTCTTACAGTCTTAGGTGACACTGAAGCTACACTTTTAGTGTTTAATGCCACTAACATAAAGTAGCCCCTGACTCAGTTTACTAAAATAGCTCAGAAAGTGGGATCTCTAATGAATCTCAATAGGTTCCTGTCTCTGAATGTTTTCCCTTTGTTTAGGTCCTTTGAGAGCCACATGGTCTCTTCTCCTTAGTTCCTCTACCTACATCCATTTATTAAGCTGAGACTTCTTAGAGATGTAAAATCCTGAAATGTATTTCTTTCCAAAGAGGGAAATCTCAAATTTGATAAGAGTCATCAAAATAACCCTCCAGGTAAAATAAATGATGCTTTGATATCTTTTACTCCATCTCTGACAGGACTAGAGCTGCTTCTGGAAACATTGACCATTTGCCTCTATTGAATCAGTTAGTACTTTTCTTGGGCAAAATCTCCAAATGATCTTGACAAAATTCACAGAGTACCTCCCATCAAGATTAAATGGACTTCTCAAAGCCTCTTCCCAAATCAATCAACATTCATAATTAAAGAAGGCCCTCAGGGCATAAAGCCTATAGTATTCAGGACTTATCATCACTTGTACTAGCCTCTGTAGCTCTCCCATTATACTGATGAGAAAAGTGAAAAGCCCAGTCTAGACATTTGTTCTGGAGCTCCAGGATGTAAATGATATCATTATCCCTTGACACGCTGTTGTGTAGTTGTGTAGTTGAATTCCCCCACGTTTCCACTGATTTTTGATTGAATGTCACCTTATCAGAGAAAATTTCCCATATCATTCATTTTTTTTTCTTATTAACAATGAATTTTATTTCAGTTATAGGTGTACAAAGATCATAAGTCAATTTGATAGATTTTGTGTCCCAAACCCACAGTGCATCCCCCCACCCCCCAGATTGTCTTATTTGAAAAACCAGGGTTTTCCAAATTCTGTGAGTCATTGTCTGTTCTGCAAAGAAGTTCATTGTGTCTCTCTGGTTTCCACATGTAAGCGGTAGCATTGGATGTTGCTGTCTAATTGTCTGACTGGTTTCACTTCGTATGATAATTTCTAGGTTCATCCATGTTGCTATAAATGTTGTTATTCCGTTCTTTTTAATGGCTGAGTAATATTCCATTATGTGTATGTACCATATTTTCCCTATCCACTCCTCTGTTGATGTGTATTTAGGTTGTTTCCATGACCTGGCTTCTTCCCTCTCTAGCTGCTTTAGATGTAAAGTTAGGTTGTTCATTTGAGCTTTTTCATGTGTCCTGAGGTAGCCTTGTATTGCTATATACTTTCCTCTTAGAACTGCTTTTGCTGCATCACAGAGGTTATAGAGTGTCATGTCTTTGTTGTCATTTGCTTCTAGGTATTTTTTAATTTCCTCTTCGATTTCTTCAGTGATCCATTGGTTGTTTTCTTGTTTTTGTATCCATTCGGCTAGTCTA
>PVHT020000078.1:303372-430541 GCA_004024745.2 Catagonus wagneri | reverse complement strand
CCTGCACACAAGCCCCGCTGGCCTTCAATGCCAGATGCTCCGGGGGCTCTTTCTCCCTGTGCCCAATCCCCAGGCGTGGGGTTTTGACGTGGGGCTCAGAACTCTCAGTCCTGTAGCTGAGTCTCTGTGATGCAGTTACTTTCCAGTCTGTGGGGCTTCCCACCCGGGAGGTATGGGGTTGCTTCTATCGCGTAATCGCTCCTCCTACCTCTTGATGTGGTCTCCTCTTTGTCTTCTGGAGTAGAATACCGGTTTTGGAAGTTTAGAGTCCATTTGGTTGAAGGCTGCTCTGCATTTGGTTGTAGTTTTACTGTTTTTTGGGAGAGAAGTTGAGCTCCAGTCCTTCTATTCCACCATCTTAATCCAATCTCCTTCCCATATAATTGAAAAGAAAGCAAAGAAGGAAGAAAGGGAGGGAGGGATAGAGGAAGGGAGGGATGAAGAAAGAGAGAGAGGGAGGAAGGAAAGAGGGAAGGGAGGGAGGAGAGCGGGAGAGATGGAGGGGGCAGGAAGGGAAGTCATGCTTCTTTATTAAAGGAATTTGAACTAATTTACTACTAGTCTTATGAGAAGCAAGATTAATAGGTGAAAGGTTTTCTAGATATTAAAATATGTATATCATGATATTATATTTAGAAATGGCTCATTTATAAATGCAGGGATAAATATAAATGTAGGGAGTCCTACATTTAGCTATGAGTAATTCATTTCCTTGAGTCAAACCTTAATATTTACTTTCTATATATTACAAAACTTAACAGCTTCTTAATTTTTTAAAATTCACAAATATAATGATGTATAAACTATATAAACAAGACAAATTATATAAAACACATATATCTATATTGTCATTTATTGATACAAGAAGAAATGACTTTTGTCTATAGTACGGTTTTACTATTTTAAATTAGCATTACTTTCATTAAAAGATAAATGAAATAGGAGTTCCCATCGTGGCTCAGTGATTAACAAATGTGACTAGGAACCATGAGGTTGCAGGTTCAATCTCTGGCCTTGATCAGTGGATTAAGGATGCAGCATTGCCGTGAGCTGTAGTGTGGGTTGCAGACATGGCTCGGACCCTACTTTGCTGTAGCTGTGGCGTAGGCCAGTGGCTACAGCTCCGATTAGACCCTTAGCCTGGGAACCTCCATATGCCGTGATTATGGCCCTAGAAAATGCAAAAAGACAAAAAAAAGTTAAATTAAATATATTTTTCACATATTACTGCAGGATCAAGAATAATAAAAATAGTTTTTTGCTTAAATCAGTAATTTTAAAATATAAAGATAAAAGTAAGGCAAGTATTCGAATAGAACTGCAGGTTCAGATATACTAACACAGTTTCAATTGGACAAAATTCTTAAGCATCCAGTAATTCCTGTTCTCTCTGTAAATGCACAGATGGAGGTGAGATTCCATTTATTCTGCCTTACAATGGTATAAATTCCTTGAGGCCTTCTTTATTATAGTTCCATAATTCTTCTTTAGAAAATGAGAGAGTCAGCATTACTCCTTTTATAAAGATCATCATAGAATCAATAAGTAACATTCTAAATTCATTCTTCGCATCAGCAGGCTCTCTTTCTGTTCTCTCATCCTGTTCAACACCATCTGAGGTTGTCACTAAACCTTCAGCATCAGGTTTCCCTAGCAACGCAAGGCCTTTTTCTTTCTCCCACTGTCTATATGTGAATTTTAAAAAAATTAAATTTGTGATAATCCCTGAAAACACAAGAAAGCATTCAGTCTGAGACATATGAAATTAGCAATGAAAATGATGAGTTACAAATGTAATTGGAAATAATTAAATTGTGGAGGAGTACTTTGCTTATGGATTTATACAAAGCTCCAGATGGTGGCTTTCTGTATTCGTCTCCAGATTAGCTAAATAAAGGCCAAGACTTATGTCAGCCTGCACATGGCTTTAATGAGTTTACCCTTACACTGCTGCAGGTTAGGGCTTTTAGTGCTTTGTTTCAGAAGACACGTATAAAAGAAGCCTTATTTGATTAGGGTTCTGAGAAACAAAATGATACAGGCTAGGCATGTGCAGACATTAACAGTAATCAGGAGCATCCTAGGGTTGCAAGCTTCCTTGGCTAATGGTTGAAAATCAAGGGTAAGTTGTACTTGATTCCACCTAGAAATTACTTTCCTATTACAAGATAACAAAACTGATTCAACAACAAAGACCTTTGTTGTAGCTGATGCAGCAACAAAGATCTCTAATAGCCATCAAAAATGTTTCTTTAATCAAATAATTTTACCTTTTCTCTATAAAACTTTTTACAAAATCATCCTTGTCATATGCTTAAGGATATTCTACTTAAGTCAAAAAAAACTGCTGTGTATTTTTTGGATCTGCAAACAAAGAATATCATTTTGTTTTCCTCCGAGGGACAGAATCTGAAGGACTGCCAAAGAGCCTTTATTTAATCATAAAGTGTTTATGATTGCTTGAAATTTGAAAGTTTTCTCCCATTGTCTCCAGCATACATAGTACTATGAAATGTCAATTGCAAAAGAAATTGTATGGTTCTCACACCTTGTTTACAATGTTACTCAAATCTGGAAATACTTAAACCAGTTTTATGGAAGTGCCTTTTATTCTCATGTTAATGCTTTCCGGTTTTCCCCCCTTTGTGATGCTCTAGAGACTGCATTTCCTTTTGAGTTGTTAACGTTCCTATAGCTTATCAGATATTTATTGTTTTATAAGATGTAAAAGTTTCAAATGTCAAACACGCTTACCTCATTAACATCCTGTCGATCTTGTTTTATTATTTAGGTGATGTATGGCTCAGGATAGATCAGAACTAGTAAATTCTTCAGATTTTAATTAACTTAAAAATCATTGGTTAGTTATTGCAACATTTAAGAAATTACGTTTTTCGAACTGCTTAGTCTACAGTATTAAAATGACAAGCCTGTTTCTTAAAGTGTTAACTTCAGTTATTTTAAAAATTAATATAATAGTATAAAATACTTTCATGAGGACTAATGTGAATATGCCTTTCTATTATTATGCCTAAAATTTGCTAAATGGCAAATTTCATAAAATTCATGTGATAATCAGTGTTGATACATGCATATAAATTTTGTGATGTATTGGTAGTATCATCTCTAATGGAAATTTTTATTTAACATTTAATATTCAGGAAATAATGATAACAGTTTACATTATTAACAGAATTCAAGAAACACAATATTTTTACTGGATTAAGTGTGTTTACATTCTCAAGACAAATTGCAGTTAACAACTCAGATTTTTAGAAAGTATTAACAGACTCTTAGTTTTTACCTTTCTGGGATGTTGAGCTACAATTAAAATTTGAATTGGCTTAAAATAGCTCTTGTAAACTAAAGAAATATTTAGACCACTTTATCTCTATTTAGAATTTAAAAAGTCACAATCTTGATTTTACGTAAAACAATTTTATAATTATTAATAATATATTTTACTCCGTGTTCAGGAGCTCAAGAACTTAAATGCCTAAATAAGGAAAGCTCCATGTTGCAGCAGCCAAAAACCAAATAAACAAACAGCAGACAACAGAAGAGCAAATTTTTAAAATTTTCTGCATAAAAACTAACTGGATAAAAAGCTTTGTGAGGACAAGGAACAACCTCAACTCCGTTTTCCTACTGAATTGCCAAAACTGAACACCAAGCCCTTCATTTTGGAAGCACAGAACAAATTTTGAATTAGCATGTTAAAAAAACAAAACTGCATTGAGTAACTTGGTTCTATTTTCCAATTCCATTATTTTAAAATAGTAAGCTTAGCGGGAAAGAAAAAGAGGAAGGAAGCCCACAAAGAAAAGGAAACATTTCTTGGGGAGAGTTGCCCAGAAAAGTAGGCTCATCCTCAGCTATTCCAGGCTTACGTTTTCACCTTAGTTCACCAAGGTCCTTTGATTTCTGCTGGGTTCTTGCCCTAAAAAAACAATGGCCGAGGACTTCATTGTTTCCCAAGGGTGGATTAAATGGTCAGGGGGCTAAACGTTAAATAATCTCCATAAAAATCATATATACTTGTTGTAGCTTACAGTAGTGTTCATCTATTTTTGGAAGAGGTAGTCTCGTCAAATTGAAGGTTTTTTTTACTACTTTCTATCCCCACTGATAAAAGTAAATGCTTTATTTCAATTCTATCTCATTACAGGATTCAAAAAGTGAAAAATAATAAAAACAATTAAAAAGTGATAATAAAGAAATAAAAGTAATAAAAAAATGGGAAAATTCAAAAATTTTTTCTCAGAGGAAATTATATCTTAAAAGATCATGAAGGTAACGTGTATGAAAAAGAGGAAGGAAACCAACAAATATTTTTCTTGAAAAAACAATGGGGAAGAAACAATCCTTATCTTTGAATAAACTAGAAGAAACACAAATTATAAATTATGACTTAGGTCATATACCAGGTTTTGCTTAAAGAGAACTTAGAGGGTACCAAGGTCTTGGGGATTGAACCACCTCCTCCTGTTCTCAGAAAACTGATTTGAGATCATACCCTGGTGGACCCACTTTCCAGGTTACATTCTTTTTAACCAAGTACATTTTCTAATATGAATGATCAAAATAGTAGTTACTAAATTTGTGGTGATAAGGTTGTTGAAGAAACAGAAGGTAACCATCCATTGGTTTTACACTTTACTTTGGAAAGTTGCTTAGAAATAAAATAAAATGGAAGGTTAAATTATAAATTTGTGCCAACTTATTTTACAGCAAGATGTAGAACAGCATCAGAATTTCCATCAAGCACATGCTTATCCTTGGAAAAAGAAATGTAAACCTAAATTATAATCATAACTGTACTTACTGAATTTAGAATCTAAAGAAGTGAATTATTAGTTTAGAATGTAGTTGAGCATGTCAGTTGAGCTCTGAAGTCAGACACAACTGGATGAAAAGTCTTACTCTGTCACTCATTAGCTTTGCAACTTTGAGCAAATTATTTTTTCTTATTCATGTTGTGTATAATATGCTTAGCACAGTATTTGTGAATTAAGAACAGAACATATGTTCAGGATTATGAGTTATTATGTGGGTTGCATGCTTTATTAGACAAAGAATGACCAAAGTGTCTGTGTGGACATCGGCAGTATATTTAACACTAGGATTGTACCAGTGGAGGTTTTATATCAGATTTTGCCACTCCTTAGAATTTGATTTCCTTCATGGCTTCTTTTCAGCTTCCTTCTCAAGGACCCCCAATTTCAATGCACTCATTCTCCAGACATGATAATATTGCCTTATAAGATTACAAACAAATCTGGCAGTCTTGGAAGCCATCTTTAAAGTGACATAGCAGATCTATGCCAGTCTAGTACATGATAAGCTTACACTTACTGCACAGAAAGTAATTCATTTCTCTCTTCTATAGCCTTGGGGAAAACCTAATTAGACTTTGCAAATGTCAGTAATAGACTTTACTCATTATACTGTGTTTCCCACAATTTTGGAGCAACACATTTATCAGAACCCTAAGAACGTATTTCCATCATTTTCGAAGTAAAAATTTGGCTTCCAAAGCATTATAAGCTGAATACAATATAGATAATAAAAGAATCGTTTTAATATTTTAAGTAGGAATAGGAATTCATTTTTTTATTTGGAGAAAATAAAAATACACATGGAGCCAATTCATTTTGCTGATTCAAATTCTTGAATAGAATACATCCATAATAAAAAATTAATAGTCATCTATTTAACTTACTTATATGCTAATATACAACATTAAAACAATGTTTATTAAATATTTCACTTAAATTTTAGGATATATATTTTACATAATCAACTAACAATTTTATTTGTAAAAAAAAATCCTCAAACAAGCTAAATAATTTCTTATTATATATATTCTATGTATTATTTATATATATATATGTGTATATATATATATATATATATATATATAATCTATCTCAGTAAAGTGGTATAGCAAGCTGGAGATGCATGGAAGAGTTATGTGGCAGCTCTCAGTCTTAAGGCTGTACAGATACAGATTCTTCTTTGAGGCATCTCAGTATTTTTCTCTTAAGGCCTTGAGATTGCATGAGACCCATCTATGTAATAGAAGGTAAAGTGCTTTACTCAAAGGGTACTGATTTTAATGTAATGACATCTAATAAATATCTCTTCTGCAACATCTAGATTGGTGTTTGCACCCAGTGTACCATGGCTTCGCCAAGTTTACACACAAAATTAACATACTCATACACATGTACGTGCATACACATATATACGTGTATATACACTGCCTTGTACTTGATAAGCTAATTTTTTTGATTGTTACAAAAAAATAAAGTCAATTATGTCAAATCAGCTTAAATACTATTATAAACTCAAATTAACAGTATTTTTTGTTTATAAATTATACCTTATTATGAAATTGGTAGATGTTTAAGATAAAATTAACTAGCTCTAGTAAAGATAAATACGATTATTAGGGAAAAGATCCTTTTCTTTTGGAAAAAAAAATCAAGGAAATAAGATAGGGAAATACTCCGTGCAGAACCCAGGGTAAACAAGTGACAGCCAATGAAAACAGGCTGAAGACAAAACTGCTCCTAACCTCCTCAAACCTGTGGAGATGTGACTTCTGGAACATGGCGGTCACAATATTTGAGATTATCTTGTTGGCCTCACCTTGATTTGTAGACCTTCAATAATGCCTTTGTGGATTTACGCTGGGACCAGAGAAATATACTTTAGTATTAAAAGAATGCAACCCAATACCTCATAAAATAATAAACTGCAATGAAATTACAAACTTCCGACTAAAATAAAAATTCTCCAGATAGGTATGCATCCTTTAATTCATGTATTTACTTATTCCACAAATTGTTGTGAGCATGCATGTTCCCTGCATGGTTCTAGGTTCCGAGAAAACAAGAATTAATTTGACCGTAAATGTTACTAACCTTAAGCTTTTATCTCTGAGGAGTAGAAAAATCAATATGCAAATAAGAAAGAAAATAATCAGTAATAATCTCTATGAAGAGAATTCAAATCTAGTACTCTTGGATGTTTGCAAGAATTACCCTGGGGTATTTATCCAGCAGAGGAATACTTGTGTATAATTTTTAACTTTTTTTTTTTTAACCTCAATGAGTACAAGCTCTTAGTGCCTTAAGATGAACGGATAACCTAG
Organism: Catagonus wagneri; assembly: GCA_004024745.2. NCBI lineage: Eukaryota > Metazoa > Chordata > Mammalia > Artiodactyla > Tayassuidae > Catagonus > Catagonus wagneri. The sequence continues at coordinate 423,382 of PVHT020000078.1, read as the reverse complement.
CCCAGGTTGCTTAACAGCTATTCTGTGCACTCATGTCAGACAGCCCCTGGGAATGAAATTGGAATCTCACTATTGCTCATATCTTTGCTCTTGTGTTTCCCAACTCACTGTGAATTCCTTCAAAGCAAAGTATGCACCTAATTTTTTCTTGCAATTAACCCATGCCTATTATGATGCATAATATAAAGAATTGAAAAAATATTTCCTTAGTAAAGGAAATGTATACTTATTATCAATTTTAAAAAAATGTTTAAATTAAAAAGAACACGACTTTTAAAATACCAAAATACGGCTTTGAAAACTTTTTGGAAATGATAAATTACTAGATAACTAAACTATGCAAAGGTCAGCTTCATAATAAGCACAAATAAGCATCCAGGAAACCGTATCAACTCACATTCAAAACAATAAACAACACAAATATAAACAAGATGACAAATGAATAAATGTGCAAGAAACAATAAAGGAAAATTATTTTTATTTGGCCTAAATCAAATGCTTTTGTTAACATTAATTAAAAGTTAAAGAAAAAAACATTCTTTATGAATAAGATCCACTTGCACCTTTGTCTGACGAATAGATATCATCTAAATATACTATTTGAAATCATAGATTCATTCCCCTGAATCTCCCCTCTCAAGCACACACACAAATATTTTATTACTGTGTCATTATAAGTAACTCATCTGATGGACAACTATTTTAGCCCCTCTTTTCAAAGTGTTAGGCTTGTAAGTTACTTATTATCTTGTGTCTTATTTGTGGTAACACAGTATCTTTGAAATGTCACATATGGGCTTGATTTGTAGGCTCTAAAAATGTATTTTTTTGCCTTAAAATCTGTGGCTAAGGATATAATTTATTAGGCTTTTGGGATCCTGACAGGTTGCAATTAAGATAGATGAATTGATGTTATGAATCCACGTCTTCGTCAATGAATGCTTCGTATCGGTTCCATTGCCTATTTTATCACTTCACAAGCTAGGCTCTTCTAACATTTATATTATTTGGGGTTTTTGTTTGTTTGTTTAATTCTGAATGCCTAAGACCTAATCATCTGGTAAGAACCCAGAAAGAGAAAAAATATTGTAGGTGTTGTTTATTTCTAATTTTAAACTTGATGGAAAAATGGAGAGAAAAGGCTTGTGTCAAAAAATAAAATACGTAGCTGTAGTATTTTCTCTATGCACTTGTGAATATTTACTTGTTTTATTTTCAGTGAGTCTCATGAGATTAGTAAATTAAATCTACAGATAATCAACATCAGATCTATTGAACACCTGCCTGTGCAGACAGACTGCTAGATCAGACCCCAGTCACTCAAGCCTGGTAATGACATGTACATTACGAATCATACCTGCAGTGAAAAATTACTGTAAAAGTCACCTTTGTGAAACAGTTAAGGTGAATTTCACTTTAGTTTATGGAAGATAATTTTAAAAATGCTTAAAGTACATGATGAAGCAGGTATACTAACAAATACATATTGAACACTATTTTATTTTAATTATTAGCAATGTTAATAATAATTTTAAAAGAGGGTAAAGATACATGTTTATACAAAGAGAATTCACTTGAAAATATGTGTATATATATATATATATATATATATATATATATATATACATATATATATATACATATAGGTATACTGGCTGAGTTTTTTAGCTATTTAATCTTTTCATGCTTTTCTGGTCCTAATATAACCATGACTAGCTTACAAAATTCAGTTCAGTCTATTTTGAAAGTAAAGATGTACACAATTCATTTGATCTTAATTGTAACAGGGAAAGTGATATAGAATAAACAGAAACTCTATAGTCTAACCAGTCTGAGATATTCTTCATTTTCTTTGTCTTTTTTAAGAAAGATGGTTTAAATTCTCAGTTTTTATTGTAAGCAATATGTATTAAAATACATTGTAACTTTAAAATACTTTGAAATGATTTTTGAATTATTTATTTTTGTAAAAATTATTCTGTTTTTTAATCTACAAGATTCATTTATACTTTACTATTTTATACTTTATGCATTTTACAAATAATTAAACATATAGGAAACTTTCTATATTCTTAGTTCTCCACATGGTTTTCATTAATTTTAATTTACTTTTTTTTTCAAAAGCAGAGGAAGCTATTTGAAATAATGGGAGGAGTTAATAAAATCAAGACTCCTCTTAAAATATATTACACAAAATAAATTGCTTTCAGAATAAATTATAAAATCACATTAAAATTATCAACTTTGAATATCATTTAATATGCATGTAACATATTTAAGTAATACATTGAAGACATTAAATTGTACTTTAGTATCAGTTTGTACTCTGAGCCAAATATGGTCATAAAAAAGATATTCAGATAAATGAGGTAGGTTTTTTTTTTTTCTTTTTCCTGTGCATGGCATATCTTAATCTATCTCTGAGAATTCAGCTTAAAGTGTTTAATGAGATCTTGGCCTGGAAACTAAGGTCAGAACTTTTGAATAATACAACAGAATTTTTAACTCTCATTAAATATTCACTGATGGAGGCAGAAGGAACATTTGCTTTATAAGGACTGCTGAGTTGGAAAAAAACCTATTCATTTATAGTTTTAAATTTTTCTGGCCAAAATATAATAGATCATTCCATTCCAGTATAATCACCCTGAGTTGTAAAATAGACCCCTTATGAAACCAACCCCAATGGAAATCTAAGATTTTGTGCAGATTTAGAATAAATATTTTCTAACAAGTTTAAGAATCAAATTCCAGAATTGTATTTACCTTGCAAGTTCTAAACATTTTGTATAAATACAGAGCTCTGTTTGTGTGTTTGAGTATTCACAAAATATAGACTAGCCCAAGTGCCACTTTATAATTGTATAGTTATGTTTATATAGCTCAATACTTGATATGAGTTAGTTTTCCATAAAAATCAATAGAAAATGAATTTCATGATAGAGTTTTATCATGTGTGCAGATTATGTCCTTATGCAATGGACTACACAGATATAAAGCCACATTTAAACATAACTTGCAAATGTAGCAAGTTAAAGCAGGAAGAAAAATAATTGTTGATTCCTGTTTTATTTAATAGGTACAAATTGAATATATTTATCGTTCAATTTCCTCTCCCATTTTCCCTCACTGAATTTTTTCATTTGTTTATTTAGCATGGGTCAATCTTTCTTTCTTAAATTGTTATTGAAGTCTAATTGGTTTACGAAGTTTTAGGTATACAGACAGGTGATTCAATTATACGTGTGTGTGTGTGTGTGTGTGTGTGTGTGTGTGTATGCGTGTGTCTGTTCTTTTGCAGATTCTTTTCCAATATAAGTTATTACAAGATTTTTTGTTTTGTTTTGTTTTGTTTTTGCTTTTTAGGGCCACACTCATGGCATTTGGAAGTTCCCAGGCTAGGGGTCAAATCGGAGCTATAGCCACTGACCTGCGCCATGGCCACAGCAAAGCTGGGTCCCCAAACCACTAAGCGAGGCCAGGGATCGAACCCCCATACTCATGGATCCTAGTCAGGTTTGTTAATCACTGAGCCACAAATGGAACTCCCTGTTACAAGATATTGAATATAGTTCCCTGTGCTATACGGTAGATACAGGTTGTTTATTTTATATATTGTAATGTATATCTGTTAATCCTATATTTTTAATTTATCCCTCCGCTGCCTTTCCCCTTTGATAGACAGCCATGTGTTTGTTTCCTATGTTTGTGAGTCTATTCTATCACCCTCCTGCTTTCCCACCGAAAAGTCTAGTATCACAATATACATGAGAAAGATGAAAAGAGTTTATTAAATCAGAGGAGTATCCAACAAATAAAGTAGCATTTCTTAGACTCCTTGAGTTGAAGCTGACTTTATGAAATGGCTAAAAAAAATAGGGTCTGCAGTTTAAAAACACAGAATTTCATTCTATCTCCATTCTTTCTTAGTTATATACCTTCTGAGGTTTTCAAATTTAAATTTATTTTATTTATTTATTTATTTATTTATTTATTTATTGTCTTTTTGTCTTTTCTAAGGCCGTACCCACAGCATATGGAAATTTCCAGGCTAGGGGTCTAATAGGAGCTGTAGCCACCGGCCTGGCCCAACTGTCACCTGTACTCTCCCCAGGTTCCTTGGAGATCTTATCCATACGCATCTTACAAAATGATGTAGAGACCCTTAACTGCTGACCCCTCTCTCCTCACTTTGTCATAGAAAGCTCCAAACAGACCCCTGCTTTCAGACTTTTCCAAAAGAGAATGGTCTCCAGGTTGACACACATACCTGAATTCCAAGGGACACAAACTGATCTCTGTCAGAAACTTTCACATCATAGTCCATTCCTGTGAAGTATAGAGCTTGTAAATTTCTGCAGTTTGGCAAGCATACAGATAAGAAAGAAGGTGCCCTTGTTACAGACATCGTCAGTCTCTAAAGTGCTTTTCTTTGAGCATTTTCCAATACTTGCCTTGAGGAGAAGATTTCTCCCTGCTCTCACAGGAGATGCCACAGCTTTCCCTCAGCCCATAAATTACCTTCAAATAATCTATGCACAATTCTAATACTGTCTTACATAGACTGGAAAGATGAGAGTCACTGGAGAATATTTGATATATATATATATATGTAAATCCTTCATGAATGTGTCTTTTACCACCCGTAGAAGGATACTTGCTTCTTTCAATGTTGTTAAATCTCTGCCAACAACTTGCCTGTACAAGATTTGATTACTTTAATAAATTCAAAGACCATAAATACTAATATTAACTCACTAAGAAATAAATAAAACTCAAAAACCATACAACTTTTCCCCTACTATATAATGATGATGATATCCTTTGTGAAAAAAATCTAGACCAAAATTGGCAGTATTACAATTAAATGAATTAAAAGCTTTGAATAACTGCTTTTCGCTACTTGCATTTAATTTACCTGGTTTCAAATACATGGTTGAAAGTGAGAGTGGGTAAATTCAAACAGTATTGGGATTATTTCTTGCCATTCTACTGAATATATATGTTCCAGACCCAGTGGGTCATGGAAGAAGATATAAATATGCTATTCCCTCAGTTCTTGACAGTTCTGGCTAATGATGTTCACAGTGTGAGCTTCATTCAGCACGGAATATCCTGCTAGTTTTTAAAAACACAGGATTTATTTCAGTAAAATATGAACCCTAACAGAAGCCACAATTTCATCTGATATTTTACCGAGCAAGTGGTAATCTATTTTAACATGGAGAATAATGGAAGTGTACACTTTGAAAGACAGAATGTATATCTTCAATATAGCACCTTTCTGGGGAAAATGACTAGGGTGATTTTTATGTTAAATTATGTTTCATTAGACCTATTGACTTTAAAACTGAACTCTGATTAATATAAGCTTCCATAAAAATTTTTTTGGATACAATTTGGTAATAATTATCAAGAGTTGAAAAAATACACCAAATCTATTTTTGGAATGAATGCAGTATGGGAAAAGTGGAATTGAAAGCTTGTGTCTCCTGAAGTTATTTCAAGACTACAGTGGTTTTTATTTACAGTCCTTATTTAGAGTATTACCTCTCTTGTTCAAATTGATTCACAAACAATGCCCCTCCTGTGGGCAGTTTCAAGGACAAGATAAGAACTGGCCCTCTATTAGAGCCTCTGGCACAAAACAACAATGCAAATGACTTGTTAAAGACACACAGTGGCATAGATAAGAAAAGAATACTCCCGTATTGTAACTTTTTAAATTATGTCAACTTGAAAATCATTGCTGAAGTTGTCCTGTTGTTCATGTACACAATTCTCCATTTTTTTAATATAATGTATTTTATAATATAATTTCATTATTAGAAAAGCACTATGAAACTGGACAGAGTATCCTCATCTGAAAGACTGAAGCACTGAAACATGTCTTCATGTTGCTGAGGTTGGAATTAAAGTTTCTTCTAATACTCAGTCTACATGTTTGTTTTATTTCAGTTTTTTATTTATGTTAGACTTTATTTTACTTCAAATATATGTACAGTAAGATATTTTAATTTAACAGCGACCAGTTGCTTAAGTTAATAATTTTCTCAAATAGTTCACACAATAATCTCAAAATTCTAATCATCAGTGATTGGAGATTTTCTTGTTTCTATTTTTGCCCCAACAAGGAACATTTCTCTCATTGAATCAAAAACAACACAACTTGAAATCTACCCTATTAACAAATTTTTAAGTGTACCATACGGTATTATTAAACATATGTGCACTGTTGGAGAATGTAACTCTAGAAACTTTTTCATCTTGCATGACTGAAACTCCAAAACCATTGCCCAATCCCTCATTTCCCCCTCACTCACCCTGGCAACCACCATTCTACTTTCTGCTTCTCTTTGTTTGACTTCACCAAATGATATATAATTGAAAGCATGCAGTATTTGTACTTCTGTGATTGGCTTATCTCTCTTAACATGAAGTCCTCAAGTGCCATTCATATTGCAGCATATGACAGGATTTCCTTCCTTTTTAAGGATACTTATATGACTTGAAATTTTTCATCTTTACAATAGGGCATAATTGATAAACCTGCAACCATTCTATATTCACACCACCATTCTGCTTTTCACTTTCAGTACAGTTATTCAATAAACTACATGAGATATTCAAGACCTGATTATAAAATGTTCTTTATGTGGCCCAACTATAGGCTAATAGAAGTGTTCTGAGAATGCTTAAGGTAGGCTAGACTAAACAATGAATTTTGGGAGGTTAGATGTATTAAATCCACTTTTGATTTACAATATTTTCAACTTGCTATGGGTTTATTAGGATAAAACTTGACCATAATTTGAGGAAGACATTTATATATTTTTGTTGTTTGCTCATCCATTGACAGACATTTAGGTCGTTTCCACCTCCTGGCTATTGTGGGTAAAGCTGCAATGAATGTGGGAGTGCAGATGCTCTTTGCAATTCTATTGGGTAAAAATCCAGATGTGATATTGCTGGATTTTACAGTAGTCTCATTTATAAATTTTTGGTAAAACCCCATGCTGTTTTATATAGTGGCTGCACCATTTAACTTACCCACTAACTGTATAACAAGGGTTGCAATTTCCCTCCAAATTCTCACCATCACTTGTTATTTTCTGGTTTCGTTTTTGTTTTCATTTTCTTGATAGTGGCTGTACAAAGACTTATGAGATGATATTGCATTGTGGTTTTCATTTGCATTTTCCTAAGGATTACCAAAATTTAGTACATTTTCATATACCCACTGACTATTTGCATGTCTTTGGAGAATGTCTATTTAGGTCCTTTGCCCATTTTCTAATTGGGCTATTTTTTGTTTGTTTGCTATTGCGATGTGTGAGTTCTTTATACATTATGAATAAATTCCTTATCAGATATATCATTTGCAAATAGTTTCTCCCATTCTGTAGATTATCTTTCACCCTGTTGATTGTTTACTTTACTATGCAGCAGCTTGTTTACTTTACTATGCAGGAGTTTGTCAGCTTGCTGTATCCCTGAATGTTTATTTTCACTTTTGTTACCTCTGTTTTTGTATCATATCCAGGAAATCATTGCCAAAACTAATATAATGTTTTCCCTGTGTTTTCTCCTAGGAATTTTACAGTTTCAGGTCTTACTTTTAAGTCTTTATGCCATTTTTAGTTTATTTTTGTGTTGTATAAGGGTCCACTCTCCTTCTTTTGTAGACATGTATCCAATTCAACCAACAACTTTGTTGAGAATACTACATTTCAAAATTGTGTAGCCTTCCCACTCTTGTGAGAATCATCTGATCCTTTACTTGTGTGTTTATTTCTGGAATCTTGATTTGGTTCTATTCATCTGTGTCTCTGTATTTATGCCCATATTGCTTTGATTACTGTATTTTTAATATGTTTTGAAGTCAGAAAATGTAAGACTTCCAGCTTTGATCTGCTGGTTCAAGGTTGTTTTGGTTTATTTTGTTTTATTTTTTGGCTATTTAGGGTACTTTGTGCCTCTATATGAATTTTAGAATTGTTTTTCTGTTTCATAATAAAAATGTCATGAGGTTTTGATAGTAATTGCATTGAATTTGTACACCATTTTGGCTAGAATGGATATCTTAAAAATATTAATTCCTACTATCTAAGTCCATGCAATGTCTTTCTATTTATTTTTGTCCTTTTTTAACTTTCTTCAGCAATGTTTTGTTGTTTTCAATACATATATCTTCCACTTATTCCTCAATTATGATTATTCCTAAGTAATTTATTTTTGTGTTATTGTAAATGAGTCTCTTTCCTTAATTCGTTTTTCAGATTACTTTTATTAGTGTAGAGAAATATGGCTTATTTTTGTACATTGACATTGTATCTTGCAAAGTAGCAGAATTTATTAGCTTTTTTTTTTTATGTCTGGGCAGAACTTTTAGGATCTTCAGTATATAAGATTATGTTGTCTGTAAACACAGATTATTTTGCTCCTCCTTTCTGATTTGGATGTATTTTACTAATTTTTCTTGTCTAGTCACACCAACTAGGACATCTAGTACTATTTGGAATAGGCTTATTTTGTTATTGATCTTAACAGAAACCTTTTGGTTTGTCCCCATTGACTATGATGTTGGCTTTGGGCTTCTCTTATATAGTCTTTATAGTGTTGAGGTAATTTGCTTTTACTAGTGAGTTGAGTGTTTTTTATATTTAAAAAAAAGTTGAATGTTGTCAAAAGTTTTTTCTACATCTGTTGAGACAGTCATGCGATTTCTATTCTTCCCTCCAATCATGTAATGAATCACATTGCTTGATTTTTCTATAGGTTGAATGGTTGTTACATCTCATTAGTAAATCCCACTTGGGAGTCGTGTATGATGTGTTTAACATGCTATTGGATTTGGTTTTCTTTAAAAGTTTAACTCTGTTCTCATGTAAAACATTAATAGTACCAGAATAAAAATTTACTAATAGTTTTTTCTTACAAATTGTATCATTCCATTTCATGACTGAAACCGAAATGAAAGTGGTTTGAGCTTAATGATCATATTGCCATCTGGCATTTTCAATTTTGTAATCTCCACAGATGCCATAGGATCTGGAAGGCAGGAACAGGAAAAAAAAAAAAAAAAACAGAAAGTAGAGGCATAGAATTCAATATAACACGACATAGAATTTCAAGTTATAAATATGCAATTACTACAATAAAGACTATTCCATGATGTAATTATCAGACAAATTGATTTCTAATAATATTTGAAGGTATGTTTCCTAAGGTGTTATGAATTGTATTTTAGTGAAAAGGAATGTAAGTGCCTCTCATATGTAGTGTGCTTTCTTCTTGGTGGAACAGCTATAATTGTGATTAAGGAAATAAAGATAATAATTCACTTGCCCCTTTTTTTATGTTAAATTAATACTGCTTCTAGATATGTAATGATCACTATATTCTAGTGTTTAGAATAAATTGCAAATTGGAAATGCTATTTGTTTTAGGAAAGAAGATAAACTAGTTCCTGAGACAGTAGTAAGCACCTTTTCATGAAATACATGTCTGATCATAAACTTCCTATTAAACTTCAGTCAGCATTCACTGATGACTGTTCAAATCTCTCAGTATTTTGCATGTACTACGCCATCAATAGAATTTCGATGATTAAAATATTAAAATCTTTGGCCTAGCACACCTACTGACTCCATGAAGTTCACAGGCATCCATGCCTGTCCTGGTCTTGGCACAAACCACAAGCATACATGAAAGAGTTTAAAAAAGGACATTTCAGAGTTCCCGTTATGGTGCAGTGGTTAATGAATCCAACTAGGAACCATGTGGTTGCGGGTTTGATCCCTGGCCTTGCTCAGTGGGTTAAGGATCCAGCATTGCTGTGAGCTGTGGTGTAGTTCGCAGATGCGGCTCGGATCTGGCGCTGCTGTGGCTGTGGCGAAGGCCGCCTGCTACAGCTCCAATTCGAGCCTGGGAACCTCCATATGCTGCAGGTGCAGCCCTAAAAAGCAAAAAAAAAAAAAGAAGACATTTCAATGAAGGAGTTAATTATGGACTTGTGAGCAGCATAAGGAAACATACGCTGGTTTAGGAAGCATCCAATGACTAGCATCAAGGAAAAGCCATTACCGCCCCCCAAAGAGGCAAAGAAAACCAAAACATGGACTCATACAAAATGAGTCATACAACGGAAGTTGTGTAGTCCCATACCTTTTTTTCTCTGTCCTTTTAGGGCCACACCCATGGCATATGGAGGTTCCTAGGGTAGGTGTTGAATCTGAGCTGTAGCTGCCAGCCTACACCACAGCCAAGGCAACGCCAGATCCCGGCTCTGTCTGTGACTTATACCACAGCTCAGGGCAACACTGGATCCTTAACCCACTGAGTGAGGCCAGAGATCAAACCTGCATCCTCATGGATGCTAGTCAGTTTTGTTTCCACTGAGCACAATGAAACTCCTCCACACTTATTTTTGATGAGAGAACATCTACTTTTTCCAGGAAAGATCCGTAAAAGAGCAAGTAGTTGAAAAATGAATAGCATTCCATAATGAGTCATAAAAAATAGAAAATTGAGAAAAATAGGCCTTAGTAAGAAACACGATACAAGGAGAGACAGAAGGATGCAAGGTTAATCTTGTTGAATGGGTGCTACTTTTTCAGTTGAACAAGTAGCAAATGGATTAGATGTTTGAGAATGATGATCGTGAAGAGGGATCAGTGTCATGGTGGCAATAACTCATTTTTATTAGGGCTGACTGTAGGCTAGTTGCCATTAATGCTACCACAAGATTATGTGATGGACTTTATTATTGCAAAAAAGAATACCAAGAAGGGGAGTGTGACCAGGTCACCCATGTGGCAAAACCATAGTCAACTCACGTGTGCCCCACAGGGCAGATTCTCAACAACTTTCCTTTGCTGCATAGTTTTCAAGTAACTACAGCACTGAGGAAAGGGCAATTTGACTGGAACATGAAGCAAGGTTGTCTTGCTATATTTACTGAGGACTCCTTGGATGATAATGATCATGAGTTTACTGTGGCACTGATATCTTACTGTAGCTCTAATATTTGCAACCCACAAATCATAGCTGCCTGAGTGTAGGCAGAGAAGCTGCCAAGTAGAGATTAGGGTGACCATGAGGATGCCTAGTCACATCCTGAAGGAAAAAGCAATATCCATCAGTTGGTATTATTTTTCTCTGATCCTAAGCCACAGCTAATATTTCTGATGGGGCAAAGAGGACAGAAACGTTATTACAGAAGAGAAAATTTCTGTTTTTTATAATCCCTACCATAAAGAAAGCTTGAAGACTTTAAATTAAAAAAAATAATGCTTTTATATGGATAAGTTCTATGTTTCCGGAAAAGGACCTTAGTCCCAACCAAATTTCTTTTGGAATGGCTATATCAGCCACTTCAATTATATATGGGAATTTACTAACAACTCCACACTTTCATTTTCTACAGATACGGTTTGGGGCCAGGAACTTCAAAAGCATCCCTTTATCTGGTACGGGCCAAAATTAGAAATTTCCTCACTAAGTGAGGGATCTTCCTGTTACCATGAGGGATGATATGCCAATTAATAATGACAGTATTTTAGATAACAAAAATATATATTTTAACTAAACATGGTAATCTTCAGTTTTGTTTTAATAATCTATATTTCTTGAGTATACACCATGCCAACAAGCTGTGTCCAGCAACCATGTGCAAAAAATTGAAGATATTTTTTCTACATACAAAGTTATTTTGCAGTGATAGCAATCTCCTTTACAGAAACTAATTATGTGTTTGAAAGTTTGAAATAGCATAATCTAATGATGCTAGTTTATTGGCTTCTTGATACACTAACTGGCCAATAAATAGTTTTATTAAGAAGACAGTCAAAATGAAGTAATGTCTGTTTGCCAATGTCATTAATATTTAAAGGCTAATAAGTGATCCTGAGAGGTAATCCAATATGTTGCATGGAAAAAGAAAGAGACTAGTTTACTTTATAAAACTGCTGAAGGTAAAAGATTTAAAGCGCATGCAGCTCCTAATCTCTACAGTGCATTACCATAAAGCTGGAAAAGTATTTTTTTCTGAAAAGGAGCAAATAATGCATATTTTGGCTTTTTAGGCCTTGCAGTCTGTTGTAACTATTCTATCATGATAGCATTAAAGTGCCATAGGTGGTACATAAAAAAATGGTGTGGTTGCGATTCAGCAAAATTTTGTTTACAAAAACAGATGACTCATGGGTTTGGTCCTTGAGTTATATTTTTCCAAGCCCTGGCATAAAATAATAAAATATTTTTTAAGTGAGTGACTATTTAACGTGATGATGCAGTACATATGAAAGACATTTTGAAAAAGCAAAGTGAGGCTTTCACTTAAAGAAATTGATTTTAGGGAACTATTTAATGCATATATGTTAATAAGCATTTTGAGTACAACATAGCATTGTCCACTGATTTATCTGAAAATGAAATTGATAATTTCAAGACATTACCTAATTAGAAAAAAAGAAGGTATGTTGAGAGCCTGAAATAAAATGCTCAAAGAGGATCCAGAGGAAGGACTGAATGTGAAGCCTATGGGAGAAATGGGCTGCACACAATTAGTTATGAATTGGTTGCATGTATTACTTGCACTAATCCAGCCGTGAATGTGCTGATACTTCTGTTCACACTTTAGTATTTTAAAATTGTTGTTGTTTTATAATACATTTCAAATTGGGAAGGTTGATATTTCCTACACACTGCTCATTGCTATTGGATATTTTCTCAACTTAAAAAAAATTACTAATGAAATACTATAGACAGGCTTTTCTTTTAATTCGTATCTTTTTGCTTAATGATTAAGGTAATATGTACCATGTTACTATCATTTAAGAAATAATCATCTCTTTGCTAGAAATGCAACAGTGGAAAAAGTGAAAACAAAATTCTTGGTCTCAAGCATCTTGAAATCCTGGCAGGAGAATGAATGAATGAGACGTCCAGGGAGCAAAAGGTGCTAGGACAATGCAAGAGTGGTTTGATTGACAGTAACTGAAGGAGTTGGTGACAGGGAAGGGTTTAGAGGACATTTAATTTAATCACTGGAAAAGTCCTCCGAAAGGACACATCAATGGGCTAAGATGTGAATCAAAGAATATCACAAATGCCCTAAAATAATCCAGGCCCAGGGATTTCTAGGCAGAAGAAGTGGCAAGTATAACGGTTTTATGCTTGTTTGTTTTGTTTTGCTTTTTTTTCCCCGGGAATGAACATAAATATGTTCCAAGTATAGAAGGAAAGGTCTAGGTGAAGAGTTGGAAGAGGGTGCAGTGTGTGCGTTTAAGTGTTAAATAAGGGATAGATCATACAGATTTTGTAAACTTATGAAGAATTTAGGTTGTATTTTAAATGTAATGGAAGGAATAAGGATTTGTAATGGAATAGTCACATAATCTACTTCATGTTTTACAAAAAGCTCTCTGGCTGCTGTGAGCATAGAGAGCTATAGAAGGCAGTGGACTACTAGATGTGGCCATAGCCTAATCGAGAGCTTAATTATATGTTAGCCTTTTTATACTCACTTTACCCAGCAGTCTTAATTTTTTAAATTAATTCTACTTAGTTTTTAGAGTATCACTTCTAAATCTTTCCTTAGCTTAATGAAATAAAATAAAAATAAAACAATACAATAAGAATTTCCTTTATTCTGGGATCCCAGAGACAATGTCAAGATAATATTGAGAGGCGTTTATATTCACGTATGATTTCTTCATTAGTATGAACCTACCAAGTCTACCTTTTAAAAAAATTTTTCCCTTTTTTTTTTAGGGTCACACTTGTGGCATGTGGGTTGTACTGAAGCTAAGGGTCGAATCAGATCTGCCGGCCTAAGCCACAGACACAGCAATGTGGTATCCAAGACACATCTGTGACTTACAGCATAGATCATGGCAACACCAGATCCTTAACCCACTGAACAAGGCCAGAGATCAAACCCACATCCTTATGGATTCTAGTTGGTTAGTAACTCTCTGAGCCACAACAGGAACTCCCTAGAATATTAAAATACATCTTGGAGAAGTAAGAACTTAAATATTCCAAATATTTTATTTAATCAATATATAGAGAAAAGCATTGAAGAATAAGTAATTAAAACGATACTATTTAATTTCCTGCTGTGGTGCAGTAGGTTATGAATCTGACTGCAGTGGCTCAGGTCTCTTTGGAGGTATAGTTTGATCCCTGGACCAGTGCAATGGGTTAAAAATGATGTGGTAAGTGAGGAAAGGAAATATGCCTTATCTAGACTAATCCTGGAGGGACTGATGGCATCCCTCAGCACTAATATTTTTTCCTATCCTTCAATTCTCATACTTTAACCTTTTTTTTTCCTATAGAGTTTAGATATTTGGGTTTAAAACATTATGACTTGTATGTCCCTAGGTTTTGTTTTGTTTTGTTTTTGCCACATTTGCGGCATATGGAATCCCCCAGCCTAGAGGCTGAATCAGAGCCAGGCTACGCAAGTCACATCAACACAGGATCCAAGCCCCACTGGTGATCTATGCTGCAGCTTGTGGCAACACCTGATCCTTAACCTACTGAGCGAGTCCAGGGGTCAATTGAACTTGTATCCTCATGGACACCCTGTCGGGATCTTAACCTGCTGAGCCTCAAGTGGAATTCCTATGTCCCTAGTTATAATTGAAGTATAACCATAGAGCTATTAGATTAACTTTATTTATTAACCCATCTATGAAGATTTCAAAGAAAGCTGATGGCTAAGATCGCAAACCTGATCTCAGGCAGGAGAAAATCATGTGGGTTTGACTACAAAATAGATTAGTTTGGTATCAGGAGCTCATTTCCTTTCAGGCAGACTGCAGAGAGAACAACCATGATGTATCATAACACAGACCTTGAGCTACCTCCTAGACAGAAAAAAAAAAAAAAACACTGAAAACTGAAGGAAGAAAATAGCAAACTACCTCAATATTTGCCTACTAAGTAGAGTAATCAGTATTCTAGTTGTCCAAGATATGCACCTGTTATAACATCATAATTATTAATTATTAACGAAGTCCTTATTAATTATTTGTAAGTCCTTGTTTAATGCCTCTAAGCATATCATATGAACAATAGATTATTCTTATACTTGCTTACTGATGAGTATATGAAGGGTAAGTAACTTGCTTAAGGTCAAAAACTTGTGGTGGGAGAAGATTCATACTGAGCCAAAATAATTGGCCTCTGCCGATTTTCTTCTCTAGCAAGTTTTTGATACATATTCATGTAAGCCAGGATCATACTTTGGATGATCCAGGATCAAATATTAAAGATTGCCTTGGAGATAAGCCATTTCATTAAGCCACCGTGGACTTCTCTTTTCAACCAATCTGACTAAAAGTTAAAACTTTTCCAGAAATTCACTGGTGAGTTTAGTGGATCCTTCAGAATTTGTGCCTTTTATCTCACAATCCCG
This sequence comes from Catagonus wagneri, assembly GCA_004024745.2. NCBI lineage: Eukaryota > Metazoa > Chordata > Mammalia > Artiodactyla > Tayassuidae > Catagonus > Catagonus wagneri. The sequence goes on along the minus strand of PVHT020000078.1, from coordinate 407,952 downwards.
CCCCGCCCCATTAGCATATATTCATAGTAGGTGATTCTTACTTTTGAGGGAGTTTCATCAGTATGATTCAATATTGTGAACAGGAAACTAGTAAAGTGGGTTTGGTGAATTGAGGCTGTCTCGACTGCCACCTTAATGCCGATCCATATTAACTTTTGCCTTTTAAGTAGTCTCTTTGTCTATCCCAACTTTCATTATGCCTCCACTCACCATCATTACAGAGAGATTCTATACATATAACTAGGAAATAAAAGTCTTTATAAATGAGCCTAATACACATTTTCCAAGTTTAACTCCCACTTTTATTAACTGTGTTTTATTTTTTAACCAACTTTTATTTCTTGTGTATGCACAAATTTTCCCATCTTCAGGAATTTGCTTATATAAGGGTCATACTTCCCAGAAGAATTGATACAATCGCATTTCTCTTACAAAATCATCCCGGTTTCTAAGGAAAATTTACCTTACCCTCCTCTGCTCCCTGACAGCAATGTATTTGCTCCTTAATTACAAAAATAGTGCATACCCCATGTCCTTTCTCCTCCACTGAAGGGTAAGCTTCGTGACGGCAAGAGGAGTACCTTATTCAAGATTGTGTTCTTAGGAGAGCCTAAGAGTGACTGCCAAATATGTGTTAATTATAGTGAGCTAAGCACAAAAGTGCTACAAAAATATTTCAGAATCTTAGCATAGCCTTGGAGAGGTTACTTTGCTTAAGTTTACATAACCTTTTAAAGCCTCAGTTCCCTTACTGTGAGTATATCTCTGAGCAGAGTAGCGAAAAAAGAAACACAACAAAAGCAAGCACTAAACAAGCTAAAAACTTTCAAAGGCTTTTTATAGAGCTCGGAAAGAAAAAAAAAACTGTTCTCAAAATAGATGTACATTTGTGACGTTATTTAATTTTATACTGTCTATATTTGGTGGTTACTTATACCAAAGGAAGTGCAGCCCTCAGAAGTTGGGATGCATTCCTAGGTCAAGAACAGGATAATCACTTGTTCAGTAAGGTATGCTACCTTTCCACTATAAGCGCTTTCTGAATACATTTTGAAAGGTTTTTAGGAGTTTCACTACCTATGCACAGAATGGGAGTTATTCTGAGTAGTTAGTATTTACGCTCTGTAGACTACACATACTGACTGTCAACTTGTTTCAAGGTGGAATTCATGCTATTAAATATCTTTCCACACTCGTCATTATCATCATAATTAATCTTACACTAGTGCTGAACAGAGTATTTAATCAATTAAGCACAATAAAGAGGGACACTGAGTCCTGACGTTCTTTCTAGTTGAATTTTTGAGTACTGAAACACATTTAAACATTTACAGATCTTCACATGCACATAGAATTAATTATCAGGAAACCAGGGTAACCACAATATTAGAAAATAATATGTAAATTTTCTATTAACATTATTTATTTCTGTTATTTCATATAATACTCAACCACAGTAGGATGTTGAAAACATATAATTATGTGTGTGTGATGTGTGTTGTATGTGTGTGTAGAATATAATCAGACCTCAGGTGCTCAATTGTTTGTTTGAAATCTCTCTGAAATTTCAGAAGGAGAGTTAGGCAAATTAAGAATCAGAGAAAAAAAACATGGCAGGCTTTTCCACTCCTTAGTTATCACTATGTACTACCACTTTGAAGTACCCTTTCTTTTATATTTCATTCATTTTAGGCTTTGGGAAAAAAATTAAAAATAAAGGAGGAAAGCAGAGAAGTTTAAAAGAAAGGATAGATGAGAGGATAAACAAAAGAAGGGAAAATGAGGTTATTGCTGACTATTTAAAACAGAAGAACAGAAAGTTATCAAAAGAGCATGAACATGATTTCCTAATTCTCACTATCCCCACATGGGGCCAGCTTCAATGGCCTATAACATGTACAGTTGCCCAGAAGTCCCTCTCTTAAGTCCGTGCTTTGCTGGTACCCTCTTAGAATCCAGAAAATAATTTAAACAAAATGCCATGAGTTTTCACTTTGTACAAGCTCTTGCAAATTATCTAGTAGTCAGCCTTGTCTCTAATTATGGGAGATGCCTGTTTGTGTGTCTGGCCAATTCATAACATTTTCTCAAAATTCAGGGGCAGCCTCCATTCTCAGGTGTAGATTCCCAAAAGCCCTTTTATACTATGTAATTTGAACATTCCTTAATGATTTAATTAATTCACCATCTGAAAAACACAAAGGAAATATATTTTCATTGTACTGTAATGGAATCGAGCACACAGAATTGTATATTAGTAACAATGTTTGGAAAACGTCTTTATGAACATTGCATTAGAAGTAGGAAGTTTAGTAGCTGAAAAGACAGTGAACTGTTCCCCACTCTAAATGAATTCAAGTACATGAACATTTAAAGTTCTCATTATGATCTTTTTTCTCTAATAGCTCAGATGCTTATAAAAATTTCCAGGAAGAGTATGTGTATATACAAGAGTAGCAAATACTTCAATCATCTGACAGTTAGGTTTTTTTTTTAAGTTTTAATGGAATCCAAACTCACAGGCTTGATCATTAAGATCACAACTGACAGAGAAAATGTGGAGCACATGGTCTTAAATTTCATATAATTTCATGTAATACTTTTTGGTATTTGATTATAGTTTTTCTCATAAAGTGCTAACGACCTGAATGTTATGTAGTTTGACTTCAGAAAACTTCTATATAGCTAATAGAACTTCTGTAAAATAAAAGTTGACTGTTGAAAACAAAGTTTACTTTATATCTTAAAAAGTTGACTTTATATCCTAAAACAATAAAATTTACCGAATTGAATATAAGTTGTTTATGCCAGAGCAAAACAAACAAACAAAAAATTTACTAGAATTTCTTCCTTCTTTAAAAGACAAATCAAATGGAATGTGATCAAGTTTTTCAGCAGATTGATGACTGTGTGGCCATAAATTAGGTAAGTCAAGACAGATCTAAATTGGCTACAAAAACAGTAGGACCTAGATGAACCAAGAGTGAAAGGAACATGCAGCCAGGCAGGCTGGAAAGGAAGAGAGGAAACATTGCCAGGGGTGGGTAGCAATATTTTTGTCCCTGATCTATCTTGGACAAACATATTGTAACTTTGATATATTTAAATACGAGAACATGTCCTTAACTTGTTCTTTTAATAAAATCCTTTTAAAAAATAACCATAGTGATATACCATACACTTGGCTGTTACTAAACTCATGTTCTGCTGTTCATTGTTCAAGAATCCAATACTGAGAGACCACTGTTGGGTAAAAGGAAAGAAGGCCTTATTGAGGAAGCTGACAATATCATGGAGAAGTGTTGGAGACCACTGAACAGCTGAACTCTGCAGAAAGCAAATATCCGCTGAGTCAGTTCTATAGTACAGGGTCTCCTTCATAGACGTGCAGCTAGAGGTAGGCACCAATGCTAACAGTTTCCTTATTATTCACTAGGAGGTAGGCTTGTCATTGCCTATGCCTGCTCCAGCCCACTAATCTACATATGGCACCTTCCTTAATAAAAGACATGTGGGCCAAAGCCCAGGTCTCTTTAACTCTGTTCAGCAGAACAGAGTGCCTCCTGGTCCCCCACTTTCTAAATCTAAAAGAGTCTTATGTGTTTTGTTATAGCTCACCGTCCCTCTTCTAGGATTCCCTGTTGCCCTGCAGGGCTGGACATGGCAAAGAAGGTGATCTCAGGTCCGAAATATTCAATATCCCACTGCGAAACAGGAGGCAAGAGCCGTAATAGAGGAGTTTCAGGAGTGTATAGGAGGGGGAGTAGGGCTACATACAGAAAAGCATGGTCAGCTCTGACAATCACCTTGAAATTTTTCATGTGGTGATCTAATCTTGATCATAATGTTTTAATTACAGTTAATTTTCAACTCCAGGGCCAGTTTGTTCCTATTTCCTTGAGGTCAGTTCTCAGAACTGTAGAAGCTGCAGTAGCTTCTGCCATGGCTACTATTTGATCCCCAGTTAGTTAACTTCTTCTGTCTTGTGGAGGAAGTTAACTATAGTAATTGCAAAACAGCTCAAAAGCTATGGCTCAGAATATTATCTATAACCCTTGAGGAGGAACTAAAATCCTTGACTTTGTTTAATGACTAAAGTATTATTATTTTGTCTTGACTGCTTTTCTTCATTTGTTCATTTTCTTATTTCCTGATTGATTTTTTTCTAAGTTTTTCTTCAGACAAGAGTTAGGCAAAGGACATGGGCAGTTGGGGGAGTCTGGTCCTGGGAAGCCCCCTAGGGTCCTACTCCATCACAAAGCAAGTAGGTCCCTAGAACTACTCTTTGTCTCTCTATTCTGTGGTCCTAAATCATTCTTTTCAGTGATCTACTTTTGTCAGGAACAGCTTTCATTTCACTTTTTTTTCCCTTTATTGAGCATTTCTTGACTCAATTCAGTAGGCAGCAGTTGTGAGAACAGAACTGGATGGCCTTTCTAATGGACTCTCACCTGGTATAGAGATGCCACTATAACAATTTTGCCATCCCCTACTATGTAGCTCAGAATCTTTAACACATCTGAAAGAATTCCTGGTATCTATCTGTTGAGAGGAAAACTGAATTCAAATCTATAGCAGCAGGTCAAAAACTAAAAAGATTTATCTCAAAGTCTGGAAAAAGTTTTTCACAAGTGTATATTTTATGGGTAAATAATATATCAGTCTAGTTATTAACCATTTGGAAAAAGTTTGTGATTTCAAAGAATAAATTCAAGTGCAAGAGCTATATTTTCCTCTCTTAAAGAATGTCACATAAAATCTTATATATTGTAAGTTATGAAAAAAGCCAATCACTGATGCTCAGATCTATGCATAACTGTTACAGAAGACAAGGGAAAACAATACACATTTACACACTCCTGCCCATTCATAGGCTATTTCTAGCTGAAATAATTTTTATGCTGCTGTTTTTATAGAAATTTTCACATTTTAGGAAAACTGTTTTCAGAACTAATAAGTAAAAAGAAGACAAAGTCAAATGCTTGCCCTAACAATTAATGACTAACTTGTAAATATTTTCTTGGAATGCTAAAAACAAAATAAATATAAATATCTCTAATCATCCCGTAACATTTTATACCAAAGAAATATATTTTCCTTCTGTGTGATCGTTTGTTAGATGTGCCTGGCAGAAAAGGAAGATGAGAACTCCTGGGTTGTAGTAATTATATTGATCTCAAAAATGACGGATGAAGATTCAGACATGTCTTTACCACTAGGAGTAGGAAGACATGAAGAAGTAAGGGTGGGGCCTCTGTGACTTTATGGAAACATTAAAGGCATTAGTAGTTGGTTATTCCCTAGAAGCCTGCTTAAAAATAATGGGAGAGAAGTATGTTTTATTCATTCACCACTCTTTACTCAAAAATCTAGATATTTTCTTCTTTGTGATATACAATGATGACCATAAACAGATCCCAGATAGGAATGACAATTCACCACCTAGAAGGCTCATACAATTAAGCCTTAAGTCAGGTTTAACAGTTGGCATGCCCCAAAATCACTTTAAAGATTAGGAATGTAGTAAGCTGTAGGAACAGAGCTGAGGTGGGCACCTATGTAGAATGAAATGGATCTCTTAATTTAATTTCCTCAACATCAAGGCATACTAAGGCAGCTCTGAAATCAGAGTATGAATCAGAGGTAGTGCTCAGAGTAATTATTTCATGATAATTGTAACTTCATCATTAATGCATATGTTTAGTTACACTTTTTATAAAGTTATTTTATGACATTACCCTCTTTATATACAAGTTGAACCCAACCTGGATGAATTTGATTTATTCTTTGCCCCTCCCTTACTCTTCTCTGTACAATAGGAATACTAACCCTATATTTCCCAGGCAACCCTATCATTTGTTTCTGTGAGTTTTGAACAATAGAAGGCATGGACAGCAAATGATGGAAGAAACAGAGGACACAGAATATCCTCCCATGTCTTCCTCTTTGCATTGAGTATGGTCCAACATCTCTACTTTCTGTGTCTCCTACTCCTTCAGGACATGTTCATGAGATTTAAAGTGCAGATTCTGTATACACTGGCCCCTGGCTTGGGTTAAACCTCCTCTTCACGTTTTCCCTCATCGTTGGGATCAGAAATGGCTACCCGGGGAATTCCCATTGTAGCACAGCGGAAACAAATTCGACTAGTATCCATGAGGATGCAGGTTTGATTCCCAGCCTCAGTGGGTCTGGGATCCAGTACTGCCATGAGCTGTGGTATAGATCACAAATGTGGCTCAGATCCCACGTTTCTGTGGCTGAGGTGTAGGCCGGCAGCTGTGAAAGAGAGAGAGAGAGGAAGGAAGGAAGGAAGGAAGGAAGGAAGGAAGGAAGGAAGGAAGGAAGGAAGGAAAGAGAAAGAAGAGAGAAAGAAAAGAAAAGAGAGAGAGAAAAGACATGGCTATTTGGTGTTTGAGTTCCAACTTTTCTATCATCAATGTTACCAGATTAGAAGTTCACTGACTGAAAATACTGAGGTGGTTTCTACTTTCTTGGTACTCTTGAAGGATTCAAAATGTAGTGATTTATTATAAATACAGTTTCATGATTCACTTAACTAAGCCATGTTAATATGTATAACTGATATCTCATTTGAGTCTTGCCTGTCTTAAAAATCTAGGTGACATTAGCTCAAAGCTTTACTGTACTGCTGAGGTTAAAATCTAGTCCATTCTGCATTTTTTTTTCTTCAGATGCAATAAATTAGAGTTCTTTAGGTAAAAGCATGCAAGCCCTTTCCCTGGAAATGATCAGCTGCTCCAATTTTCACCTCTTCATGAGTGGCCCTCTCTGATAGAATTTGTAATTGCTACTTTTAAAATATTGCTGAATTCTCAATGGGCTGTTGCCACTATATATTTTAATTATAATGCAGGTATATTTTATTACATAAAAGGAATGCTCATATTTAAGTTTGATGGGAATTCTATTGTACTGTTGTCCAGTATTCTCATTTTCAAAACATAGCTGAACTGAGTCCCATGTCCTTGAGGTACAATTCTCTGAAGCAAACTAACTGATAGAATGATACTTGCTAAGGATTTCGTGACTGATTGTGAAGTCAGCGACACCCCCATTTTGGTATTATATTCACATTTTAAAAGGACTATTTTAGAGACATAAGATCTTTAAAAAATTAGAATAAGTAAGAGTTAAAGACAAATGTAAGAGCACACATGATACTCTTGGCATGTCTTATAGAGCCATCTTTGCTCTATACCTAGGCTCTGCCTATGTTAATGAAATTTGTTTCTCCAGTGGAAAACATTCTCCCCAAACTCCTGTAAATTTGAATTGCAACAAAAATTGTCTAAAAATTCAAGAAGAGAAGATCAAGAATTTTTCATTGTTATTGGCTTGTCAATGTCAATGGTCAAATGGATGATCCTCTTTACCTTTAACATAAAGACAGTAAAGCCGCTGTCATTATGAATACAAAGTATACTGCAATAACCTTGCAATATTTCCAACTCATCGAGGACCCAGTGATACATTTCACATATAGCATCAAAGTGAAGTAAAAGAAACTTGTGGCTACTCTGCTATAAAACAGCCTGACCTGCTAAGCAGTGTTGATCTCTTTAAATCTAGATTTCAGTTTAGTTGAGAGACTGGAGCATCTGTTATGAATATAACCTTATCTCCTTCAAGCTTTAGAGACAGCATTTTTGTTGAGAAGACAAGCTGTATTTTGGCTTCAGATACATAAATATATCCAGGATTATATATATATATATATATATATATATATATTTATAATACGCACATACATACACACATACATACATACACATGCTCAGTGAAATCAGTGAATCTTTCCTCTGTAGTTTGCTTTCCATTATTCAGAGAAAGTTATGTAGACCATAAAATCTCTCAGATAAAACACTGAAAACACAGTCGCACAAATTCCTTCCAAATGGACCCGTTTCCATATATTTAAAGCTGTTGTAAATAGTTCCTTAGTTAATACTGTATATATAACTGATGTATTTGCTCTTCATTTTAGAATTAGTTTTAAAATGAGATTCTGTTCGTATTTTCAACTTATATATTTTCTCCAAATTTCTGTGTAAATTAGTACACGTTACCTTCTACAGCTAGCTTGTGGTTCACTCTCTTTGCCATGTGATAACTCTAGTGTCAGAAGTGATATAGGACCCAAAAGCAACTTACATCAAAGCTATTAACACCTAGAGAGTAAGAGCAGTCCTTCCTTCATCCTGAATTCTTGAAACCTCACAGGGAGAAACCAAACAGATCTGGTTAGGAAAAAGGACAGGACTCATCAGTAGTCTAATCAAAAAGAATGAGATATTACTTTGAGGAAATCACACATAGAGTTTTATCTTCACGTATTAGCATTTCATAGGTCAAACCAGTACTTGTCAAATACTAGTAAACAATTCTCATATCTTCTAGTGCAAGTTTTATATTATGAAGTTATTTTTAGTTTATTACTTAAATGAATATCTGATGGTAATTTTATGTTTGGTGAAGAGTAAACAAGAAGGTTCATTGTATTCCTAGTAAACAGCTTATATAAGCTTTAGCTGTCTAAATGTGTGCACGTGTGTGTGTTTTAAGACTAGATGCATTTTCAGGAAAAAGTCATTCATAATTCTAAACAAAACCCAAAAACTAACATTTTACAGAATAGCAGGGAATTTCAGAAAATGTTGAGTCTTGCAAGTGATGTCAATTTTATGATCTAAATTATTCCTAAGGCTCAATTATTCCTATAGACTCAATGCCTCCCATAATGGCAGGTCAGATTATTTGAACCAATTTTCAATAAAAAAGTGTAAAACTATATACTGAAAAAATCTTCTTAAAAACACTGAATATTCTATGAGGAAAGAAGAATTACTAAATTAAAAACTAAAGAAAAACTGGAACCAAGAGAGGTATTTGTGGATTGCAGTAAATATTATCATGATATATCTGTGGGAATACAGAAAAAAGCCCTGACTCTACAGGAAGGGAGGAATCAAACAGGAAAATGTCCATAATAAGCTGCTCTAAGTAGTACACATCCAGGACAAAGATAAACAAGAAAGGGACTAGCCTTCTTACAGAATTAATTAGGACAGTGAGTGAAAGAGAGTATTTAAAAAGAGTTCAAGGAAATAACAGGGGAGGGTTGGGAATATTAGATAGGGCGGGTTGCAAAGTGTTTGGTAGGTCATTTTCACAGTAACTTTGTTTTATAAGAAGGACAGCAAATCATTGAAACCTTTTGAGCAGAGAAGGGACAACATATTTTCATTTATACTGGATTTTTCTGGCTGTGGTATGAAGAATAGGCTGAATGAGACAAGGCAAGAAACAGAGAGAATTAGGAAGATATTATAATAATTGACATAAAGAGACGATGGTGGCCTGGACAAGGGTAGTAGTGGAGGGGATGAAGAGGAAAGCTAAAATTAGGGATATATTTTGATTAGGTGTCAACCAGATTTCCTGAAATATTGATGTAGAGGGAAAAGATACAAACCCAAAATTGTTTGCGTAGGCAACTTAAAATATAAAATCACTGTTATCTGGAATGGGGAGAACTTCATGGAGACCAGATTTGGAGACTGTCAAGTTTGAAATGCTATGTAGAGTTGCTGAGTGGTGAGTTGGAATCATGACTAGGCTTATGATACATTTAAGACTAATCATCACATAAATAGCTTCTATACTCATGAGACAAGGTAAAATCACCAATGGAATGGGGTTAGGTAGAGGGATAAAGTTGCTGGACTCTAGAGAGTTTCAGTAGTTAAGTGGTCTTGATAGCAGCCAGCACATTATCATGGCTCTGAGATATCAAAGATATCTTCCATGGTAGACACAAACAACAGTAACAATACCATAAAATATAGGGGATTTTTTATATCCAGGAAGTCCAGGGCTGCTGCTGAGGTTGCCCAATAATGTAATCAGTTGTCCAGGCTCTTTTCTTCCTCTTACCTAATCATCATTTATCTTTATGCTTGGATTTAAAGTATCTACTCCAATTCCAGGTAAAGTACAGTAGGGAGAAGTAAGTATAGGAAAGGAAAGGAAATAAGAGTCATGCCAGTTAAGTCTATCCCTCTAAAAATCACCTTCTGGAAGCCCATCCAGAGATTTCTGCAGCTTTTTAAAGAATTAGCTACAAGATAGTCTAGAAATGTATGCTAGCTTTTCCTGCTATGGAGCAGGGGTCACCAAATTTTTAATGCAAAGGGAGAGATAGTAAGTATGGGAGCCTTCGTAGGAAGTGCAATCTTTGCTCCAACTACTTGATTTTGTTACTGGAGTGGAAAAACAATAAGGGAAAATATATAAAGGAATGAGTGTGGCTGTGTTTTAATAAAATGTGTTTACCAAAAATAGGCAGCATTCCAAATTCAGGCTGTGGGTAGTACTTTTCTGATTCTTGCCCAAAAAGAGTTTAAGGAATTAGAAAGGAACCTATTATGGGGCTTTTAGAGGGGGCAGTGGTCAGGGAGATATTTTACAGTGTAAATTCCAGGTATCTGTATATAATAAGGTTGATCATCTCAGGAGACTCTAGTGAAAAGAGTACTAGATAACAGACAGAAAAAGTAGGTTTACATTCAGTTCTACCACATAAGAGCAATGTGACCTTGGGCAAGTCACTTAACCTTGCAGTGCCACATTTTCTCATTAATGAAATGAAGATTAAAAACAAAAAACCTGTCTCGCCTAACTCTACATATTGGTGGGGAAATTGAATGAAATAATGTGAAAGGAAAGGAAAGTACTTTTGAAATCTGTGTAGTATTCACAAGTACATGGTATTTACAGCCAGAGCACAAAATTCATTCTGTCAAGTATTCTGAGCTTTTTTTTCAAGTACCTTTTTTTTTATACAATTATAAAATGACAGTAAATTTGAAACAATATTACAAAAAAAGCCAAAAAAAAAGAACACTTCCTGAGAAATGCATTTTTCTTCAATGCAATAATAAGGAGTTTCCGTCGTCGCTCAGTGGTTAACGAATCCGACTAGGAACCATGAGGTTGCGGGTTCGATCCCTGGCCTTGCTCAGTGGTTTAAGAATCCGGTGTTGCCGTGAGCTGTGGTGTAGGTTGCAGACGCGGCTCGGATCCCATATTGCTGTGGCTGTGGCTCTGGCTCTGGCTCAGATTAGACCCCTAGCCTCGCAACCTCCACATGCCGCACAAGTGCGACCCTAGAAAAGGCAAAAAGACAAAAAAAAAAAAATACAGTAATTAAAACCAGGCATCCTAAATATCTATTTTTATTATTTCAAGGAAAGATAAATCTAACATCATTATTTCATAAAACTGCTGTATAGAACTTAGGGTAATAATCTTTACCACAATGAAATAATGTGTATATGGTATATAAGTGAATTTGAAACAAATGCAGCTACTATTACTATTTTAATAATATACCATTTAATAATAAAATACTTTCTAAGGACAATTGATTATGATAGCAATTATAAGTCACTTTAAAATCTGTAAATCAGTAGTACAAAGTTAGCATATTTCAAAATATTGACTTACTGCAGGACAACTGTAATCAGCCTGATCTGTAGGAATGGAGAAGAAAAATGTCAAAATGAATCTCTCATCTCGAAACGCTCTCCTTCTGCTTCCAACCTGTAAGAAGAAAACAACAGACAAAACTAAACACTGGGAGGAAGCATAGCAAGGCCCAGACAAAAATCACTTAGAACAACACTGATTCTGCCTCATTCTCATCTCAATTTAGACATTGCTTTATTGATGATATAACCCTTAACAATTCTTCAGTTAAATTTGTAGGTCTCTTTATTTCTTGTGCCTGGAGGCTTGGATACTACTTGCTTTTTTATATTCTTTCTATAATTTGCAACAATACTTGCCACACGGGGAGAAAAATGATAGCACAGCTTTACAGATATCTGGTGACTCACTCAGTGACCTCTCATATAATGCTGTCGTTATCCATATTTTGGTGATTCATAATATTAAAACTCAGAAGAGGAGACACATTAAAGAAATATTTGAAAAGAAAATTCTAAATAATGGATTATGATCATATAGAAGATACACATTGCTAATTTTATGTAATTTAAATTCTGGTCTCATTAAACATTTTTCCAATAGATATGTGCTAGGAATGTTTAAAATAATAATAAATAATTTTCTTTTGTTCTATTTAATTCTGCATTCTTTATTGAAACGGTGGTATAGTTGATTTACAATGTTTCAGATATACAGCAAAGTGATTCAATTTTATATATATTCTTTTTTACATATACATAACTTTTCATATTATTTTTCATTATAGGTTATTATAAGACTGAATATAGTCTTATAATAGGTGCTATGCCATAGGTCCTTGTTATCTATTTTATATATAGTAATGTGTATCTGTTAATCCCAAATTCCAAGTTTATGCCTACACTTTACCCTTTTGGTAACCATTAGTTTGTTTTCTATGTCGGTGAGTCTATTTCTGTTTTATATTAATGTTTATGTATAGTGATGTTTATATACTTGTTCAATAATGAATTAAACAGAGCAATTAAATAATGACATTTTTAGGAGCTCGTATATATTTTTGAGTTATAGTGATCACACACCATTTGAATTTAAAATAACTAAGATAAATATTTATTTCTTTTTCCTTAGTTTTTTAAAATATGAAGATTTATTTGCTAAACCACAGAGGTAAATAATGCCATATTAATTCCTCTGACTCTTAGCAAAATTGTCTTAAAAATGATCTAACTCGTACCTTCATTATTTGAAGCAAACAAGGTTGATTAATATATCAATTGCCTTAAACACTGGTCCAATTATTGGCAAGAGTAATGAATTTCTAGAGAGTGAATAAATAATTCTGAATGAAGTTAAACAAAATTAAAGATGACTAAAACATACGAATAAATTAGTGAATAAATTCTTAGAGTAGAAACAATTTATATTACCATTAATACTAAAAAAAATGCCATACCATTAGAAAAAAAAAAAACAGCATGTAAAATAAAATCCAGCATTTAAATATTAAATATTAACCTTCTATTATACTGTGATACAATACCATAAAATGGGCTATTTAAAAACAAAAAGAGGAGTTCCCCTTCTGAGTCGGTGAGTTACAAAGCTGACATAGTCTCCATGAGGATTTGGGTTTGATCCCTTGCCTCTCTCAGTTGGTTAACAATCCAGCATTGCAGTGAGCTGTGGTGTAGTTTGCAGATGTGGCTTGGATCCCAAGTTGGTGTGGCTGTTGTGTAGATAGGCACCTGCAGCTCCGATTTGACCTCTACTCCGGGAACTTCCACATGCAGGAGTGCAACCATAAAAACAAATTAAATAAAAAAAAGTTGTAAAAGTCAATATTTAATACTTGCTACTCTAAACAAATCATTATTATCCACAAATAGTAAATAATATAGCAGAGCAAACACTGTTTAACTTTGTATTTACATGCTATATGTATATATACATATATATATATGTGCACAGAGAGAGAGAGAATATATGTCCTCCAAATATTGCATCACAAACTCAGCTGAGAATATTAAAGCTGTAATAAATTATTTTTCAGTAATATTGTTGTTCCTTTCAATGGGTCAAAATTCATTTAATACCTAATACTTGCTGGTCTTGCTCAGGAGATGAAAACTAGAATGTAACCTAGATCTTGTTTGAAAGGATTGATCAATAATGTATACATATAATTAAAATAATGAGTGAGAGTATTTTCCAACACATATTTTTTGTAAGTAATCAGTGGAATTCAATAATACAACCTACTTGCAATCTAGTTCCTAAGCAACACTTTTCAAATTTTTGAAGTAAGCAGTGAGGTGATTGAATCTCACCTTTGGTATATTCTAGAGTTTTATGATTCTTCGTAGTACAGAGGGGTTTACTGTCCTTTAATAAAGAATGAACAGTGAGAACAATGCACCTCACGCTTCTCTTGTTCAAGGATATGTGCACTCATTTGTGTGAACGTGCATAATTGTATTAAAATTTGGATAATCTTTTAAAGCTTGACACAGAATACTCAAATATTTATAGGTTGAATTTAAAAGGCTGACATATAAAAGTGTGCTAAATGTTTAATTAACCATTTTGCCACTAGATTTAAGGGCTGAGGACAGATCAAAAACAAACACTGTAGTATTTGCTACAATTGGTGCAATCATTATCTAATCATATAAATGTTTTTCTTGCTAAGTGGAGTAAAACCCTTTTGGATCAATTTTGATTACGCCCAGGTCATTTTTATGCATTTCATTTGTACTAAGGCAATTAATGAGGGTCTAAGAGGATCATGGTTTCCTAGAGGTTCTTGTGATTCTGACAGTCATTGGACTTTAACCAATTCCTACACGCTTTGCTAATACAAGTCATTCCGGATCATTTCACAGTTATGGATTTTGCAAGATGGCAATCATTTCTAGAAATCTTTTAGGCATTGTTATTCTTACCAAATACACAATTAAGAGAATGAAGGCTTTGATTTCAGACAAGATTCATTAATTAGACTGGAGTTAGATATTTAGATAGTCCTATATATTTTAGTGAAGTGTTAAGTAGAACAACTTTTATTTTCTAGTCAAATTTTTCAGCATTGCACCATCCAATTTTTAGGAACACATTTTCAAAAAATAATTCATAATGTGCTTTTGAGTAAGAGTTCAGATAATGATGAAAAGTGTTGATAATCTCCATGAGGTAAATCTAAAGGCCATGGAAATTGAATCAAGGTAAAATTTAAAAACAAATCTCAACATACATCCTATGGAACTGTCACTTTGCTAATAACTGAATTTGCACTAATTATGGAGAATTAGTTAGCTTTAGTGACTAAATTGCTCTTTTTACTTTTTTAAGTCAGAAAATTTTGTGATTTGATTAATTTAGGTTATTTTGTATCACAAATCATATATCATAAATAAATAAATATCATCATATATTATAAATATGTTTATTTATATCCATAATCCAGATGAATAACAAACGTCATCAAAAATTATATTTGAAAATATAAAAGTAAAAATATCGATTACAATTGGAAGTATATTAAGTGTTAAATGAGGGACAAGGTAATGCTATTTTAAATCCTTTTGTGAACATATGGAGAACAAAAAAATATCAGTACTCAATTAAGAAACAGAATTGTCAAGGTTCTTACTTTCTGTTGTCCGTATGGCTTACATTCAAGGAAAGATTATTCATTATTTTATAGGACCTATAAAACACCCTAAATATTGTGAACTATTTCCCTTGAACAGATTTAAATGACTTCTGTTTGACTAGAAATCCGATCATTCATTAGAATCTCTGCTAATGTTCACATACAGAATCTTCTTAGGTTTACTTCTTTCTCACTTGTCCACTTAATAATGAACTTACCCAATTACAATAGAATTCAAATGATCGTTTAAATGCAAATTTCCAGCATCATGGATATTTTCTCCTTTTCTAATATTTATAATTACTATAGTAAACAATTAATTACTAGCCAGATTACTTGAAAAATATTAATGAAAAAGATTCATCCATTTCTCCTGCCCCATCCTTTAGGAAGTCATTAAATAATGATATTAATGAATTCAACAAATATATTAATTTTTTGAACATCTATCGCATGCCAGTTAATTTAATTTATTGATTTATTCTCCACAAACCTTAAGTACTAAGTGTATATATTATTAAACTCACAATAAAGGTAAGAAAATTAAAATGATAAGAAAGAAGAAAATGTCTAAGAACATAATGTGATCAAAGCCAACTCTGTCTTTAAACCAAATTGCTTCTGGTTATATTTCATTTAAGGGTACTTTGGATCATTCAGAAATAAATAACTTCAAATTTTAATGTCGTTATTTTCTTTATATATTGATCCTATTCACACAGCAAAACTCAAGAAAAATCCTTTTCTAAATCTTTGATGTTTTTCACAAAAATTGGTGAACTTTTCTAAGAAGAAAATATTAATGGAGTAAAGAAATTAATTTAAAAGAAGGAGAAATACAATTAAAATGCTTTTCCTAAAAAAATAACAAAAAATAATTTTAATTTATATGAGGTAATTTACAGATTCTAAGTCCTAATAAATAGTATAAAAGAATAAAGATTAATTACTTTCTATAATATACACGAAGAGAGAACATCCATGATTAATACTGTAAAGATGATTGATTTTGTAATACCATCATCCACAATCCATTTTAATTAAATGATAATAACATTTCATATTGTGGAGTATATTGTTGTTCCCTAGTTAACTCACCAATTCATTCATTTAGATTACTGTGTTATTTTTCAGGGGGTCAGAGATTGTGAGAATTATTTTTATTCCACTACACAGTTGTTAAGTAAAATTAAGAATATAGCTTAAAAAGATCAATTTAGTCAGTCCATATTAAATTCAGTATATTGTTTCATTTTTTTCTTTGATCTGTAATCAGCTAGATGGACCATACAACAAATTGAGTCAGTATCAAGAAAGTTTAATTCGTCAGATTTCATAAGCTCTAGCCTATCTTTTGATAAAAAGAGTATGATCTAACATTTTACATATATATATATGACTATTTCATATCTGTGAAATGTATACATATGTACAAAAGCGCACAGTATATATATATATACATATATATATACATATACATATTTATATATAATCATAAACATATGGTTTTAGCAAAATTCCAAGAATCATGCCAATTCAGGTGCAGTTACGTTCACCTATTTTACCAGTCTATTAGCTGTTTCTAGTTATGGAAAGATGACTAAATAATTCAGTATATTTTATACATTTATGATTATTCCTTTGTGAGTTTATTATTGAAATCATTAATACAATTAGCTTCCTCAGTGCATCTATCAAGTGTTTCATTTATGGTTAAAAGGTTTTCTGCATCACTAAGAAGAATTAATGATAAATGTGACAAGTTAAAGGGAATGTCTAGTTTGTATTTATCTAGACTAGAGTCTTCTTTTCATAAGCCTCCTGACCAGTGTTTGTTCTTGGCTTCACTTTGGAAACAGTGAATTTTCAATAATCTTTATGAGTAGCAATGCATTAAGTAACTCTGAATTATTCAGTGTGAAGTCCATACATTAGTATTTTTTAAAACTCTATGGGTAGTCTGTGTGCAGCCAGTGTGTGGAAGCACTGCTGTGGAGTAGTAGGGATCTTGTGATGTCTCAAATTCCATGCCATCACAATCTCATTCATATCAACAAGGAATTTAAACAGACTGCTATTTGAGAATATAATAAAGAACTATCTCCAATCAAGCAATGCAATTTTTTGCAGTAAAAGAGTTCTAATTTTAAATCATTTAAAATAGTATTTCTCTACTTGTTCTGACTTAAGATTGTTAAATTCCCTCTATTAAAAAAATAAACATAAAATTTAAGAAAAAATTTCATGAAAAATTAGTAAATAGTCTTCCTAATGGGCCTACATTATAGACAACATTAAGAGATTTATTTAAATTAATATGACTTTTCAAGAAATCCATTTAATATTTAACATTACAAAGAGTTTCACCAAAACCATTGAAATATGCTGCTTACAATGTTAAATTGTATTTACACAGAAGATAAACTTGCTTAGGTTTAATCCCCTCATCCTTGCTCATAATAAGTGAAGGAGATACATATATTAAAGAACCACCAAGAAGAAAGGAGGTTCCTGCTTTTTTTTTTCAGAATTCTAATTAGACTCACACAGCTATCTGATTCAAAAGAGAACAGAGAAAACTTTGCAGTAAAAATGTATGCATTATTTCCTAAGCAGCAGAATATTAAATTATCAAGCCAGAGCCAACAGTGCCCTTTGGGTCAATAGGCCACTTAAGCATTTAGTTAAATTTAAATGAGTACATTGCTGGAAAGATAATTGTAATGATATAAAATGATTCAGTTCAATGATTCCAGTATGGCTTAGAGATAATGAATCTTTTGTATCAGTCACCTTGGGAATATTAACATTATTGAGTCCTAAGACTGCTAATGAGCTTTTTGCTAGGAAAAAGTGTAAATTACAAGAGAGATATTTCTATTATTATAAGCATGATATTTTAAATAGTAATTTGTATGCTTGTGAGTAAATAGCAGGACTGGAATTGATTTTGATCACAGGAAGATGAATATTGCAACCTTCATAATAACTTTGTGAAAATTAATCCTTTAATAAAACTAGAAAAGATGTAGAAGTTTTAACTAAAATGAAATTAAGATGATTTTAAGATATTGCCAGTAACAGAGAGATTTGGAAAATGTGAATGGAAGGATTTCCTTTATATATATAGTGCTTTCCCATATTTAATAACACTAGGTTAGTAAACAACAGAAAATGGACCTCTTGATAGAGAGTAGAAAATCTGGGATTTATAGCTATAGACATTTTAAAATTATTGTAATAGGAAAACATACACATAAAATGTAACTAAACGATTGAACAAAATTCGTATCTTCATCCTCTTCTGTGCCCTGGCCACATTAAATGACATTGCTGGGGACCAATTCTAATCAAGGTAGATAATCCCTGTACATCCACAGGTTTGGAAAAGTGAAGTCAGTCCTACAAATCTGAGATAGATTCTGATGTATAAAGAATAGTTTTGTAGGTTCTGACTTTCTGGGGGTTCTGAATGGTGCCCTTTTAAGCCAAGTTTGAAACTTGGGGTTTGGAACAGCCTTTGAAATGAAGTGGACTCTTAGTAAATACATGTGAAATTGGAGTTCCCTTGTGGATCAGTGGGTTAAGGATCTGGCCATTGTCACTGCAGTGCCTGGGGTTGCTGCTGTAGGTGGGTTCGATCCTTGGCCCAGGAACTTCCACGTGTCATGGGTGTGATCAAAACATTTTTAAAAAGTAAATAAGTAAATGTGAAATTAATTCAGGAAGCTAAATATGATAACCGGATTTGACCTTAGTATAAGTGACAAATAACCAAATATCAATTTTATACAAGATTGTTTATCCACTTATCTATGGCTCAGATAAAATTTACTGAATAATATTTTTTTCATAAAGATGACTGAGAAGGAAAAGGCAGTATGTCATAGCTATAAAAAACAGGGTTTATAAAATTGAAAGCTTGTATTTATATTTATATTATGTTCTTATCTATAGATAGTAGTGTTCTCTATGGATTACTATAGGGTAACTGCAAGGCAGAAAATATGCCTAAATAATGAAAAAGATGTAAGAATCATCTTTGGTGCCCACACTGCATCCCTGGACCCCTCTGAGGGTTTTCACAGCATTGGTGGATCATTTCTGTGTGAAACTAGAATGACTGGCTTTTCTTCTTTCCCCACCTAATTACCCTGCTTTCTAAGATTACTTTCAGTAAACTAGCTACAATCTCGTCTCGTCATAACTTCTGCTTTGAGGAGAGGGGTGGAGGGCAAAGTTCAAGCCACTACACAGGCTTGGTAATTGTCCCAGGCAAAACCTATGACTCCTCATACACACTAACCTGATTCCATTCTAGAGGTGATTTTCAGAAAAGTCTTTTACTGTTTAGGTTACAGAGCACTTCCTGTGTTACATACACTGGGGTGCATTGTAGTGAATGACAGCAAGGGAGCAGACTTTAAACCAGATATTGTTGCTTTATAATGTTGTATTAGCTTCAGGTTTATAGCAAAGTGAGTTATTTAAATACAAACATATATCCATTCTTTATTCCCATATAGGTTATTACAGAATACTGAGTGGACTTCCCTATGCTAATACAGTAGGTCCTTGTTAGTATCTATTTTGTATGTAGTAGTGTGTATGTGTTAATCCCATCCTCCCATTTTATTCCCCCTCATGGTTTCCCCTTTGGGAACCCTAAGTTTGACTGAGAAAGCTGTGAGTTTGATTTCTGATTTATAAATAAATTCTTTCATATCATTTTTGTTAGATTCCATATATAAGTGATATCATATGATAGTTGACTTACTTCACTTAGTTTGATAATATCCAGGTCCATCCGTGATGCTGCAAATGGCATTATTTCATTTTTTTTATGTCGGAGTGATATTCCATTGTATATCCGTACCACATCTTTACCCATTACTCAGTTAATGGGCATTTAGGTTGCTTCCATGTTTTGGGTACTGGAATGGTGCTGCAGTGAACACTGGGTGCAAGTATCTTTTCAGTTTATGTTTTTCTACAGATATATGCCCAGGAGGGATTTGCAGGGTCATTTGGAAGTTCTTAAAAAGGCTCTGAGATGAGGATATTTTGGTTGCGTATAAGGAAACGCTAGGCTAGTGTGACTACAGCAAAAGCAGAGAAGATGAGAAAGTGGTTGGAACCCATCCATATGCTTTAATATTTTCGTTACTTTGTCCGTCATTACTACATTTAGATCCACTTCCTCCTCTCCACTTCAAAATTACCTTTATTGTATCTCAACTCCTCCATAAAACAAATCAAAACAAAATAATAATAACAAAAACAAGAATCATCCACCTGGTACTAAGCTTATGCCATTTTCCATAGGCATAAGCCTGTGGAAATAGGCTTAACAATATTTTAGGTAAAATATCCACATTTAGGAATTTGATATAGAAAATTTGCATTTAAAACTTTCATTCTTTGAACTCCATTCTTTTTAAAACATGAAGAATGTGTTTTAAAACCTCTATCTTTATCTGCCTGCCATCAAACATCTATTAATATTTTGGGGATAAATTAATTTAATTATAAAATTTACCTTAGAGAATCATCACAAGTATTTACGAGGTAATGTTAATGACAGTATTTTGAAATCTGTAAAAGGAAAATGATTATAAAAAGTAACAGTATTGCTGATTTTCTGGTGAATGTATACACTTAATAAAATGGAAGTGTTAAGAGGTATTAACAGTTACATATTTTTTAAAGATGAACTTATTTTTATGTGTAGTTATGTGAGCCTATATGTCAAAAGTTAAACTGCAAAGCATTAAAATGATAAATTTATATAAATGCTATCTGTGGCCTTATTTTTTACTAACACAAAAATTTAATTTTATATAATATATATAAATTCATGACATATTTTGATTATGTATTTAGTTCAGAGAAGTGAGACGTAGTTAGAATATCCTCAGACAAAGCAATTTCCTAAAGTTTTTGACGCTAGTGTTTTGACGGCCAAGAAATATAGAGTCAAATTGCCCAATTAGATATCTGATAAAGAGTGAACTTAAAATATGACATTATAACACTCTGCTGGATGCAATTCAAACCTTTCCAAGTGTGTGAGATAATGGAATAGATGAAAAGAAAGGTGATATATCAGTATAAAAGAAATGATGTTATACTAAATGAGTACCTCCTGTTAGATGATATGAAATTAGGATCATATTTTTTTACCTGAAAAAAGAAATCTCTACAAGTACACTAAGAAGAATGAGGGAATACACTCTATTTAAAAGATTCATATGTTTTAAAATTAAATTTTATACATTTTTAAAAATATTGATATTAGATTTTTTAGTTTTTGGACCTATCATTCCAAATATTACAAAACATATCCCTCCAAAGAAAAAGAATTTTAGAGAATATTGTGATATATTCTTATTATTTAGGATGGTAAATATAGAATTTAAAATATGTATCTGAAATATAGCTTTAAATGTTTGTTTTCTTTTTTCTCCATTTAAGGAAAGCTATTTTGCTTTTCCATATAGTATCCCTATAAGAGGTTGACCCATAAGATGAAATGTCATTTTCCAACAACTACATGTTTCAGCTAAACTGTAAAAGTCACATTTATTTCTGTACATGTAAAGTCTACAGGCTAAAGAAAATCTGTATAATATATCTGTGCAGTTTCAAAAAACATTACTTTTCATCTCTATCCTTTGACCTTAAAGGATATATTTTGTTCCATCATATTCCAAATAGATAATCCTAGAGATAATGTATACTTTAGAACACACAAAATGAAATAAATTTAAGTTTTGATTCATTAGAACTCTAAAAATATCAAGTTCTTTAATATTCGACAAGTGATAAAAATGAGCACAAAGATATCATGAGGTAATTTTATTATTGTAGAAATTACTGCTTAACTAAACTGGCAAAAATAAATAGGGGAAAATGAGGAAAGTCACAGCAGGATTCTTAGTAGTTGTACTAGTATGTGTTAAGATGAAATTTGCGGAAGAGTTGTCAACAGCACAAAGGGTGAAAAGCTGAGGAAGAGTAAGTTTAGAAAGAAGTTACTATGGTTTCTGTCAGTTGTGACAGAGTTTTTTTTTTAAATGAGTAGAAAAGAAAAGGAATGGAAAGCAGCTGCTTTGCCTTAATTTTGTGCAAAGACTGACAATTTTCATGAGAAACTGAAAATCTGATATACGATGAAACCTCATAAATAAGATTCTGGAGGCAAGTTTGAACATCATCGATGCCTGATAGCTAATTAAATAAATTGCAAGTGGCTGAGAGAGAATTTTAAATATCCTCAAAACATCAACTTCACAAGTTCCACAAGGAATTAAACCATAATTACTGAAATCCCAAGAATCTCAAATAAGTACATTTTTGAAATCATTTTTTATGAGTTATTCAATCATCATAATTCAATCTCATACTTCACTCTCATTCTTAGAATATTGTAAATTCCTATTTTTCCTGCTTTAACCTTTTATCCCATTATTATTTTCTCAATCATTTGCAATCATTAGTAGGTCCCAATTGCAAAAATTAATTAAAGTCTCGATTTAACTCAGACATTAGTAAATGGAAAGCAGGTCAGCTTGTCTATTTTATGCATGTAGTTCTGTAGTTAGATTTCTAGCCCTTATTTTCACTTCAATATTGCTTTAACTCACACAGTTTACATACAAGAGGACAGTATTCTCAAGTTGATTAAAGCTTTTGGAAAATACCTTAAAACACTTTCCATCCCAAGCAAATTTAAATATATGAAATTGTTCAGAAGTTGTACAACGAGGGAAGGTGCCCATCTTAGAAATTCATATTTTCCTATTTTGAGTGGTGCACTCCCTGAATGGTCAGAGTAATTAACCCTACTGTTCCATGTCCCAAACGGACCTAATGGCTGCACATTGGCACCGTGTTCAAAGGAAATTTAGTTTCTTCTTCCAAAGAATAGATGGTAATATCACCTATAAACTATTTATAATCTTTCACAAAACAATAATTTTCAACATATACACTTCAGAATTTGATTTTAGGACAGTGATTTTCTATTCATATAAAGCTGTACAATTCCTTTAAGCAATAAGAACTATGGTAAGCAATTTCTAGTATGCCTTAGAATACGTAACACATAAACGTAAATCAGTAGTTTTACATCACTATGATCCCTTTCACACTTGTGACTACATTAATGTTTCTTCTAGAGTGGTTCAAAATATTTTTAATATTTTTGAATCCAGGTTCTAAATACCTAGAAGACGAGAACAACAAATTTCTTATTCACTGTTTCTCCTAGAATCCACCATCTTGTCATCTAAATATTTTTTTAATTAATTGATTCCAGGTGTTTTCTTCTTTAATTGTAAGAACTCAGTATATGTTAAGAATATTATTTATTATATTTGATGTAAGATATTTCCTCAGGTTTTAATCTCTAATGTTTATTTTTATGAGAAAATATAAAATATTTTTATATTCCAAAATGATTAAATGTATAAAAAGGAATGTAAAAAAGGTAAACATGGTCAATTCTTTCACATTGCAGAGACAATAAGTTTTACTTTACTCTAAATTTTCATATATATATATATATGCAACATAATTATTCTTAATTTAACTTTTTCATTAAAAGTAAGTAGATACCTTTTTCTATCAATGGATGTAAATATATATCACTGCTTTGACAAGGATTATAAACTTTGGTTTTATTTATGTACAAAATTTTGATTGAATTTTTTATGATAAATATTTACTATGTATACATTTAGTCCCATCATAATAAACACATGAATACATATCTTTATGTCTAGTTGTTTTATGAAAGTGGATTTCTGAAATTTGGTTTGCTAAGTGAAAGCTAATCTGACTACATTTATTTTACACACCTCAAATAGGAATATTTCTAAAAGGCTGCATCAGTTTATACATATACCAACATTATCTGTAATTCCCACAACCCCACTTTTTCAAACATTATGTATGATAATTTATTTTTATCAGATAATAGAATAAATTAATACCACATTATTAGTTAGTATTCTTCTAATTGATAATACATTTGTACACTTTTATGTATATTTTCTGTCCATTGAATTATTTTTTAAATTTCTTACTGGTACTCTTCATTAAGTTTTCTATCAGGAATAGTTGCATTACAGTATTTTTATTTAGAATTTTTCAATACTTTATAATGAAAACTTCAAGATCAGTAAAAACATTTTTACCAATGAGTGCTGTTGATCTACTAGATTGTACCACTGACAGTTTTCTAAACATGCTGTAGCACAAATCAATCAATGTAATCTTTGTCCTATTCATATACAAATATATGGTAATTTTAGATACCATTTTAAGACACATTGCAGAAATCAAGAAACTTTCCTTTGAACACCTTATTATTAATTGCTTTAACTAGAATTCAAATTGCTATCTTCTTTTAATGTAAAATTTATGTACAATGAAATGTATAAACCTAAGTGCTCATTCTGAACTTTGACAAGACATATAAATTTATAGCCAAAACCTTAGCAAGCTTATAGTAAAGAATCTGACCCTTTGTATTTCATATGTTTTACCTTTTTTTTTAATGTGTAATATATTGCCATAGGAATTGTTAAAATGTAATTAAGTGAATGAATTTTTTCCCCTTTTAAGTTTTCTGCCTTTTGAGTCAGTCCTAGAATAGCCTGCTCACTAAGACTGTAAAATTTGTTGTTGTTGTTGTTGTTTTCTGTTAATTGTAATTCTAGTGTAATCATATGTTGATTCAGATTCCTCTTTGTTTTATTGGTAAGCTGAGAGAAACAATCAATACTTACCAGCAATAACTCCCTCTCATATTCAAATAAAAGGGTCTAAACTGAACACTATTTCAAGGGTATTAACTAAAACAAAACCAGTCCCAATCAACTTGTGTAACAGAGACTAAAAATCTCTTCGTATTTGTTGACAAGGAAACTTGATGATCTTAATGCATCAGTGGTCCAATTTTTTCCCCTGTTCATTGCTTAAAGTGTAAAAATAATTCACATGTAATTACCAGGACTTATATATTCAGTCAGCTTTTAGATTTGTCCTTGTCTTAAGTGATATTTTTTGGCAAGAAGATACCTAAAAGCTGAACAAACATGAATTTAATGGGTAACATTCTGTACGACAGCTTTTCCACCTGCTGTTTGTAATAAAATAAACAAGGATGATTTTATTTTAAAAGTGACAAGAAATGTACTTTAAAATCCAAGCACAATTTCCTAACATAATCATATTGAACAAGTTGGGCTCAAAAATCTGTTTAAAAGCACTTAAAAAAAAGAGTAGTCTAAAATGTATCTGTCCTATTTGGAAGATATTTAATAATGACCATGAAGAAAACTCGTGTTTACCAAAAAGTGATAATAAAAGACTATGTTAATTTAAAATCAACAGAATATTACCTACTTAGTAATGGATACTCTTTAGTATGAAAGGTATTAAGATATTTCCACAATGACACAGAAAACCCATATTATTTTCATTTCAACATAGATCACATACTCAGATGAAATGAAGCTTAAGAACTGATAATAAGTAATATTGCAAAAATATTTTCCACAGAATAACCTAAGTGATTTATGAAGAGAAATGTTATTTTTTCTTCATCAATGTTAAGAACTCATAAGTCCACAGAAATATTGTCTCTGTTGCCGAATGACCATCATTGACTCCCAAATCGAAGGTCCAGGGTCAATTACTCTGAGAGACCTTTTGTCATCCTCCGTAGCTATAACTGACTTCAGACAACTTTTCCACTGGTAATCACACTGGGATTTCTATAACCCTAACTTGTATTCATACATTTATACATTTCTCCCCTTATAATGGACCGTAACCCCTTTCACATCAAAGAATCTTTCCTGTCTATTTCCCACCATGGGCCTATACCTGTTCCTCTGTTTATTCAGATTAATACAACATGCACTTACACTGTTGACTCTGTGTTGACTAGATTATTGTAAACATCACCAAAAAAAATCCTTCCTTTTTTGTTCAACGTATTCAACCCAATGAAAATGAGTACCTCAGGGTCAAAACTTTAGGCCCTTTTATTTTTATTCATGTGTTCTTGCTTCCTAGAACAGTGTCTGGCACACTCTAGAAATTCAATGTTTGTTGAAAGAATGAATTAATGATTTTGCATAGAAGATGGTATAGGGTTGATATACATAAAAAAGTATTGAATCATGAATTATTTAATCAATGTTTTCTATTATAAATTCTTAATTCATCAAATTTAGTAAAGAACGAAAATAAATTTCAGGAGCAAAATACATATGTTCCTATTAGAACTTAATTTGAACATGTATTATATGTTTTACATGTACTATATGTTTATATTATAATTTAATAAAACACAAATTATAACCCAATTAGAACACATAATAATTTCTATGTAAATCATTAATGATGAAGTTTTCCAAACTTAGGCTGTACTTTTATACTTTAGTGTTAATATTTTTGCTTAAGTCTTGTTGAATCAGTGACTCTCTACTTATTTTTAAGTTAGGAAGAATGGAAAAATATAGCACTGACACATTTTTTAAAAAGAGCTGCTCCATAGGAGATATAATTATATCCTTTAAAAATATGCATTTAATTTGATACCTAAAATTATGCACCCACACGGCTAGAGACTCAGACCAATGAGATTTGACATTTAGATGTTTTGTCATGCTTTGTTGCATAGGCTGTAAAACAGTTAATGTTGTTGTCTTCATATAAACTTAATACAGCCCACTGTGAAAGCAGAACAGAACAGATAAATAGGCATTTGTGTTAAACTAACCAATTATTAAAAATTAATTGTATGTTTTGATATTTCTATATTAGAAGGTTAAGTGCTGGTATCGTTCCTGCACTATTGTTCTCAGCACTGACATGTTATTCCCCTTAATTAGTCAAGAAAGGAAAATGTCTCACACCTGACAATTAGCCACATGTTCACTTTTCAAAAAATGTTTCAGTTTTACAAACCTGTGTTTCAAGGATGATTAACAACCAGTTCTATTTTTATTTCATGGAGAAAGTCAGTGCAAGCTATATTCCATCTTAGGTCTCAAGAATTTGATAGCCTCACCATGAAAAAAGTTAATGATGTTTCTTGAATGGAATTAGCTTCTATCAAATGTCATTGACCGGGGGCCATTTCCTATTATTTTGAGATATTAGCAAAAATCACAGCAGGAAGTAGAAAAAATTGTTCTTGTATTGGTCTGGTTCTCTGTGGAAAAAATAAACAAACATAATTGATGGTAGCCATGGGGATTCAGACGATTGTACAGAGGCTGATAACAGTTTTCTACATTATTTCATACCACTGATCCTACATAGTTTCTTTGTAGAGATTATAAATTTTGTTGTTATTATACCTTTTGCTAAACCATATGTATGGTTCTAGTTTGCAACCTTAGAATTAAAATTAATCACAAAT
Source organism: Catagonus wagneri (assembly GCA_004024745.2). Lineage (NCBI taxonomy): Eukaryota > Metazoa > Chordata > Mammalia > Artiodactyla > Tayassuidae > Catagonus > Catagonus wagneri. Next base: position 380,344 of record PVHT020000078.1, on the reverse strand, counting down.
TGATCTGAAGGTATTGTATCTTAATGTATTTAGACTATGTCTGAAAGGTAAGCACTGTTATATTTGTTTCCAGAAACTTCGTTAAATGCTATTATATAAGCTTGCCAGTTTTAAATTGGCATGGATTTATAGATGTCTGTATTACTTAACTTCATTATTTGTGATAAATAACTTGTGCTTAGATACTGTATCTAAATAAAAAATTGTCAAAAACAAATCATAAATTCATTTATATAGATAGACAAGGAAAAAAAGAGCTATGAGAGCTATTAAAAGCCCAATATCATTGTTGTCTTTGCAAAACAAAAATTCTGATGGCTTATCAAAAAGAAGACAGGAATTCCACAGAATACTCCAGAATACTTTTGATGTCTTATGGAAAAGAAGATATGAATTCCAAAGAATACATAGTGCTACTTTGAGAATTCCACAGTTATTTTCATTAACATGCTTTATATATATTTTCAAAGTTATTTCAGGAATAGACTTAGTGCAACAAATAAAGTCATATGAACACCAATGAAATTTATTTGTATTTAAAGTTAGAGGCACAAAATCAACACAAAACATTTTAAAGTGTCAGCCTGTCCACCTCCTCTCCAGGATAGGGATTTTTCTACATTGCTAGACTCTCTGAAATTCATAGGAACCTGTCCTTCACAGATATGAGGGGTTAAAGTGCTATTCTTGCTTGAATTTCTGAGCATATGCCCTGTGCAATTGTAGCACATCTGTTTGGGAATAGTGTTGGAGGCACAGCCTAGAAAAGTTACAAAGGGAATACAAAATGATGGGGGAGATAATACTAAATGGTTGATGTTTAATTTGGAACTGAATAAGTTGAGAGACGTTCATATAAGTGAAGTGTCCTGTATACAATGAAGGAATAACTCTGAGCAGAAAATGCTTGCCTTGCATCCAGGAGTCTGAGATGAGAACCTCCTTGCATGTTTACCAAAACCGCTGGTGGCTCAGCTGGATGTACTTGGCAATGAAATACGATTAGCAAGAAAAGTCTTCAAGTTAGTTTTTCTGAACTCCACCTAGGTCCAGAGTGAGTTAGAACACATAATTCACCAAGAGGCATTGTAGGAGGTCAGAGTTCCTTGCACAAAAAGTTATGAAATAACCACCCAAGTATTTCAAATGGAGGTAAACGAGATCATAGCCAGACCTCAGAAGTGACAAGGCAATAGTAGAAGCCAGGAATGAGGAAGGCTGGTTTACAGAGGAAGCAAAGCATTTTGGGTGATTTATGCTGCTCAGTCTATTGCATGCAGGCAGTACATAAATGTAGATGGCATGTAATTGCCTGTTTCAGGTCCTCTTTTTGACCCAGGATGTGCTGGATGGCATAAGGTGCAATGTTTTCTGACCACATAACTTTTTAAAATCTGCTGTTGCTTTCGGTGTTTAAAAGGAGTCACCCAGATTTTCTCAGGTCTCAGAGGAATTCCAGTGTTTGGTATGAATTTGAAGCATTTTAAAGTATATTTTACTTAATTATTGGTGTTTGGAACTATTACTTCTTCAGATGGAAGATTTTTTGAAATGACACGAATAGTAATAATGTGGGTAAATAATTTTAACACATATGCAGAAATTAATTCCTGATTATTAACTAATTATGTTCAAAATGAAAATTGCTTTTGCTGAAAATAAATCATTCATTAAATTAAGACCACGACTGAAAAAAAAATATGTGGATGCCTCTATTTTTAACCCTTTTGAGTATTTTATTTAGGTTTTTAATTGTAGTTAGAAGAGCCATTTCGGGATTTAAAGGAGGGAGTGACATGGCCCAGTTTGCATTTTGGAAGGCCCTCTGGTATCCATGACAACTGGTTGAGAGAGGCAATAGAAGTAGATTTATCTGTTTAAAGACTGCTGAACTACCCAGAATAAGAAATTATTCTCAAAGTTAGAAATGGAGGGCATGTAAAAAAGTCAACAGACTTGAGAGACAGCAAGAATAAAAATCGAACAGGACTGGGTAATTAAATTAGCTAAGGGGAGTGAAGAAAGCATCTGACACCCGGGTTTGAGGCTCCTCACATCCAGAGCATAGAAAAGACAATTCTACTACAGACACGTTGGCCTTGAGATGGATACCAGAAGGCAACGGGCTGGCTGAGTCTGGGGATCTAGAGAACACTAGTTCTAGTGGTAAGAAACCATTACTAAGTGAAAGGGATGGAAGAGGAAAACCCTGTCCTTTTCTCAATTCATATTGTCATATTTCCAATTACACTGTTGGATTATCTATCCATTCACTTACTCAGTAGCCATTCACTCACTCAGGAATGCCTGCTCTGTGAGGTAATATACTTACTGGTGGGGACAAAATGGGAGTAGATCAATGCGATTCTTACCCTCCTGTAGCTTATTATAAACTCCTTGAATTAAAATACACAAAAGCCTTTCTAATTTGTTCTATAGAACACTGCTCTGTGCAAGGCTAATTGTTTGCTTTTCACAAAAATTATCAGTGCTCAATTAAAAGTGGACAACGCTGCTTCTTGGCTCCCTCTTGGAGATTAACAGTATGCATAAATAATTTAAAGCACTAGGGAGCCCAACCATTAATAAGTCAGTCTAACCAGAACTTTTGAACATGAACCATCTTTTTAAAATATTATACTTATTTATACCTTACTAGGTGTATTACGAGTTCAGGCACAGCAATCTCTAACATAATGTTTATATGTGTTACTTTGTTTTGTACTTAGTTCTTTGTAAGTCTGCATCAAATTTAAATCACTTCAGTATTCTGGCTTCTCTTTCCACTGAAATCAGAAACCTATCATTCTAATGATGTTATTGAAGGACTAGTATTTCCCTAATTAATGATTGTGTCCTATTAGAACTATTGAAACAAAAATGTTATCATCCTACTAAATTGCTAGACTAGTACTTTAATAATATTATTTCATCTACATCAGTTTTTAAATATGAAATTATTTAAATAGATATTTCTAGTTTTATGAATAAAAAAGAAAAAAATTTTTTACTTCTCGGCTTTTTTTTTGAACCAGATGACATACTTAGCATTTTTAGGACAATTATCAAGTATTTTTAAAACGATTCCTCCTGTTCCGCTGCCTGGAATATGCCTTGGAGAACTGCCCATGTGAGAGAAATATCCCTCTACATAAAACCCTTTAATTTATAATATCTGTACTTGTCTTTCTTTTGGAGGTTCATAGGGTCACCACATTTTTTTTTTTGTCTAAACATAACTTTCATACAAAAGTCAAGTTTTTCTCAATATTCAGTAAAATAGGCCTTGGTTGTTTTTCAGTCCTAGCTGTATAAGAACCTATGTATTTATGGTTTATGCTAGGGTTCTGAAAACAAATTTTGTGTATATTACAAGGCCAGAATATAAATGACTAGTTATCTATTGCTGCACTACAGTACCGCAAAATAGGAGTTCCTGCTGTGGCTCAGGGAGTTAAGTATCCGACTGCAGTGGCTCGAGTCACTATGGAGGTGAGGGTTTGATACTCTGTAGTGGGGTTAAGGATATGGCATTGCTGCAGCCGCAGCTAGGATTCAATCCCTGGCCCAGGAACTTCCAAATGTTGTGAATGCAGCCATAAGAAAATAAATAAATAAATAAATAAATAAATAAATACATACATACATACATACATACATACATACATAATACATACATACATACTGCAAAATGAACTGCCTTAACAGGAAAATATTCATTTCTTGCAGACTGAAGCTGTGGTTTGTCTAGTTCCTCTGGCTCAGGGTCACTAGAGAGGCTGGAATGAATCTGTGAGCTGTAGTCATCTCCAGTTTATCTAGGATGATCCACTCCCAGCTCACTAAGGAGACGAACACTGGGCATCCGAAGATTGTCTACCAGACATGCTCCCCAGGCTGCAGGCAGCCTCCAGTGATCACCAGCTGCAGTAAGATCTATCAGGTTCTGCCCACGGGGCCCCTTCCAGGGCAGGTCTCGGCACAGCTTCTGGATTCTGCTGAGAAAGGTGTGCAAACAATTAGCAACACTAAAACGCTAAGAAGGAAGCTACAGTCTTTTAATAATCTACTCTGGAAGTAGAATCCCATCATTCTGCTATGTTCCTTAAAAGCAAATCTCTAAGTCTCGCCCAGGCTCAAGGGGAGGACATTTCTCACCAGTGAGAATACTAGAAGGCAGAGATCCCTGGATCTTATGTGTCCTTTCTATACTGGGTGAATAGACCAGCATGTTCTAATTCTGAAATGTTGATCTGTAAGAACAAGTTTTCTCATTTACATGTTTCTTGAGATATTAACTATTTTATTACTACCTGAGTTATATATTTAGAATTTCAAGCTAAGATATTAAATAAAAAACAATTATTATTCCCTTGAGGTGTGGCTTAAGGATCGGACTTGTCATTGCTGCAGCTTGGGTGACTGCTGAGATGTAGGCTGGATTTCTGGCCTAGGGACTTCCACGTAGGCACACCCAAAAAGTAACAAGAAAATTAAAGAGGATAGAAAGGGAAAATAAATGTACCTTTTAGTTCCATAAAGTGATATCATTAAATTTGAAACCAATGTACAAATTCAATTCAGTTCAATAAAAGTGACCATTGTTTGAGAAGTGGTATGTTAAATCATGCACAGGATGAAAAATGAAAGAACAGCCTTGGGCCCTCTCTTTGGGTTTGATTTCAGGCTTGTTTGCTTACTGGGTTGGTGACTGGAACAAGCTGTTTAGGATAATGTGTTCCGATTTCATGGGGTTATTGTGAGAATACAGTGCTGTGAGGATAAAATGAAGTAAACCACATACACACATACAGTTAGGTAAAGTTCCTAGTACAGTGCTTAGCACACTAGTCATAGCATAATAAAGAGCAGCAGTGATAATTATCATAACAATAAGAGTTAATGATAATGTAACACTTTTAATATGCCCGAAGCTGTTCTAAGTGCTGTATTACCATTAACTCTTCATTCTATTAGTATTCATCAAACAGCTTAGAGTTCTGGGGTTGTGTCTTGGCTCTGCTGCTTAAAAGCTGAGAGACTGAGGCCAAGATATTTGACTTTACAGATTGCTCATTTGTAAAATGAAGATACTAATCGGGCTTTAAAATGTCAGTACTGGTAAAAGGGTTTAGGATACTGCCCCATACATTGTACATGCTAAGTGTTCATTTATTTTTAATGTAAAATACTATTTTTCATCGTAATTATGAAAAGCAGATAACCATAACACTTGACAGAAACACTTTCTAAAGAGAAAGATAACATTTAATGATGGTTCAAATGATCTCTCATATCTTCAGGGAAAATCAAGACACGGTATCTTCGGAAATACATGGAATTTCCTATAGAGGAATCTGTAGCTAAATGGGATTCAAATATGCAGAGGTGGGAAGTGTACTGTAGGTAGAAAGGGTGACAAAATGAAAATCTTTAAGGTACAAATCCCTGGCGTGCTCATAACAGAAGCAAAAAGCTCTGAAGCAGAGCACTAAGATATTTGCTTGCCAAGAGGATATACAGTGAGACTTGCCAGATGGAATTTTAGTGACTATTAGTTTGCTTATCTGACAGCCATTCCTTCTTTCTTTTAAAACAGCACTTAAATTTTGATCTTAAAAATAGTTCAGTTTCAGACCTTATTCTAGAACACTCGCGCATCTTTCCCTGAGATAGATTTGGTCTGTCCAAACAGAGGATGGCATCTCACAGAATGGGTTCTCAAGGTGTGGTCTGGGTAACGGCAGCATCAGCGTTACATGACAGTTTACTAGAAATACCAATTCTCAGGTCCCTCTGTCAACCTACTGAGCCAGAAACTTGGGTGGGGCCCTGCCATCTGTGATTTGACATGCCTTTATGCTTATACCTTTAATAACATGACTCTAATACATGCTAACATTTGAAATGACTGACTGAGAATACTTTTGGGGGGAACTCAGGAAATTTAGAGTTTCTAAGATCTAAAGTATACTTTTCATCAGAGTGCCCATATCAGAAACACCTGGAGAACTTTTCAAAGTAAAGCATCCCAGGTCCCATCTAACTGTAACTTAAATGTTCTGAGATGGGCTCAGCCCCGGTGTATTAACTGAATTTATTGTGTACTTATTGTGCGCTTACCTACTGCTACTACAGTAAGTAGCAACATCAAGGAGCAGTGCCCTAGGTTTTGGTTGTCAGTTCTTACCTGCATCAGTCACTCGGAGTTGCAGAAAGGAGAGAATAAAGGGAAGCCCAAGAAGTAATACAAGAACATAGAGAAGCAATGAGTCTTATGTTGGTCTTTCAAGATGGTCTCTGAAGATGGCAGAGGAAGTCATGGATAGAAGGTGAATGCTGTTTGACCCACAAGCAAGACTAAGGCAGTTGGAGGCACCTTACTCCCTCCTCTGTGCTTAGAAGTTTTGCTCTGCCCACCAATGCCACAGTCAGCTGAAGGCCACAGCCTTGAGAGAAGTACCTTATTAAGACTATTTGGACAGCACATATGACTCAACCTCATTAAGGCCTCTATTAGGATTATGGGGGTTGGGTTCAGAGATCTACCAAGACAATCCTCATACATAAATTCCATTACTTATTAAACCTACTACCTACCTATATAGGGTAGTCTGCCTCTTTCTCTAATCTCTTCTTGCCTCCTCTGTAAAGAGGGCGTTTCAAATTTCGCCCAGCCAACTCCCAAGTTTGCCAATCAACAGAAGAATATATATTATTATTTTTCCTATTTATGCCTAACAAATGGCTTATACTACTCAAATATGTATTTATTAGGAGTTTTGTTTTTTTTTTTTCAAAAACTATTCTGTGAAAAGGTAGATGGCATTTTTCTCTAGAAATTTTACATATGGATTTCACCAGTTTGTGATCATTTCCACATTGTCTCCGATATTGACTCCTATCTCTGGAGTTCCTAGAAACAGGGGCAGAGGGAAGATTCAGTTTCCATGTTGTTGTATGTATTGTTCTATGTGGTAGAGAAGGACACTAAAGCCAGTATTAGGTTTATTTAGTTTACCTATGAACATGTCAATAACACTAGGTAAGGAGTTTAAGTAAAATCTAACAATCTTTGTTCTTAATTTTATTTCTCCTGCCGCCATAGATAGATTTAAAAGACATATATACCTTAATTATAAGTTGCATTATTTCAGTGAAGTAGAGTGCCACCATGGAAAGACACTGAGCATTTGCATTAGGCCATTTGTTGAATTTTTAATACATAATTACAACAGTAGTTTTCTTATGTCTAAATGAGAAGAGAAACATTTACTCAATTGGGTAGTTGAGGCTTATATGAGATAATAAAAATCAATTCAACCACGCCCTGCCTGAAAATGAGATATTAGCTGTGGTTTTTATTGTTTTTATTGTGTTCACTTGAAGATATATGGATTTCAGGTAAACATTATACATTAGAACAAGAAAATTTAAAATGAGATTCTAAAATATCTAGTTTCTTAAAAATTAACTCATCTAAAATATTAACCTGTTCTCTGGGATTTTGGAAAATAGATTAGTTATAATAGTAACTATAAATGTATAAAATTCAACTATATACTATTTATGATTTGTCAGGCACAGACTTAAAGAAAACCAATATTAATTAAATTTTGGTTCCTTTGAGAGAGGCCATTTAGTACTATGAAAATAGTTGAAAATTTACACATTTCCCATATGCATCCAATAGCTAATTTATATTTTTATAGTTTCTATAGCAACTATAAATGGCTAGACTAATAGTAAGAAGTTATCCCATAGTTTTGCAGTTTTAGGTTTTATGATTTTAATTCATTTTGAGTTAACTTGTGTACAAAGAATATGATAAGGGTTATTCTTCTATCTGTAATATCCAATTTTCTCAATATTATTTGTTAAAGAAACTATCCTTTATCCATTGTGTGGTTTTGGCACCCTTGTCCAAATGACCTGAAAGTAGCAGCATGGATTTATTTTTGGCTCTTTTGTTCTATTGGCCTAAATGTCAATTTTTAGGCCAATAACAAATTGATTTGATTACTGTACCTTTGTAATAAATTTTGAAATTGGGAAGTACAATGCCTTCAGCTTTGTTCTTCTTTCTCAAGGTTGCTTTGACTATTTGAAGTATTTTGTGAATCAGTATGATTTTTATAATTTTTTTTCTTCCTGTAAAGAATGACATTGAGGATTTGATACGGATTGCATTAAATCTCTAAATCACTTTGGATAGCATGGAGAGTTTGACAATATTAATTCTTCCAATCCACAAACATGGAGTATTCCCACATATTTGTGTTTTTCTTGAATTTCTTTCATTAGTGCATATTATAATGTTCAGCATACAAATCTTTCACCTCTTTGATAAAGCTTATTTCTGAGTATTTTACTCTTTTTCTTGCTATTGTAAATGGGATTGTCTTTTCACATAGTTTGTGTTTATGTATAGAAACTCCACCAACTTCTATGTGTTGTTTTTGTATCCTTCAACTTTACTGAATTTATTAGCTCTTACAATTTTTTGAGGTTTTAAGTTTTTCTATGTAATGATCCTATAATCTGCAGTTTTATCTTAATATATGAAAGTATTATTTTTTAGAAAACTTTTCAATTAATCCTGAAAATGGAAGCTCTAGAATGGAAATGTGTTGTAAAACAGTGATAAAAAATAGCTAATAACAGAATTATCGCAAAATTTGGCATGGCATTGCTACATATTATTATAATGAATATATAATTTTTGAAATTTTGAGTTCAAAGTACAGTACTACAATAATTTATCACATGCTCCTACTGTATGTACCTATTATCTTCACATTATAGCACTGTGCTCTCTAGTGGTTGGTTTATGGTCATAAAACATGGCATTTATTTTTATATAACTCTAATTCCATATAAATATATACAAATAATTATATTTTCAATTGTATTTCATGTTAATAAGGCAAAATAAAGAGCGTATACAATGGTTGGACCTAACCTAGATAGGATATGGGGAATTTTTCCTCCATAAAGGAAATTTCTGGTCAAGTCTGAAGAATGAGTAGTACATAGCCAGGCAAAAACAAGGGTAAAATTTTTTTAGGCAGAGAAACTGTATGCACATCCAGTATGAAGGCGCACATGATCAAGGAGGTCAAGTTAGTAAATTCAGGAAAATATTTTCCATGATTTGCAGCTTCAGAAAGTTTGCTAGAGCTTTAGACTAAAGAAGCAAGAAAAAAAAAAAAGAAGAATGAGAGAGATTGTGAGAAGCAGGAAACTAGAATTATGGAATCGTTCACACTTTTTAAATATGAGTGAGAGTAGTCAAGAATACGTAAATCTGATATATAGGTAAAGACTTGGTCAAAACTGCATGGTATTCATTCTAATTCCAGAGACCCTCCTGATATGATCTCCCATCTTATGAAAGGCAATAAAACGAGGGAAACACATGTGTGCAGACACAAACATACAGGTGAAGTGGACAGTAATTAGGAACAGGACCACACAGATCAGTCAGTTCCACATTGAGGGAAAATCTGGAGAGGAAAGCGTCGGGAGGTTATGTCTGGGAAAAGAATGACATTCAGAATGGGAGGATTATGTCTGATGTATGAAAGGGTGATCTTGCTACTTACTGTCACAGTTACTCTGCTTCATCAGTGAAAGTCATATGTTACATGTTGCTAATCCATGCTGATTCTGGTGTTACTAATTGAGGAAAAAATGTTTAAAAAAGGATAAATAAGGACTATCACCTCCCAAAAACGTGAATGTTCATTGCTTGTTGTGTTGCATACTGATTCAGTGCAATCTGGGGTCACAGATGAAAGAGTGCATTAAGAGAAGTTAGTAAATTCAAGGTAGATTTAAAAGGTACATTTCCGGAGATAGGGAAAGGAAAAAATAACACTAATTTTTAATTTGTAAATCAGGATAGTCTATGTTTAGCTGGGTAAAGACATCACAAAGGATTCTTTAATGACATGTTTCTGTCTGACTTCAGGTTGGTGGAGCATCTGCCACTTGCAGCACACCACATCCCTGGTTTCTGTAGTAGTAGGAGAGACAGCTAGGATATTTTCTTCTGCTCCTCCCTTGCTTTTGCCTGGATTAGATACAACTCTTGTTTGTTTATAGCTCTTTGATCAGAATCATTTTCACCAACTCATCTACCAGCAAAGTGGAAATGTAAGAGAAAAGATAGACATTTTTGTAAGCCCTGTGGTCTCCACTTTGGTACTATAATCCTTTTCTTGTCACATGCTTTAAAAATCCCACATTTTTAGTTCACTTTGCCATACGTTTTCTTTTATGCAATGAGCTTTGAAAATGTTCTGATAAGGTATACTTAACTGACTTCAAAAGTGACAAATGAATAAAACTCAAGCCAAAGTTAAAAAATGAGTCATGGGAGTTCCCATTGTGGCTCGGCGGTAACAAACCCAACTAGTACCCATGAGGACGCGAGTTCAATCCCTGGCCTCACTCAGTGGATTAATGATCCAGCGTTGCTATGAGTTACGTTGTAGGTCGCAAATGGGGCTCAGATCTTGGATCCTATATTGCTGTGTCTGTGGCACAGGCCAGCATCTGTAGCTCCAATTAAACCCCTAACCTGGGAACTTCCATATGTCATGGGTGTGGCCCTAAAAAAAGTGAGTTGTTATCATCCAAAAAAGCTAATTTTTTTCTGATATATTAAAGAATTAGGATACTGGACAAGTTGTACAGAATGTGTATTTCCTGTTTTTGAAATATTAGAAATATTAATATTATATACTTTTAAAGAATTCATTTAAAATTATAAAAATATACAGCCAGGTTTAGTTTCCAAGGCATTCCAGAATAGTAATAAACTCCTAAAAATAATAACCTGGGCCTTTAATACAGAAATAAATCCACATGTAATTTGTATGTTTGCCTCTGGGAAAAATCTTGATTTTTTAGTAAACTAAACAAATTATTGATTCATAATTCTATATTAAGACATATGAGAAAAGAACAAAACTAGATGCCAAATGGAAAACAAACAAAAACTTTAAAATCAAATAACTCCTGTTGGGATTGACAATGCTGTCAATAATTATGGTAAAGGACACTTAGAGTGACATAAATCATATATTTTCTTAAAAGCATTTTAAATGCTAATTAAAATTTTGCAAATGAACGTTAAAATCACCACTAATGATATTTAAGTGCATGGTCTCATGGTAACAGAGTAAAGCCACAGATCATGGAGTTTATTTGTTTGCTTGCTCACAGAGTTTCAGAGTTTATTTCATGTGTTAGACATATGTCAAAGTCAGATGCAATAAAGTCTGTTAGCCTTCAGTTAAGGAGGAGAACTAAGTCCAAGGTAACAATAACAGGAGGTAGTCATGGGACTAGAACTCATATTCAATTGGACACAATATGTAAGGTCTGTCTGCCTGGGTAACTAAGACAAAGCAGGAAATTACCACATAAGAAAATTCTTCAGTACCTACAGACGTGCAATTGTGTGTAAGGTTACTCAGAATGTTGCATAATTTTGTTTATTGAGTAAATGGATTTCTATTCCCCCATCAGGAATTAGAACTTGATTTTCCCATGTGTATGGTTTAAATAGCATTATTTTTTAAAGTACATCAATAACAGAGACAAACACAGGCAGTCAGTTATGGAACACAAAGATAGAACCAGACAGTCCACATAAATAGAAAACTATTCCTTAGTAATGAGCAAGTCCCAGAGGTGAAAATCTTTATGGAAAATTGAAGGGAAATAAAGTCCCATAAGTGACATAATTGCAAAAATTCGCTATTGTATCTGACCTTTAAGAAATCTCAGGAATATTTTATAGCTTTACAATGAATAATGCTCATGACTCAGACAATTAGTATTCCACACTAGACATGGTTGGAATTCTCTGACCAGAAATTGGCCAGTAGAACTGAACTCACACAGTCTAAAAAGGAGAAGACGGGGTGGAAGCAGAGAGAGAGAGACAGATAGACAGACAGACAGCTATAATGAGAAAATAAATCCAGTTAAACATTCCTAGCTAAAGGCTTCACTCCGCATTCCTAATTTGGACAGAAAATTGAGTGACTGTTTTTTGTAAAACAATCAAGTAGCACCCTTTATATAGATCTAACTTAAATACCTTATCTCTGTCAAACTGGTCTACATGTGATTTAAATTTAAATTTTAAGGTTAAAATAATTTGCAAAGAAATAATATCAATCTGTTGTTATGCAGCTTTTTTTTTTTTTTTTTTTTTTTTGGCCATGCCTGTGGCATGTGGAATGTCCCCTGCCAGGGCTTGAACACGCTCCACAGCAGTAACCTGCCACAGCGGCAATGCCAGATCCTTAACCTGCTGAGCCACAAGGGAACTCCAGTTGATATGTACTTTTCACAAAGACAACTAAAACACATTCTAAATCACTAAGGTGAGAGTAACTTTTTGGCAGAGGAAGATCCTTGATAAGTCACTATAACACACTGTAAGTGACATGCATATGCACCATAGATAGAGAGAGCATATATTGTGTACACATAGTAAGTGTACATGTACATACATATAATACATAAATAAATGCACACATACTTCATAAGTCTATGGATTTCTATGCGAGAATACAAATAAATTTAAGACAAGAAACAGGTATTTTTGTCTAAGACATGAAGTAGACATACATATCTGTGCCTGGGTGTGTTTAGATGCACATACTTGAGTTGTGAAGGACAGGTGTCAAACAAGAGTGGGTTTTAAGGTATTTGTAAAGTAGGTAAGAGGGTATTAAAACAGATTCTGAAATCGAAGTGAGATTTCTACTGGCGCTAAAGAAGAAACAGCCTACGGAAACAGTCTGAGGGAAGACAATTACATGAACCAGAACTCAGAGCAGTGTGCTCTGGTCAGATCACCGTGTGAGAAGGTTGGAGGTCACCAGGAAGTGGACTCTAATGTACCTGGAATTATATTACATTACTGTTACATAATGTACGTATGCTATGTTTACGGACATGGAATCAAAGGGAAATAGTTTCTATGCAGAGATGGTCACTTTGAGCAGATCTTACCAGTTAAAGGGCAGGAGGAACGAAGGGCATTCCACTGGGCAGTTAGAGGTTACTGGAAATTCAAGATATGTGATGGGGAGAAAGTAAACACTACCAAAAGGTGAGGTAGGAACTTCTACAGAAAGATAAGTGCCATCTAAGAGTGCGCATGGTTGAAAAGTTACTTTAGGAATTGTTAAATTTACAAAATAATTTTCTTGTCACCAGATTGTATATGTTTACTTTAAAAAGAAAGCTTAGATTGTGATGCATTAATTATATCTTTGATAAGTTATAAAAGATTCCTCTTCAATTCATTAATGTGACATCTGCTTCCTGTGAGGTTTAAGATTTATGGAATCCTGAAAGAGACACATAATTATAATGAATTCTACTTTATTTTTTAAAAAAATCATTATGGTATAGTTGATTTACAATTTATTTTTATACAAATGTGTCCATGTAGTTTTCAGGAAGACTTCTTGGAAGAGTTCTTCACTTTGCCAGAAATGTAAAAATGATATTTCTTTGAAAAATGGAATCTCATTATTTTCCTGTTAGCAGGTGGTCTGTCTTTCTTTCTTTCTCCCTTTCTTTCTTCCTTTCTTTCTCTCTCTCTTTCTTTCTCTCTTTTTCTTTCTATCTTTCAGCAAAATCCTGAGTGCCTGGTAATATTGTATGTCAAATGGCAAGATGTGATATAGAAAGGAGGAAGTTTTGGAAGTAGCTAAAATCAGTAGGGAAACAGACAATTAAGTGTGATTGATGCCAGTTTGCTAGGACCTGGGAGGTATAAAAGTGCTTCTACCATCCCCACCCCTACAAAGAGCTTAGCACACACCCTCTGAACCACATGATGGTCTCATCTTTGGAGTTATCTCTAAGGACAACTTACATTAACCTCTTCAATCTTATAGTATGTGGCATAATAAGAATGATAATTTGGGGGAGAAAAACAGTAAGGGAACGTGTTAAACAGGTTGAATAGAGGTTTATGACAGACAAAAACAAATGCAAAACAAAAATGTGACAATACAATCTACACAGTTTAGAGAAAATAAGACAAAACTATTCAATAGAGGGTATGTGAACCACGTAGGAAATATCTAATTTATACTTTTAATTCCTTTCTGGACAAAAATTTTCAGAATTTAATGATCATTACAAAATTATCCCTCTAAACATATTTTCAATAGTGAATTTTAGCACTTTTTTCCTAATCTTCTCTTGGGGGAAATGTAAATAACCAGCTGGATAGCAGTCCCAGAACGATTTATGCTTCAATCCTGAGATGATTAAGTCATCATTCTGCCATCTTTAACTTTGATAACGAAAGCTGGGCAATATCAAATCCTTAGAGCTTTACCTAATCTCCTACTTTATAAAACTGCACATATAGTGAGTTATATCTAACATAAACTTATAGTGCAGTTTAAAAATATAATTTATGTGCAATTTAAAATAACAGGCTTGGTTTTTCCATAAATGAAAGCTTATATGAGCCTTCTTGTATAGTTTTTGGAATTACTAGTTTCACATAGTGATGTCCAAATAGGAAGATTTATTTTGAACCTTTAGATTCATCTCATTAAAATTTGTGTTAGAGGAGTTCCCTTCATGGCTCAGTGGTTAACGAATCCGACTAAGAACCATGAGGTTGCGGGTTCGATCCCTGGCCTTGCTCAGTGGGTTAAGGATCCGGCGTTGCCGTGAGCTGTGGTGAGGGTTGCAGACGAGGCTTGGATCCCGCGTTACTGTGGCTGTGGCGAACGCCGGCAGCTACAGCTCCTGTTAGACCCCTAGCCTGGGAACCTCCATATGCTGCGGGTGCGGCTCCACATAAAAAAGGCAAAAAGACAAAAAAAAATTTGTGTTAGAACCTTTTGGGGAGTTCTCTTGTTGTGCAATGGGTTAAGGATCCAACATTGTCACTGCAGCAGCTTGGGTTGCTGCTGTTTCACGGGTTCAATCCCTGGCCCAGGAATTTCCACATACCATGGGCACGGCCAAAATAAAATAATAATAAATAAAAAAACTTTTAGGATGTTCTGATAAGTAAGAAACTTAGTCCAGAGATTATTTCAAAGACAGATGATGATAACACTACAATGCATAGCAGTGTGAATGGCCCTACAGAGTAAATGAGGGTGATGTTAGTCTTACCGACCTTGCTCTCAGAATTGCCCTCTCAGTAGTAATCTATCATGTAAAATAGGTAATCCACAAACACCAAGCTTTTTGTATCTGAACACCAAGATTTAAATAACCGTTGCCTTGTAAGCACTGAAAATAAAAGCCTGCATTTACAGTCAAGTAAATAACTCAAATTAAAAAAAAATGTTTATAAGAAGAAAAGGTACTGAAATTGTCAAGGCATTTTAGTAGAAAAGAAAAATATATCTTAATTAAAGAAAAACTTGCCTATGTTAGAAATTATAATGCCTCTACATTTAGATTTGCCTATGATAAAATTTAATAGAGGATATATACCGGGTACTCAGTGTGCTAACTGGTTTATCTTTTACTTTAAAAGTTCTTTATTCCTCCTAGTAAGACATATTTTCTTATCATAATTATATTCTCTTAATTTCTAAATGAAGTTTTTATCCAGTAGGAGGGAGGGGAATAAACACGTCTCGTCACATATTTCATTTGTTACTTTATCATCATAAAGAGTACATAGCTGTTCAAATGTATCACAGTTCTGTCAAGTCAGTTTTACTTTTTATAAAGACTTTAGCAAGTTAAAGAAATGTAGCTACATTCTACATTGAACAGTACTCAATTCCACATTGGTTGCGTTGCTTACGATATTTCTAAAATTTCAAAAATTGTCCTCTGTGTTTATAAAAGGATTTGTACAATGTAATAACAAACCTTAATTTTGAATTCTTGTTTAAATTACCAAAAGTGATCAGTGTCACAGCAGAGCATACAATTATATTAATTCAAAATTTTCTATCTTTTGTTGTTCTACAAATATCTTTGTTTAGTCCAAAATCTTCTTTAGAAATTCAGAATGTATACAGTTATGAGAAGCTGTTTAGATTTAAGTAGGGTGGGGAACTTACTTCCAACCAAATAGCCCCCTCTCCTCACCTCTTCTACTACAGACATTCCTGAAGAGTTACTAAAGACCTCAGGGCTCACAAAATAGAGCCTGAAATATTACCAAATAATGGACTGGCAGCATAATACTGAATTGTTAATCAAATATTGAGTTTTCTCCTGAAAGAATATTTTATTAAGAAGCAAATTCATATTGGGTGATTATTAAATCTTTTTGCATGTTCTCTTGTAAATGAAGTACAAAATAAAGTAAGCTTTTATTTTAGCTCTTGGAAAAATAATTACACTGAAACTCTCATATGGCTTAGTTTTATTAAAATCTCCCTTTAATAACATTTCTTCTAGGTAACACACATTCATCATTGAAATACAATATATGATATACAATTATGTGAGTGTAGTGCCATATGCTAGATAGTCTTAATATTATGAAAAGATATTTAAAATTGTCCTTTCATTATGGGAAAGTACATTGTAATATTTCTGTTTCTGACAGTATATTAAAACCTGTAATTGAAATTACAATATTAAATTTCATTATATTACCTACTTTTCTCTGTAATAATATTTTATATCACTTTAAAATCATTCTATGAAGAATAATTCCACTTATTTTGTAAATTTTTAATGCACATTGTTTATAATTTTTAGCATTATCAATTTGTTTTTATACAACATACATTCATGAATTGAGAATTATTGAAGCAAATCCTAAATTTTTCAGTCATCCATGAAAATGAGCCAACATGTTCATTTCCTTGTTCATTCATTTTAGTAAATAATTGTGCTTTGTCAGAGATGACTACGTTAGCTATAAACGTTCAAAAGAGCTATAACCCTGGTAAATACTGAAAATAATCCAATGTAATGGTTTATGTAACTGTTTAGACATTTATTTCCTACTGTGAGGCATTTCATGTACTTACATTTTGGCAGTCTTGAATTACTAAAGTAATGCTTTATTCTAAACATTTGCTAAGAAATTAGAGGCAATTTTCATTTTTCCTATTTGTCTTGACTGTTTAAAATTTAAGATTTCAGCAAAGGAAATAACAACAGACCACTTTAGATTTTGTAAAATATTCTGTAAGAACTATGACCAGAAACTACAAATCCAAATGTAATTTAAATAAAATTATATTTTATTAAGGGTCAAAAACCCACATATTTTGGGGAGAAAATAATGAAATTAAACATTATATAAATTTGGTTATATCTATTTTGATTATGTTACATATATTATCTCAACAATCAGATAATGATAGGTAAATATTCCCTTACCAAATATATTTACATATGTATATATACATAAAATATACATATATGTGTCTTTCTACTGTGCTGAATTAATATGTTTTAGGTAAATAGTATTTATATATGTGCATATAAAAGGTATATACACTATTACACTTCAGAAATAATTTGAAAGGGATTTTTAAATACATATTATCCATAAAATCGATATTGTAATTCTATAGCAAGGTGAATAACATTTTGTATTGCAAGACTAGATCAGTAAATGTCATAATGGAGTGCCCTTCGTGGCTCAGTGGTTAACGAATCCGACTAAGAACCATGAGGTTATGGGTTCGATCCCGGGCCTTGTGCAGTGGGTTAAGGATCCGGTGTTGCGGTGAGCTGTGGTGTAGGTTGCAGACACGGCTCGGATCCCGCGTTGCTGTGTCTGTGGCAAAGGCCTGCGGCTACAGCTCCTGTTAGACCCCTAGCCTGGGAACCTCCATATGCCGTGGGTGTGGCTCTAGATAAAGGCAAAAAGACAAAAAAAAAAAAAGTAAATGTCATAAACATTGATAAAGAACTCCACATTGAAGCCTTAATTTAGTAGTTTCAAAGAGGAAAAATTAACCTGAGACTACCTTGTAGACAGATTCTGGCAAGAAAGTTTTTATCTCAAAGCTATTGATTCTTCAAATGGCTGTTTGGAAAAAAAAATAAATGGAAAAGACACATGTCAGCCCTCGGCTGCACCTTATACTACACAATTAACTAAGGAATCCTGGTTAAAATAAAAAAATACAGAGACCGTAAATACCATTTACTGGAGTCTCTCCACCTCACAACTGCAGGCACATTGGACTGGATACTTCTTGGCTGTCCTCGGCAGTGTTGAACTTTTTAGCAGTATCTTCATATCTTGCTATGAATCTGAATATCCTACCTTGCTCCTGCCCCTTTGTGACACCAAAAACGTCCTTAGACATTGCCAAATGTACTACGGGGGCAAAATTATTCCTTTGGAGGACCACTGATCTAAAAAAAGTGCCTTCCTTTCCAAGCGGTAGGAATGTAATGCAGAGCTGCTGAGTTCTTTATGGTCACACAGCTAATTAGAGGCTGAATAGTGAGCATAGATAGCTGAGATTCCTTCTTTGCCATCCTTCTCTCTATTTGGCAGCTGTATGAAATAAACTCCTACTCTACTTTGATATGAATGCAAGATCACAAAATTTTCTGTCCCCTTTTCTGCTTTCTGTAGTCTGAAGTCATACTTTTCCTTTAAGAAATATGCTCATAGAGTATTGACAGTCCATTACAATCCCCTTTTGTATAAAACATAAAACCACTTGTATGTTAAAAATAATAATGCAATTATTTTAAGACAAGAATAACAAGGTCCAACTGCATGAATTGCTTTATTAACATAGTGACCCCTTAAGGCCCTTATAACAGTGGGTTCATGTTCTGAATAGATGTATGGTTGATTTGTTAGCAGTTGAGACTTTTCACTTTTCGTGTAGTTACGCATTTTAAAATGTGCAGAGATTAATGTAAATGGGACTCCAAAATTATTCACATGAAATGACAGAATTAAAGTAGTTTTGCAGCCAAAAACTGGATAGGACTTGGCTTTTTCCTTTTGTTCTTTTCATCGTTTAGGTGACAGTGACACAACAGCAAATATTGATCATTTTGTAAAAAAAATAATAGTAGTTTATCCTGAAGGAGAAACATGGTGATTACTTTACTGAAAATATAACATAAATATATTATTAATGAAATTACCCCCCTGAACTTTTGTACTTAATATTCCTTTATAGAATTTCTCTTATGACAGATTAGTTTAAGAGAAAAACAGTGTTACAGTAAATGGACATGAGTCTCTACACTTGGAGTACTTCAACCTAGATTTTATTCTAGGGAAGCAAGAAAGGGTATCAAAAAGACTGTGATGAAGTATAGCATAGCAATTAAAACAATCCTTGAGTTTGAGACCTGGATTCAAACTTCTTTTTTGTCACTTTTATTTAAAATCAATCAATGTTTCTTACATTTTTTTTTTTAACTCTAGCATGGGGATCAATGATACAGTTATGTAGCCATTATTGTATTTAAATGAGGTAATACATTTTGTCATATTAGTTATTATTATTAAACTACAGTTGGAGTTTCCAAGCTAGTCAACGTTTTTACACAATTGCATCTTTTCAGAAGCACGAATAGTCCATAAAATAAAGCATAACATTTCTTAGATATCTTTCTGTTCCGTTTATTCCAAGTGTAATCTGTCTTGTTTGCATAAGGGTTTACCAAACTATTTGGTTGTGATACTCTAAATATGTGAAATCACTCTATCTTAGTAGCCTAAATGGACTTTCCACAGAATCCATGGTGGTTTTGTAGATAGTGCTTGGAAAGTGTGCTTGTATCTGTTGAAGACAGGGAAAGAAGATTTTTATTAGTCTTTCCAACGTTAGGAAAGTACCATTTAGATCTTTCAATTAAAAGTGAGAATACTTGCCACACATTTCTGTGGAACAACTTGGTATGCAAAAATAAAGACAATTACTGTGAGATCAGGTCTTTATTCTTTGAAATCTAAACTCCCTATGCCTCTATACATAGAACTGAAGGCGAATTTATAAATCCATTGGACTATTAAAATTGAGGTTCTAGCTATTAACTTCTTGAGATAACATGAGATATCCATAATATAACAGAGAGTATCTGTACAAATAAAATTACTTCGTACTTATTTTCCATTAAGATATCAGTAAAAGATTAAGTATTCTCAGAACGTTTTTAGATTTGAAATCCTTTTAAAAATTACAGATAGCGCATTAAAGGTCTTTGTATACAAAAAAAAAACACAGAAATGTGATGGGTTTGTTTTCCTAATAAAACTATATTTTTATTTTAACTGATTTTATCCTATTATTTTTAACAAATTATGTTAATGTTTACTAACTTTACTAATAAACAGTTTTTTGTGTAGGTTAATGTAATTGCTATTTACTTGAATAAAGAAAACAGTAGTTTTGTCCAATAGGAGCATCTTTAAGGGATCAAGCTCATTGGACTTAAACAAAGTAACCAGTAATAATATTAAAGATTCTGGTAGTTGTGAAGCAGCACATCTATTTCCCTTGTGCACCTGCACACTTGGCACTGCCAATTGGTGCTTATTATTTTTCCTTGGCAGATATCTGACTGTGACATTTCTGACATCTAATAAGAATAACTCTGGGCAGCATTGTTAAAAATATAGATTTATTACTACTTTTTGATTTTACAGAAGCAGAACCAGCATGACCTTCATTTTTGTCTTAATAAGTTCTAAGAGAGTTATAGTAAAACAACTGCTATGAAATAAAGCAGAGATTTTTCTTTTATATCTTTTCTCCTACATCACGTTTTAAATCACATGTTCGTAAAACTCCCCTTGCTCCAGTCATAGTACACATGAGGTAGTTTTATTCACATATATTGAATGAAAGATGGGGTGAGAGAAGGCAGCAGGTAAATGAAATATCATTGATTAGACACACATGAAGTTGTAAAGAATTCCCACATCGATTTACAGTCCTTTTGATTAGCTACTACTAACATATATTAATTTCTAACTATGTTGACAGATAATTCCTTAAGTGATATGTTATGAAAAATTTCACTTTTTAAAAACTGGAAAAATTACTAAAATTTTTCATTGCAATTGAATAGATTAAAATACGTCAAATTATGTTTAACCACAAAATTTATTAGATGACATTTTAATGCTTACAGGTTGAAATATTAGGGTGTTAATATATTGTCTGTAGTTCAGGGTTACCTCAGGATAAAAATGGATTCTAATATCTCTATTGGGGAGAGACATGACACTTAAAACCTTAAGCTGAAGTATTTAACACTGTAAATTTCTGGTTAGCACATTAGCTGTATAATTTTAAATAA
Organism: Catagonus wagneri; assembly: GCA_004024745.2. Lineage (NCBI taxonomy): Eukaryota > Metazoa > Chordata > Mammalia > Artiodactyla > Tayassuidae > Catagonus > Catagonus wagneri. Next base: position 359,068 of record PVHT020000078.1, on the reverse strand, counting down.
AATCTCTATATAATGTAATGGAATCAAGGTTAAATTTGTATCTGGTTATGCACCATTCCTTTTGGAAGGACTGTGTAACATTTAGCTTTATTTTATTTTATTCTTATTTTTTATATCTTTATTTATTTATTTTGTTTTTTAGGGCTGAGCCCTCAGCGTATGGAAGTTCCCAGGCTAAGGGTCGAACTGGAACTAGAGCTGCCTGTGTACACACAGCCACAGCAATGTGGGATCCCAGCTGCGTCTGCCACCTACACTATAGTTCATTGGCAGCGCCGGATCCCCAATGCACCGAGAGAGGCCAGGGATCGAACCTGCATCCTCATGGACACTAGCTGGATTAATTTTCTCTGCATCAAAACGGTAAATCCTATTTTTAGTTTTTAAAATTTATGTTGTTAAAATAGTCCATTTAAAATGTTGTGTTAATATCTACTGTTTAGCAAAGTGATTCAGTTATATGTATTCAGTTATACTAATATGTATAACGGTATACTAATATGTATAACGGTATGGAACTGGTTTTAGAAAAGTGACCACAAAAGGCTCCACCCCATTCTTGGTGTAGTTGATATTATGTTTTATTTCAATATAAGTTAAAAACCTCAGTCTACAATGCTTTATTTGTGAGCAAAACAATTGTGCAAAAGGAATAAGATTTAAGGAGACACTGAGAGGCACATGAATAAGTTGGGACTGCCCTTGCAGGGACCTCAGATTTCATGGAAGCCCAAAGAGAAGGACCAAGGGTACAAAATGTAAAGGGGAACTCCCACTCAAGTGCTGACCTTGCTTTTGCCTGAACCCAAGAGTGAGTGCCTCCTTAAAATTTTCACTGAGCACTTCGCTTGCCTCACTGTATCTTCATAGCTTAATTTTTACTTTAGCCTTTCGAATATATGTAATACAGTTATAAATCCTTTTTAATATTCTCACCTTAATTCTACTGTTTACATCTGTTCCTGGTTATTTTAGTCCTTACTGTGGGTTTTATTTTTCTGTTTCTTTGCATGATTTGTAATTTCTGTTTGAATGCCAAGCATTGTGGAGATCACTGTCATGCGTAATGGATATGTTTTTATTCCTATACATATTATTGAGATTTGTTTTGAGTCACAGTTGGGTTAGTGGAACCAATTTGATTTATCTAAATATTACTTTAAGATTATTTAGGTGGTAATGTATCAGTGGTTTGGACTACAGAAACAAACTTTATTTAATATCACATTTAATGAAGATTTACTAAATGTTTTCCAAATAAGATTGAGAGAAATGCAAGAATACCTGTTGTCACTATTTTTTTTTCTTTTTATAGCTACACCTGTGGCATATGGAAGTTCCCATGCTAGGAGCTGAATCAGAGCTGCAGCTGCCAGCACACATCACGACTATTCCAGATCTGAGCTCTGAGCTACAACACAGCTCACAGCAACTCCATATCCTTAACCCACTGAGCAAGGCCAGGGATTGAACCGGCGTCCTCAGGGACACTATGTCTGGCTCTTAACCTGCTGACCCACAATGGGAACTCCCAACTTGGCACAACGTTTTTTCGATATTGTGCCCGATGTGGTACATAATACAATAAGAAAAATTTTGTTAAAATAAATAAAAAGGTGTAACATTCAAATAATGAAGTAAAATTGTCTTTATTTGTCCTGAGATGATTGTTTACTTAAAAAAATCAAGAGGAATCTAGAATATAACTTAAATATAGTAAATAAAACTAACCAGGTCATAAGATACAAAATTCATATACAAATATTAGCAAAGAGTCATTAGAAAATGAAATTTTAGAATTTAGAATAACATTAAAAGTACAGTTGACATTTTAGGGTCATTAAAATCTTTCTGAGTGTAACAATTAAAGTATGTTTAACACCAACGGCCTCTGTTCCTAGAGACTGTGCAATATTTGATAATAGGTTTATTAAATTTGTTCATCTGAACCATTAATTTTATTTCTTTTTGTTTTATCTATGTAGTCAAATAGATTTGAGTAGTATGCAAAAAAAAGTATTTATATCAATGTTAAGAAACAGAATACAGACAACTAAATTTAACCAAAAAGGCTAACACTGCTTCCCCAAAAACTACATAGTACTGCTTAGAGAAATAAGGAAGATTTTAATCAATGAGGACATGTTCTGTGTGTCTGGATTGGAACACTCAAATTTTTTAGATGTTAACTGCCCAAATTGATCTATATCAAATCCCAATCTAAATTCTAAGACACTGTAATTTTAGACGGTGAGATGGAAATTCTAAACTTACATGAGAGAAAAAGACTTGGAATAGTCATAATTTTTTTGAAAAATAATAGTAAAGTGATGTCTTTAGATAACTATTCTAATACTTAATCAATTTCTGACAAAGTTGCCAAGATTATTAAATGGAGGGTGTGGCTTTGCTATGTAGAGTCCTGGAGTGACATGTCATTGAACCAAAGACCACAAAGATAACTGAAATAAAATGTATTACTCACAGGTCCTGGAGTGTGTTCAAGGCAGGCATCCAGGGGCCCACAGGGGATAGCAAAGTAGGCTGTAGGCAGAGAGAATGGAGAGGACCTGGGCTACATGCCTTTGTTGGGGGCTATAGAGGAAGAGCTGTGGGCTTCCCAGGCAAGAGCCAAATTAGTCAATTCAAACCAAAAAGATCAGGGTCTTAGTAAGCTTGGAGGGTTTCATCTAAGAGGCACACAAGGGGATGGCCCTGGGAAGTGAGGAAGACTATCACTTTGAGAGTGTCCTCTTAGTAATTTACATTTAGATTTAATTTACATTTACTTGTGACTCTGTGGCCTGCTATCAAGGGCACTTGCTATTGAGAGAGGATACACACACACACAGTACTGTCTTGTCCTGCTATCTGGTTAGGTTACTCTGTTACTCTGCATCTTCTATCTCTTCTCACATATGATCATATCTTTAGTTTGCTTATGTTCATTCTCTAACCCAGCTTTTCTTCCTCTACTATAACCTCTCTTTTTATAAATTTCTGGCATTTTGTTTCCTAATGTTTACATTTTGGTCATTTTGATAAATATTTTAAAAAGAAAACACCAAAAATCATAAACTTCAAAAATATATGACTTTATAAAAAATAAAAACAAACTTTTGCTCAGCATAAGATAATAATACAACCAAAAGGCAAGTCAAACACTGGGAGAATATATTTACAGAAATATCTGAGAGTTGATGACCCAATGTAAAGCTAAAAAATTTGTGTTATTTCTTCTTTTATTCATCTTAATATCAATTTGACTGAAATGTACCTTTGAGATAATAACACTATTCTAAAAGCAGGAATTACCTAAAATTCCATTCACATTAGTCAACAAAGTAATCTTATATGCAGCTTCATAAAACCAGTGAGAAACCTAAACATAGGGGACTAATATAAAGAGTTGTTAATGAAAGGACATCCTCACTGATGGGGTATCTCTAGTTTATTATTGCGCATTGAACTCCACTTATTTTACAAATGCAAAATCATTTTTCCCATTTATCATGATAATTAACAAAATTGCATTTCTCAGAGCTAAATATTTCCAACTCACTAACGGTGACCACCTTAGGAATATGGGCTTTGTATTTGAGTTTTTAAAATGTTCTCCAAGCAACCCTGTATTTTTTTGTTCTCAATTAAATTCCTATCATGTGATGTGGAGTAAACTCTCTCCCTCTCTCTCTCTCTCTCTCTCTCTCTCTCTCTCTTCCTCACACACACACACACACCACTGTCTATGCTGTAAAATTTTAAACTGCATTACAGAAATCTAGCCATGACTGTGGTAGGTACTGTGTCCAAATATTCATATGGCATCTTTCCTGACTTTAACTCACATTCTAGGAAGGGAAATGATAAACATCAGTGTTGCCACTTTTCTCTTTTAGAGTGTGTGTGTGTGTGTAAACATTTTTTTTTCCTGGACCATCAAGACAAACTACAGTCAGTCTTCATTATTTGAGGATTCTTTATTTGGAAATTTTCTTACTTGCTAAAGTTGATTTGTAACCCCCAAATCGATAGTTGCAGTGCTTTCACGGTTAATTTGTAGACGTGCAAAACAACAAACATGTTTAGCAGCCCTGTATTCCTGTTCCCAGCTGAAGGTGAACAAAGGGATGCGCTGTCTTACTATTTCAGCTCTCATACCAAGGTGACCAGAGGAGGGAGATGGTAGGCAAGATCTCCGTATAGTGCAAGAAGCTCTGGTTAGGGCCAGCTGGATGAATTATGAACCTCAACTTGGCTTTTGTCAGTGGTGCAGCCTCAGGCAAATTACTGAACACTTTTGAAACTAATATTCTCTTTATAAATTAATATCTAACAGAACAAGTTTTTTCCTAGGACTTACAGTCTATAGTCTATATTATACATACAAAAATATGTTATTTAGCTCTATCTGTATCTATCTGTTTATTTCTCTAGCTATCTATCCCCACCGAGGGCAAATTTCAGTGTTTACTAATTCAGTGTTTTATAGAACATAGCAGCTGTGAATAGTGAGACTCAATTATATAAGTATTACTGAGTTTTAAATATATTGTCTCCAGGAGTTCTGGTCATGGCATAGTGGAAACAAATCTGACTAGGAACCATGAGGTTGTGGGTTCGATCCCTTCACTCACTCAGTGGGTTAAGAATCTGGCATTGCCATGAGCTCTATTGTAGGTCACAGACATGGCTCGGATCCTGCATTGCTGTGGCTGTGGTGTAGGCCAGCAGCGCATATCCAGTTCTACCCCTAGCCTGGAAACATCCATACACCACAGGTGCAGCACTAAAAATCAAAATAAAATAAAACAAAGATTTATTTTGGAGTTCCCATCTTGGCGCATTGGAAATGAATCTGACTAGGAACTGTGAGGTTTCAGGTTTCATCCCTGGCTTCACTCAGTGGGGTAAGGATCCAGTGTTGCTGTGAGCTGTGGTGTAGGTCGCAGACACGGCTTGGATCTGGTGTTGCTGTGGCCTTGGCATAGGCCGGCTGCTGTAGCTTCAATTAGACCCCTAGCCTGGGAATCTCCATGTGCTACGGGAGCAGCCCTAAGAAATAAATAATAAAATAAAATAAAATAATAAAATAAATTCTCTCCAAAGTAAATTTCTTTTAGAATATACAAAAAAAGAAAAAATGAATCCAAAAATATTGTTACCTACTAGTAATCTATTAAAGACACTTATATTAAAAGATGATGACTTTATTTCTGAGCCTTAAGCTTCAAGTGGCAATCTAACAATAATATGAAACAAAAGGAAACAAAACAAATAGAATTCTTTTCTGTCTTACTTAAGACCTTATTTTTCGGCTTATACTTCTAGATATATTAAAGGAAAGAGTCAATCTCTGTTTATCTTCAAAGTTAATGACTATTATTTGTTGACAGTTTTAACAGATTCACTTAGAGGAACAGGACTAGATTGCTCTGTGACAGTATCAGCAGGAGTTCTCACTCCCAGCTCAAGCAATCTATAAACCCAGCATGAGAGATCATGATAAAATCAGTTGTGAAACTCATACAATGGGTGAAATAGGTAGTAATTCTGCATTTCTCATGAATTTTGAGGGGAGAAGTGGCACAGCAGTTAATCACAGCAGGATAACTTCAAAATGACTTGCTGATGAGTTTCAAAAAAAGGCCCTAGTAAATCATTGAGGAGTATGGAAAAACTATTTGTTAAGCATAATTTAGCATGTTTTCTGCATAGATCATTTATAAAGCATCATGCCAGTTCATTGCCACTCTTAAGAAAGGTCTAGATTCTACTTGTTTATTGCACCCTTTATTTAGTTGATAGGGAAAAAAATGTTCAATAATCTCAACTATATATGCAGAGTTGGAAAAAAAGACATCCTCTTAAATCCCTTTTAATTTTTCCCTAGAGAAAAAGAAGAAACAGTTTTCCTTTTTTCATAAAGAGTCTAAAATATAGCATGCATTTAAGTTAAAATATTTTACCATTATAATATTTGAATCCTATGTTCCAATCCTGATTCCTCTTGTCTCCCACAAACTACCTGTCTCCCAAATCCATTTCCAACGTTTTGTAGTCATACATTTGTCTCTAGGTATTTAATTCAGTATTCTTAACATTAATCACAAGTAACACTTGCAACCTTAATAAGCATCAACAATTAGAAAAGATAGTCTGAGGTATACAGTATTATTCCTCAATCACTTTTCCTAGAAAACAAAAATAAATAACCCATTCATTTAAAAAAAAAAAGGAAAAACAAAAGTGGCTTAGAAAAAATGACCATGGAGAAATTATAGAAATTAGTCTAGATAATTTTGATATTGAAAGATGGTACTCAATGCTTATGTTGCTGCTGTCATCTATTTTTTCCAAAGTATAATTTTCAAAAATTTAAAACGTTTACAAGTCAAAGAGTTTATTTAACTTATTAATTAATAAGAGAAGCAGTTAGGTAGTTCCAAGATCATTTGAGGAAACAAAAATTATGAACAAAATTCCAAAAATGTATTAAAATAAGATGATTAAGTTCAATAAAAAACAGGGTAAAGCACTGAAGCACAAACACAAGCACAAGTTTTGGGGTATCTTTTTTTCCTGAACAAAATTCATTTTATTTGGTTCCAAATCTGGATATTATCATACAAATTTGCTGAATCTGAGACCACAGTAAATTAATCAAACAATAATATGTCTCCTAGAAAATTAATTGAATGATCATGTCGTGCTTGATAAACTATCTTTGTTATAGGTTTCAAGTCCCCTTCAAGGAGATTAAACCCAAAAGCCTCTGGCCAAGTCTCATTGCAATGCCCCTTCCCCCACCTTGAGCAGCATGGGCTGCTCAGTCCCTTCTAGGGAAGGAATGTAGGCCATTCCTCACCTTGCCTCTGGGTAACCAGTTCCCCATGCAAATAAGATCTGCAGTGTGAGGATATAAAAACAATTGTAAAGTGAGGTGGGCCCTCTTTTTTATCTGCTCCTGGGGAAGTGCTTTCTCTTTCCCTCTCTCTTTCTGAAAATGCACTTTCACTTTAATAAATTTGTAAAACCCACTCCCTACTCCAGGGTAGTCCACTCCCTCCCTCTCTTTCTGGCATAAATCAAATTTGCTGTACCTTGCTGAGACCTGAGCTTGACTGCGATCTCCAAGGCAACCTGTGGTGGGAGTGTTTTTAGCTCCAGGAGATGGACGGGGGGCCTGCCTCCCTCCATCCCTAGGTGGTAAGACTGCTGGCTCTATCTTGGTGCAGCTACAGCACTTCCCAGTCAGAGCAGTCCCCCACCAGACCATCTGCACCTCCAAATCCTTGCTGTGTGTGGGCAAGAATCAAGAGAAATAATGAAGAGGGACCTGACAGCTTCAGTATTGATAGAAATGCAGCTATCCTCTGGTCTTATTTAAATGCTACATAACTTTATTAATAGTTACTGCCTACCTATTTTATACTAATTATAAAGTTTAGATGATATATTGGCTAATCCATACACATATAATTTAGAAATATATTTTAGAATTTAAAATATTTATGCTTCATTTTATTTTATTTATTATATTTACTATGTACTCTATTTGCTAAATTCCCCAATCAAAAGATGTAGGGTGAATGAATGGATTGAAAAAAAAAATACCCATCTATACCCAACTATATGCTGCCTATAAAAGAGTCACTTTAAATGTAAGAACTCGGAGGAGAAATTAAATACACAAAGCAAATATTAACAAATATAAAGTAATATTAGTAAGGGAATTTACTTTAACAAATATAAAGCAATATTAGTAAGGGAATTTTACACGCTACTTACATCAGTGAACATATCATGCAGAAATAAAATCAATAAGGAAACATTGGCATTAAATGACAAATTAGAATAGATGGACTTAACAGATATATAAATGTATATAGAACACCCCCCTCAAAGCAACAAAATATATAACCATCTTACATGCACATGTGACATCTTCTAGGATAAATTATGTTAGGTCACAAAATGCATCGTAATCAATTTAAGGAAACTGAAATCATATTAAGTATTTTTCCAACCACAGTGGTATGAAACTAGAAGTTAATTACACGAAAAAAATGGATAATTCATAAATACATGGAGATTAGACAACATATTACTGAACAACCAATGGGTCAAAAGTAAAATCAAGTAAAATAAAAAGTTATCTAAGACAAATGACAATAAAAGTATACCAACATTTGCAGGATGCAGTTAAAGGAATTCTAAGAGGAAAGTTCATAGTAACAATGCCTACCTCAAGAAGTAAGAAAAGTATGAAACAAACAATTTAACTTTCTACCTTAAGAAACTAGAAAAAGAAGAACAAATGAAGCCCTAAGTTAGAAGGGATGAGATAAAAATTAAAGCAGAAATAATTGAAATTGAAACTAAAAGAAAAGAGAGACAGTCAATGAAACTAAACTGGTTCTTTGAAAAGATAAAATTGACAAGGTTTTTGATAGACACACATAAACACAAAAAAAGAAAATTCAAATGAATGAAATAAGTGAAAAAGATGTTACAATTACTACCACAGAAATACAAATGTTTTTAAGAGACTATTATAAGCGATTGTACTCCAACAAATTGAATATCCTAAAATAAATGGATAAATTCCTAGAAACACACTACCTACCAAGGCTGAATCAAGATAAAATAAAAAATATGAACAGAGCCATTACTAGTAAGCCAGTAAGCAAAAATCTCCCAACAAACATAATTCCAAGACCATATGTCTTCATTGATGAAGCAGACCAAACATTCAAAAAAGAATTAACACCACTCCTTTTCAAGCTCTTACAAAAATTTTGATGAAGACAGAACACTTCCAAACAAATTTTAGGGGGCCAGTATTATCCTGATATCAAAGCCAGACAAGAATGTCACAAGAAAATTATAGGCCAGCATTCCTGAAGAATAAAGATGCAAACATTCTCAACAAAATACTAACAAAATAAATTCAAGAATACTTTAAAGGATCTTATACCAATATTTACTGTGATTTATTTCAGGGATACAAAGATGGTTCAACATTTATATACCAGCCGATATGATATACCACATTAACAATATGAAGGATAAAATGATCATTTCAATAGCTACAGAAAGAGCATTTGACAATATTTAACATTCATAAGAAATAAAAAAAAAAAAAAACTCCTCTCATTGAAATGGGTATAGAGAGAACATAGTAAAGACTTTAACATAATAAGTATCCTATACAGAAGTTCTTGCTTTTGGTACAGCAGGTTGAGGATCTGGTGTTGCCTCTGGCAGCACAGGTTTGACCCCTGGCCTACTGCAATGGGTTAAGGATCTGGCATTGTCATGTCATTATCCCTGGCTTGGGAACTTCCATAAACTGCTGAGCTGAAAAAAAAAAAAGTTCTATTTGACAAGCCCTCAGCTAACATCTTACACAATGGTGAAAAGTTGAAAGTATCCTTTATTAGAACAGGAGTAAGATTCTTGCCACTTGCACTTAACATAGTATTGGAAGATCTAGCCAGAGCAATTAGGCAAGAAAAAGAAGTAAACTGCATCCAAATTGGAAAAGGAGAAGAGAAGCTGTCTTATTTGCAGATGACATTATGTTATATATAGAAAAACCTAAAGACTCTATAAAAAAACTGTTAGAACTAATAAATGCATTCAGTAAAACTGCAGATTACTACCATATTATCTAGCAATTCCACTTTGGGGCATTTATTTAAAAAAAATGAAAATATTAATTCAAAGAGGTATACACATCTCCATTTTCAGTGCAGCTTTATGTACAAAAACCAAGATATGAAAACAAACTAAGGGTCCATCAATGGATGAACACAAAAAGAAATTGTGATATATGTATATAATATATAATATATACTTGCTTTATTTTTTTTCTTTTTAACTTTGTATATTATTAGCCACAAAAAAAGTAAATCTTGCTATTTGCAAAATATGGATGCACCTTGAGGGCAATAAGCCAGACAGAGAAAGGCAAGCACTATATGATCTTTATTACATGTGGAATGTAAAAAATTAAAAAAAAATCAGGCTTATAGATACAGGGAACAAATTGGTGATTGCCAGAATGATGTTGTGTGGTGTGTTAGAGAAATAGATGAAAGGATGAAAGAAAAAAATAAAGAAAACACAAATTACATAGGTTAGCTTATATAAATCAAATATATATGTAACATTATATATATATATATATATATTTCTTTTTGGTCTACCATTTTAGAAAATATATGTTAAATCATTTTTTAGTCTACATTCCTATTGTAAACTAAACTTGTAAAAAAATTGCAGCCATCTCTCATTTTGTACTTTCTATTCACTTCTAAAACTTACCCTTTGGATATGATCTTTTAATGTATTATAGCATTAAAAAAAAAAACTTGGAAAAGAAAATCCTGGAATCATTACATGCAATTCTTTCATTCTGCAGCTGATGAGTTTAGATCCCAGTATCTGAAGCAGTTTCTTAAGATCATAGAGCTAAGGTACGATGACAACTAAAATCTAGAATTAATGTAAAGAATATTCTTTCTACTTTGCCAATTTTAATGAGACAAAATTTTATGGTTTTTTATTAATTAACTTTCCATATTCCTATTTCCAATATGTATACTATTTCCATGGGCATCAATTTCAAAATAGTATTTTCTTTAGAGGAAGTAACTTCATAATTAACGTTTTGATATAGTCTTAATTTTGTAACATATTTCAAAAAGAAATGGAGCTTTTTGAATTATTACTTAAATTGTATGATTTTTCTATAAGAAATATGTGAAAATTTAGGTGCATATTTTAATCTTAAATTTAATAAACTATTGAAATATAATTCATAATTTTCAAATATTTGTCTATTAGTACTCCCTAATTTACCTATGTGCTTAGGGAATGAATTAATAAATACTTATTAGCTATTCTGTTTTCTGAGATACAGAGTACTTTTCAAAAGAGATAAATATAATGTTAGTTTTACTTAGTTGAGTCCAGTGATAAAATTAGTAATGAACTATTGTTATCTTTTTCACCAAATCTTGAGTAATATTTTGTCATGTAAGGAGTATTTACTATACCAGGAAGTTGAAGACATAAATTCAAGTCCCTCTCATCAGCTGGGCTTGTTATGGAAATGTTTGGACAAGTTATTCAAATTCTCCAGACTATGATTTCTTTATCAGTAAAATGAAGGAGATAGATTAAAGGATACTATGTCTTTCCAGAACTAACATTGTAAAAATTCCATAAGTGTTGCTAAAATAGTGGAATCCATGGTTCATTTGCTTGGAACTCATTCAGACAAAAAAAGCAGTATCATTTTATTAAACTTGATGAAGCATCAATGATCAGCATCAGCTTCAAACCACCCACAGATATTGTAATTGCCTTGGCAATCTTACCCAATTAATGTAACATTTTTACAAAATGAAGTATTTAAACCGTACTTCATGCAGAGGACTGTTAAAATCACAACACATTTTATTTTTAACAGTTACCAAAGGAAATTTTACAACTGATTATAGAAATAAGAGTAACATAATTAACATAGTATTTATTCCATCTCATTTCAGTCAGGCAAATTATGTGTAATTCATGTATGCTAAGGGCAATCTATCCTGAAACATAAAATAAAATAAGCTCCATCTTCAATTCACATATACTGAGAAATTGAAGGAATGTGAGGGAATATAGGGTACTTAGTTCAAGATTTCTACAGCCTCTAAATTTGAGGTGTAGCTAGTATTTCAGCTTTTTCAATTATTCCATCCTTTCCATTCTACCTTTACATTTATTGTTTTAGACAACAGTATGTCATATACTACATTATGTTATAAATGGCAATTAAAATATACTATCTCTTTCTCTTTGAAGTCTTTGGCTATGACCTCAGGGGGGTCGTTTTCACTCTGCTATAGGGTTTATTGTCCACTTTCATGTTCCTATTTAGCATTTTCTCTTTTCTTGCTAGCTCACTTTCACATCTCCTGTTAATTACTGATGTTCACTATGAAATTTTTGCAAACAACAAATGTCAAAGAAATTATCTGTTGACTAAAGATAGCTCTTTCCAGTGGAAATATCAACGCCAGAGTATAAACTTAATAATTTTTTTGGCTACAGTAAACATGCATATTTTAGATGGATATAATTATTGTTTATATATTTTCTGAAAGTATTTAACGTGGCAAAAAGTATGAAAAGAAAAAAGTTACAATGGGAAAATTAGGTGAGAAAACTAGGATGATATGAAGACTTAGTGGAAAAATATTCCACTTTGCATGGCTATTTTAATAAATTTGGGAAATTACTTTGTGATGAAAAAGATATCATACATGTTACATAAGATTGTTTACTAATGCTAGTAAGTGATGTTTATGGTATGAATCAGCACCCTTAAGATTACAAAAGCATGTATTTTAGTAGATTTAAAACAGAATTAGAGCAGAGGTCTTTATTTTTGCATCTCCAACATCCATAAGCATTTTGAAAAACCTCATGACATTTTAAGATGTCATCTAAAATTTATTAGTTTATATTTTGAAAGGAACATAATTTATAAATGTTATAAATATTGACACTTTACAATAAAATTATTAAAATTACTTTTGAAAATATTAAAAAATATACTTGCCTTCTAAACTTGCCATAATCCATTTAGAAAATCAAAACAAGATATAAACATAATACACCTAGGAGGTAACATCTGGATCAACAAGTCCATAAGAGACAATGAGGATATGAATTACATGACAAGTGTAATAGAAAAATGGGAACGCACTAGAGATACTTTAGAGATAAACCGATAGGATGATCTGTGAGAAATAATAAAATGGTGAATCAAGAAATCTCTTTGGTTAATTGGGACATTAAAGGTTTACTGATGAATGGGAGTAATTTGCCTACACAAAATTTGGATTATAGCTATACAATGTTAATTGCACAGTTTTCAGGATAATGTTGAATGGGCCATTGCAAATTATCTCTCCTTATGGATGGCAATCTAAGCTGCCTGGCAGCGCCAACTCGCCTGTAGGAAAATCCATGCTGATGAAGCCAAAATGTGCTCAGTGTATTTAGCAGGAAATAGCATTGGTGCTGTAGGTCTTTCTCAGACATGTTTGGTTAATATTGTGTGCAGAAGTGAATCAAGCAGCAAAGACGACTCCTAATTTCAGAATATTTATGAATTATCTAAAGTAGCAACCAACAAAGTAAGAGATAGTAATTAAAAAAGTGTACTTCTAAGATTTGAAAACCTTTAAAAATCTTCCTTTTTATCCAACTCTGTCTTACTATAAATGAGGGAACTAGGATATAGTGAAGTTGTGACATTTCTAGTGTTATGAAAAAAACAACTTGTAGACTGACCGAGATTTGAAATCTTCAGAATTATCTTCTATCTGTTCTTCAGATTCTGTCCAGCCTGATGCATTTTCAAGCTGAATGATTGGGCAGTGCCTTTTGTGGCCCAATGGAAAGGTCATCCCTTTGTCCCGTTCTTCTTTGAACTAGATCTGAAGTTATGTTTATTCTTGTTATGACATACTTTGGAACATCACCATTTCTCAAATGTAGTATCACTTATAAGAAGATCAACATAGGTTAAACCTTCAAGATTATCTTGCACACGCACACATATGTACATGTGGTACACACATATACACATGAAATCAGCAGCCCTCTTCCTTATTTTCAAATAGTGGAAGTGGAACTCAGATTCAAGTCCAAGTATTTTAGTTTGTACTAGTAAAGCAAAAATAGAAACTTTTTTAAAACCCTTTTTTAGTGAAAATTAAAGAAAATAATTGTAATATTAAAGAAAAATGTACAGAAGAGCTATTGAACAAAAGCTAGAACAGCATTGTCCAATAGAAATATAATATTTCTTTTACATTAATTTCATGTATATAATTTTATAGTTCTAGGAGCCATATTTTCAAAAAAGTAAAAAATAGATAAATCTAACAATGTATTTGATGTAATCCAACATACCAAAAATGTTTTAATCCCATTATTAATGTGATAATTCCCATTTTTCTTTACTGTTATTGTCTTCAGAATCCAGGGTGTCTCTTCATCACTGCATCTCACAGCTCATATTTACAAGTTAACTTCATTCACAAACTTACCAAACTATGGAGCAATTATTAGTTTAATGAAAGTAGGAAGACAATACTGTAATATTAATGTGTTAAGACTGACTGGAAAATATTTGAAACTGCTTCTATAGATAATCATAATCACAAGTTCAAGGTTTAATTAGTTTAAATTACAATGTAGGTATTTTTGATAAAAGTATCAAAGGTACTTTTAACCAAAGTGAAAATTAAGTGTATATACATTATTTTTAATGAATTATTTATGATATTGGGAAATATATTGCTAATTAATATAGATTAATATATTATGAAAGGATTTTACAAAATATAGAGCCAAATAAAACATTTAAGCTATTATTAAGCATGACTAGACAAGAGAAGAAATAAAACCTTAGGTGGTAAATTTATTTCTGAGTACACCTTCAGGAGTGTTATTTGGTAATTTATAAATCTATTAAAGTAGGATTGCTAGTGATGGTGTGTGAAATAAAATCAGTTTATTCCATAAAGTAGAATGAATTAGTTTATTTCATGGTCATTTTAGGTGTACCATAAAGATAATGAAAACATAAATTTCACTATTCAGTCAGAAATCACTTTTATTACTTTTGATTGATAGTAACTATAACCATCAACTTCTATTGTCTGATAACTATCTTGGGCTAGCGCTCTGAAATTTGCTTTGTACCGATCTTTGGAATATAATTAAACTAGTTGCAACTTGAATTTCATCTTATGTTTTTTTGAAAAGTTATAAAGCATATTCAATATTTTGAGGGCCAAGCAGAAATTGAAAACAACATATTAATGCAAAAGTGTGCAAATTAGAGAGTTTTAATATGAAATATCTCCTGAGATGAAGACTAACACCAGGCAAAACTGGAATATATCTGGGTTTGACTACGGATCACTCCATGAGTTGACTTTAATGTCTTCTATCTCTTCCTTGCTAGATATTACATTCCGTGTTTAGCCTTTATACTATTTTATAAATCAGGAAACAGGCAGCTATCATTCACTTGTCCATCTTTCAGATGGGACATTGTCATTTTACGTAGGGACTTCATTCATTTGTTCAACAAATCATTGGACATCAGCAGTAGGACAGGTGCTGAGTTAAGTGCCGGGGAGAAAACTGTGAATAGGGCAGAGGACAAAAGACACACAGTGATTACAAAAGGAGACAGATGAATAAGTAGGCAAATATGGCATCTTGTGACAAACCTACAGACGTGGTAACAGAGGGGGCAGAAACAAGAAAAGCATTTCCCCAAACAAGTGAATTGAGGAAGGATCCATCATAAAGGATATGAGAATTTCTTGGCTGATTTTAAGTAGGCCATGGTGATACTAGCTGGGTGACAAAGATATTTACTGAATACCCTGTGGCTATTGAATCACTGGAAAACTTTTATAGGGAAGAGAATGGTAACTTTCCATCAACATATGTTTTTCAAAAGTTGTACATAGCTTGATTTAATTACATAGATATTGAATAAAATTTACTTTGCATAAACTGAACACAAATATAGTTTTAAGACTTGGACATTATTAGTTTTTTAAAAACAGAGAGAAGTTCCTGTCATAGCTCAGTGGAAACGAATCTAACTAGTATCCATGAGAATGCAGATTCAATCTCTGGCCTCGCTCAGTGGGTTAAGGATCCAGTGTTACTGTGAACTGTGGTGTAGGCCAGCAGCTGCAGCTCTGATTCGACCCCTAGCCTGGGAACCTCCATGGGCCATGGGTGCAGTCCTAAAATGACAAAAAATGAAAAAACGGAATGCCACCTGTGCTAAGCCATTGAGAGAAATCAACTATTCATAACTCCGTATAACTTCCTCATAAATGCTCATTGTATTATACAGTATTTTAGAAAGTTATCTTTATTATTCGTTGTCATTTATTTTTAACAGTAAGTTTTATAAGATGAAAATCTAATTAATGGAGGAAACAGGTAAATTTTTGTATAAAGTGGACAAGAGCAAAAATCTCTTTTTTTTTCCCTTTAATATGATTCCCTCAACAGTTCAATGTCATTCCAAAGATACAAATCACTGGCTTTGCTCACTTGGTTTTATTATATTTATTTTTTATTTATTTATTTTGTCTTTTTAAGGCTGCACCCGTGGCATATGGAGGTTTGCGTGCTAGGGGTGGAATCAGAGCTGTAGCTGTCAGCCTACACCACAGCCACAGCAAACCCAGGTCCGAGATGTGTCTGTGACCTACGCCGCAGCTCCTGGCAACGCTGGATCCTTAACCTGCTGAGTGAGGCCAGGGATGGAACCAGAGTCCTCATGGATCCTAGTCAGATTTGTTTCCACTAGGATCTCCTCTCACCTCATTTTAGACAGAAGTATTGACAATGGCCTAGTCTGGATTCTTGTTTTAGATAGGCTCTCATTAATCACTTTGCTTTCATGAGTCTATACAGTTTTAAAATGTCTTATAGAGCAAAATGTTATTATCTATATTATATCCCATAGTAATATGTTGCCTTGATCTTTTATTGCCTAGAGTGACTTTTCTAAACTTAATACTGAATCTTTCATACTGCTATCTAGTATTTCAAATAAATTTATTTAGTAGAAAAATGCATATCAGTTCATTTCAGGAAGATATGATTAAAGATGTGATTTTATATCGTATTCCTATTAGAGTGACTTCGTTAGCATTGCGGACATAAAGCTCAAAAACAATGAGTTTATCTGTTGTATGAATTTAGATGAGATTCTAATTCCAATACCAAAGGTCCTGGTTTGAGTCATTATTTGTCTAAAACAAGCCCCCAAAAAGTGAAATAATTTTTATTAATGCAACTTCTTCAATAATTGCCTTTATTTTGCTAAATATGCACTTTACAACTGAGTGGCCTTTGCCTCATCAGTAATCTGGGGCTCGGAACGCTTGACTCTCCTAAATTTCATGACTATAAATATTTAGTTACTGCTTTTATTTTTGATCTTAGGAAAAATACCAAAAAAGAACCCAATTATATTAGTGTCATCTCAGTTTAAGAATGAATTTAATTAAAATTATTTTTCACCTCTGTGGGAAAGATGTTACGTTCCAATCTATATGACACTTAACCATCACCTTGATTCTATCCATCTGTCCTTGGCTTTTAAATTAAGTTGCCAAACAGGATGCATCTCAATGTAATTAATGAATTTGAAAATTTCCAAATATTTCTTCAGCATCATCTCTATGTATGGTTTCTGGATATATGAGCAAGACTGCCAGCCTTTAAATGTTATCTATTGCATTGATACCTCACGTAGAGTTTGAAAAGAATATTGCAATGAAAATAGTTTAAAATAATCTGACTCATCAAGACAATCTCCTTTTCTGCAGTTCCCATGGTGGCTCAGTGGTTAACGAATCCGACTAGGAACCATGAGTTTCCAGGTTCTATCTCTGGCCTTGCTCAGTGAGTTAACAATCTGGCATTGCCATGAGCTATGGAGTAGGTCACAGACGTGGCTCGGATCTAGCGTTGCTGTGGCAGTCATGTAGGCTGGCAGCTGCAGCTCCGACTCGACACCTTGCCTGGGAATCTCCATAGCCACGGATGTTGCCCTAAAAATGCAAAAAAAAAAAAAAGAAAAAAAAGACAATTGCCTTTTCATGTTAAGTGTACCTATTAGATAACTTTTTACATAAGCTATCAAAATGTTATAAGGACAAGGGAACAGTGGTAAACTCTTCATCTATACATAATGGAGCCCTCCTTCTAGTAAGGATGGAGCGCTTTTGCTTACGCCAATGAAAATGTTCTCCAACACATTAAAACAATCTTTTTGAAGAAAGTGGTGAAGCAGGAACTCATTTAAGAGGCTCCAGAAATAAGGAGATGGAGAGGAGTCTGGAATCCAGATCCACCCTTGCCTAAAGTGGCTTCTGGTCAGGAAAATGTGATGAAGTCACAGCTGGAGTTTTCATCCTCTTGGGATAAAATGTCCAGTTACATATTCTAGGGCTCAGGACAAAATGAGAACATTTGGCCTCTGCTGAGATGAGGGAATCACTCTTCCCTACCTAGAGGCCCTCTGCCCCATAGATCCACAGAGCTTTCAAATCCTGGCTGTGAGTGTTCCCTACCTGGATAGGGTGTGCCAGAAACCCTGCCTTCTCACTTCCAAGTGCACTGTGACACTGCCAGCACAGGGTGGGAATGTCACTCCTTTTTCCCTCTCCGAGACTCCTGGGGCCATGACTGAGCCCAGATCCCCTGCACCTAAGAGCATCCCCTATGAATGATGAAATGTGGACCTCTCTGACTAAGGCCACCCTGTCACTGCCCCCAGGGCCAGGTCAGCAGCCACTGAAGAACAGGGACAGGAAGGAGGGGAATGGAGAGTCAGTGCAGGCAGAAGCAGTGGTCCAGGGGATCCCCCCTTGGGGAAGAGACGGGATGATATGAAATACAAGCCTCCATCTTATTTCTCGTGGTCCCAACAGAATTCATAAAACATAATTCAAAAATAACATTTTTAAGAAGGTCAGGACTGTGATAACAGAATTTTGAATTTCAAGCTTTTCTGCACATGGAGACCTGAGTGACAGACTGCACTGGTCATGGCTCATGAAGACTGCCAGGGAATAAGGTAGACAGAGTGCCCATGGGAACTACTCACCATTGCCTTTATAGCATAAATGCAGACACAAACTACAGTAAATGACTGTGCTATAGTAGGTTTGGATGAGCCTTTATTTAGCAAAATTGATGGGCCCAGATTTGGTCTCAGGCTGCTGTTTGCCAAACCCTGATATAGGGCATGGCAAAGTAAAGCAAAAACGACTTTAAATGTATTTTTTAATGGACACTCTCAGTGTCTCGAGCTCTCTCACTGGGGATTTTGTGATATGGATTAACTTCTCTGAACTAAGTTTAGTTAATGCCTCCCTGTTATATAATCATTAGCTCCAGGCTACTGTTGTAAGGTCTATTGGTCCATGAATATCTACTACGGAACATTGAGTACTTCCTTTCTCAGGCATAAAACTGAACTTGTCTTTTCACAGAGTTTAGAGGACTGACTCTGTAGTTGTGTCCTAAAGATGATTCTGAGGCAGGGCTGCAAAGAATCGGTTTAATACTCAGGAAATCCTGTGCTATAGAGCAGTTACAGTAAGTTAAAGTGAGATTCATGAGGAAAAGCAAAGATTTGAATGATGAGGTCTAAACTGTCAGGAGTAGAATCATGGACAAGAGGTGGACGCCAGAGACTGGAATCAGACAGGTATTGCATTTTGGGGAATGAATTCCTTTGAGAACAAAGGAACAAATTGCACAGTTGTGGTGGAGACTGTACTATTAGCATAGCAAACTAAAAATAAAAATTTGGAGTTCCTATGAAGTACAGCTGGTTAAGGATCCTGTGTTGCCACAGCTGTGTCTTAAGGTTTTTGAGAGTAGAGAGTCATTTTTTAACTGCTTGATTCTCCATTCTTTCTTTTTATCTAGGAAAAGATTCAACATGCTAATTAGGTTCTTTCAAGGTTAGAGGGAAACAGAAGAGGGCAAACAGTGAAGGAGCAAAAGAGCTTCTTTCATCCTGCTATCTGTAAACTTACTCAAAGGGAAGCAGAAAAGGGCTTTTCTTTATAGGAGGAATAACAAGGCTAGAAGAACTGCATGTGGGCAAATGGAATGAGTGGGTGGCACAACAGAACCTTTGATGACTATAAGGGGATGCTTTTGACAGAATCTAACTCTGACCAATATTTATCAAATATATACAAATATCTGACTAATATGTACACATATGTATACCGGTTAGCATAGCATACCTTTTAAACAAAAACATTAATTTTATACCACAAACACACAATTTATGAACATTCTTTCTGTCTTTCCATTTAAGGTATCTACTCAGATTTATTTGACATTTCTGGGTTAAAATATTTAAGTTGACCTTTAATATTTTAAAAAATTATTCACTTTTGAGAAACTTATGTGATTTCATCCATTCAAATAATATTCTAAAAAATAATTTTTTAAATAAACATGTAAAACATTTTAGTTAATATCTCAATGTTAATTTGAAATATGCACTAGGCTACTCAGTTCCTGTTAACATTCAATCATATAGTCCAATCAAACAATCCCCTATTTTAATACATACAGGCAAATTTTTCCTCCCTGCCAGCTTATACTTTAAACTAATGCTTGTCAGAGTATTGAGAAGTCCATTTTCCAACTTATTTTTTCAATAAAATGTATCTTTTCTTATAATTTCTCTAGCAGAATTAGACTTGATGTCCAAGCAACCTCCTTATACTTTAAAAAAATAAAACAATTATTTTTCCCACATGTATTGCAAAGATTATTCATAGATAATTTCCCCATAATTATCAGGTTTTATAAATTATTCTATAAAGTATTTTGAGAAAATTTTAATTAGAAGAGTAAATTCTGCAAAAACGATGTTTTGTTAAGATAATCACGTTAGACACTTTTTGCCTCAATGAGACACCAAGATAGAAATTTCTCAATCTAATTGGACCATTTACATGCAATCTCACATTTAAGTTTTGGTGGTTTTCACTTTTGCTGTGCATGAAATTTTTACTCAGTATGTAGAGAGTCTTTTACTTTAAAAATAATTTGAGCCAAAGTTATCTAACAGATGCAACTATTTTTTGGGAAATACACAGTATAAAGTGACAGACACTTTTCAAAATAAAGTTAAATGAATTTAAATAAAATAATTTCTAGTAAGAACTCCACATGTTTTCATGAGTAAACCACTTATATAAGCAACTTCCATAAAATATAGTGTGCAACACCAAACCATATCCAACTTTCAAAGCAAAGGCCATGCCTGTAGCCAGGCAAGAGTTCAATGAAAACAAGAAAAGCAAACCCTCAGATCCTCTTCCAGTTAGGATCTGTCAGCAAGTCATCCCCCCACCTCTACCCCTCTCTCTCTCAACAATGAAGCGGAAAGTCTGACAGTGCTTCCACTGACATTTTCCATGCTCTATGTGAATCTAAGGTGATGCCTACCAAGGTCTCACACCCTTCACTCCAGCCTTGCAGACAGAAGTAAACTTTTACTATTGGATGCAGCAGACAACTTTTACAGAACCAAGGTTGCTCAACTGAAAGTCATCTGTTATTTTGGTCTAGAAAATAGCAAATTGTGAGCCAAAATATTAAAGCAAAAGAAAGAATTTATGTCTGATTCCAATGAGGTCCTTGCTGACCCCACTTTTGTGTGAGAGGGAAAAGTTTAATAAAGAACACAGAATAAACTGATTAAAAGATAAAATTTTGAAAAGATATATACTGAGAGATTTTGTTTGCAGGAAACAGATAAACATTTTATAAACTCCCAGTATATAAACATGCAATATTTATTCTTCGGCAACTGTCAGTAACTTCCAATAATCTTTAAGAATCAAATTTGTTTACCTAAAAAGGTCTTAACTGTGATTACACACTATTAGTGGCAATCTGTGTGTGAGTATATTTTAGATAAAGAAGACATTGTTTTGTACTATTCAATGTGTGTGTGATCACGTAGAACCACTCAACTTAAAGGGATATATTCCTGGAAATTTTCCAGAAAAGAAGTATGAGGCCAAAAGGGAAAGAAAGAAAAAAAAAGTGGCAGGGAAATTGAGGCTATGCACAAATTTATACAAGCTATGAAAGTAATGATACTCAAATGAAAGAATAAGTATATGTACAAACTAAAAATAATACCAACAAAACTTCATTTACCTCAAATTTGTAGTACTAGGGATTTTAATTTTTTTTGTCAGTTTTAGAAATAATATTGCTGTCTGCTCTCTATGAATATGTACTCACTTATTAATATTGCTTTGCTAATGGAAATACCCATGCTTAGAAGATTTTTGCCTATATTTGGCATCAGTTTAAATGATTAATTTTTTTCTAACATTATTTCATTTAGACCACTGGACTTTACAGTTCTCGATACCAGAAACACAAATTGGTTTGAATATTTGACAAGTTTCAGTTGACTTTCATTGAACAGATATGGCATGGCTGAGGCAGTATTAAAACTAAACTCTTTCATTTGAAATCTTCCCTTCCTCATCATTCTCCTTAGCTCATTTTATGGCCCACAGAGAATTTCCATCACAGAAACTAGACATTGAGTAGCCTTGAAATTTTGGTCCATTCCTTTAAATATCAGTTTCATAATATTTTGGAACAATGGTTTGATGGAAAAGGTAATGAGTTGGAGGTTAAGATACTTCCATTCTAGCTCTTCCATTCCCAGTTCTGTTGCCTTCTGGCTCTAGGATGAGACTATGACTGTTTCAAAACCAAAATAGGACTCCTCTTCACTACAAATGTGAGTATATGTATGTGCAAAGACATAGGAGTTTATCAGCTTGAACTTCCTTATGTAAAGTTCAACACCACTGAAGTATTAACATTAAAGTGAGGCTGTGCAGAGGGCAGCAGGCTTGAGTGGCATCAAAGCTTTACCTGCTTCTTCCTTTCAGTTTGCATGGGTTTGAGCTTGCACAACTGGTTGGGTCAAATGCACGACAGAAGGTGTTTGAAGAGTTATACTTCAGAGAGAATCGAATCAATAGATCTTGAATATTGTTAATATTTTCTAGAATTAAATTTGAATTCAAGTAAATTTTACTTCAAAGAACATAGTTTCATCTGAATTTTTTTACAGCAGACTACATCAATTTCTACTGACAATGAAATGTCATCAAGTAATATTTTCAAAAATTAGTTTTATGTTATTCTTAGTTGCTAAGACCCTTATCTGTGACCAAATATATTTGGTATATGTAAGCCCCATTGTAATGATACATGCCTGCCTATAAAAATTAACATGGTGATTGAAGCATTATAATGTACAGAACTGCAAATATAATTCATTATAAACTATTTCATGTACTACTATTCTGTTTGGTTTCAATTATCATTCTCTATAATTCACTCCCTTACATTTGTGTTACATATAATGGCTTTCAAAGTCCTTTTACATTCATGATGATATTTGATGATAATGGTGAATAATTGTTTGCAAAATCCCTGTGCAATAGGAATAAGATATGTTATTCTGTACTTTTGAGGCGCTAACTCAAAAGTATAGAGTAGTCAAAATGTGATCGAGAACACCCAATTAGCACTTGGATGACCAAAAATCCATCACATAAGACTTCCCTTTCCATCAAAATTCTCAAAGTGAAAATATTTTCCATTTGTAGATCATTTCACTCTTTTACATTTTTTAAAAAGGGGAGTCTAGTTTTGACTTTGAAATATATGGCTGTAAAATAGGAAATATACTTGTGTTTTTGTGTGTATGGACAAAGATACAGATTAAATACTCACAAATTAGAGAAAAATTTGAAAGAAAGGCTAGAAAATGACTGGAAAGACATGGCTTATATTCTTGGACCAAGCACGAGAAATTGAAACCTTCAGTTTGACTGATCAACTCAATTCTTTAAGGCTCAGTTCTGTCATCAGTAACATGAGATGTTTAGATGTGTGAGTGCTATTGTATCTTTGTATTCTAGATGTCTCTACCTTTCACTCTACCCTATCAAGAATGAATAAATACCCATGAACAGACAATCCACATTGCTTCATTTTCCTTGACCTGAATTGTAACCTATCATTTATAAAAACTCATCTAATAAAGAAAGATTAAACTAAGTTTTTATAGCATAGTTAATTTAATGCCAAAATTCCCTTTGTTATCGTGTGGGTGTTTGCAATGACTCTTTGGATTTGATTACTTTAGTACCTAAGGGATTCATCCTTTAAAAAATGTTGTTTTACACCTACAACTTGTGCCAAAATTTTTACAGCATTCATCTAGCCTGAATATATTAAAAGTTTCAAAATGATTATTCAACTAAATGTCATTGATTGGTCAATCTTTCCCACACTGGTAGATGTTTTAAGCATAAATCACTATATTTATTCATGATTTCTTAGAAAGTGTCATCTGATTAATCATTCCTCTCTAAATATGTTTGTTTGTTTAGGAAATTTTGCAGGATAATTAGGTTATTTTCTTGGCTTACAGGGTGTCATAATTCCAAATCAGAATAAGAAACAGAAAGGGAGAATTGCTCTTTCTCCTGTAACATTTCCCAAAATGGTTTCTGAGAAATATTACTCCCATGAGATGTGTCTGAGGTCCAAAAATTTTGGAAAACGTTAAAACTCAGCAGTGATGGGCCTACCACTGTGTTTTAATGCTCTAACTATAAAAGCAGAGGAACAGAAGTCATGGCTGTCCCATTTAGACATACTATAATCTGTAGAATATATATGTTGCAGTACAATAGAATAATGAACACTTTAAATACAATAGAGAGTAATTTAACTTAAAGATAAAATTATTTTAATAAGTTCTCTATTTCTTTTCATTAAGTCCCATTTAGTTCACCTAGCCTTTAAGTCATATTAGACATTATGCCAGAATTGTAAAAGAAGCTACATTTTCTGTCCCTGAGACTGGAATATACCCTTGCAATACTCAACGTGTAGCAAGATTCTCACGTGTTCAGAGTCAGTGAGAGAGAGCAGAGTGGTCTGAGACTGGAGACCTAACAGGATGTCAGATCACATAGGGTCTGTAAACCTTTTAAGGTATGGGATTTTGAATGCTAGGTTATGGGAGGGTTTGAAACACACAAACAACTATATGTAATCTCTTCATACTTTGGAAGGATTGCCATGATTATTGTGTCATAAATAAAAAATAGCTATGTTTTAATGTTGGATTGAAGAATGCTGAGTCTGCTTAAAAACATACTTTTTGGGGGGTCCTACCCCAGAAGTTATAGGGTAGAAAAGTGTGAAGTTGGAATTATTTATTTTTTTACATAGCAAATTTGTTGAGAATTAAATGAGGATATCTCTGTCAAGAGCTTAACAATAATGTCTGGCATAAAAAAGAGTGTTACATATAGGTATGTTTTGCATATTTGTAAATCATCTCTTCATGTGTGTAAATTTGGAGACACTATATCTAGACAGTTCACTAAATTAGTTACCTCTGGACTTTAACAGGGATCTCTCCTTTCCCAATGCTTTATTTCTCATCTGTATTCTATAACTCATAACTCTCAAATTCATCTTTGGCACCATGATTTCTCCTATTATTCACAGTTGTGCTATGCAAGGCTCTTCTCTGTATTCACTTGAATATATCACTATATCAAACTTCATGTATCTCAAATTGAATTCCTTCTCAATTCCCATATTTCAGCCCCTATCACAGTCTCATCTTTTACTTCACCTCAGACAGTGCTAGTTTGTACTGAAGACCGTGTATTGGTGCTCAGAAATGTTTCCACTCTTCCCTGTATAAAAGAGGGTAAAACCTCTATGTCACTGTGATGGTTAATTTTGTGTGTCAACTTGACCAAGCAACAAAGTGCCTAGATATTTGGGCAAACATTAGTCTAGGTGTTTCTGTGAGGATGTTTTAGATGAGATTAACATTTAAATCTATAAACTGTGTAAAATTTATAGCCCTTCCTAAATTGCTTCCTCATCCAGGCAATCACAGTCTGATTATAACAAAAATACTGTATCCCAAGTAAGGGAGAATTTCACTAGCCTGATAGGCTTCTGGCTGGGGCATCAGCTTTTTTCCTGTCTTTGAAATCAAATTAAACATCTACTGTCCCTGGTCTTGAGCTTTTAGCTTTCACAGTGGAACTTACACCATCAGCCCTGCTGGCTCTCAGACCTTCAGGCTCAGATTAGAAGCAAATCACTGACTCTCCTGGGCATCCAGCTCACCAGCCTGACTCACCTGAATACCTTGTTACTTGTCAGATTTCATAATCATGTGTCCAATTTCTTGTAATAAACCATGTATTTATATGTCTATGTCTATATCTATATAGCCATATCAATATACATTCTAGTAGTTTCTTGAAAATTCTGACCAAAACAAGTAGATTTGAAAGGTGAAGCACAAACATCATATTATATAGTAGCAGCTAAATCAGATATGGGTGTGGAAATAAAGCGCCTAAAGACTATCCAAATGAGAAAAGCAAAAGCTATTTATTCAGAACTTGTTACAGCAAAAGTGTCACGAACTCACTTGCACCTGGCAGAGACTTAAAGACGGTCAAACGAATCGGGCAGCTTTCTAGTGGAAAAAATGATTGCTCTGCATAGAAGCCGTGAGCATGGGAAAGCTGTAGTGTTAACTGGACCTCTCAATATTTTCATAAATTGTTCACTATGATCACAAATACTTATTTCCTATTTAGTTCTGATAATTACACATTAATGAATCTTTTCAAGTAATATTATTAATTTTATATCTTTTTAATTAAAAACTTTTAGAATTTTTCTTTTTAAAATGTTTTCAATATAAACAAACTCTAAAAATGGCACCTGTAAATATTAAGTTGAGGCAGTAAGAACAACTAATAAATTCTGGAAATTGTTTAAGAGATTTAAAACCAAACTACACCAAAAAGGAAAGATATTTGAAAACCTAAAAAAATAGAAGTAGCAAATATCTTTTGCTAATATTAGTTCTAAAACTTTCTAGTATGTATCCATCTAGGGACTATGGGAAGAGTCATTCCTAATCATTTCTGTTACTTAAATCTGTGCTCCAGGGCAACAATATTTTAGGAAAGATCCTGATTCTCAAATTTTGAAATCTGGACAGTTTGGCTGGAATTTTGCCTTTTCCACATTAAACTGTAAAGTGCTTTTGATATATAGCTTGATAAAACAAGTGACAAATGTGATATTACATTGCTTTTTGAACTAATGCATCAGGGACTGTAGCTGTAACACTTCATGTTTTGATCTAATCTTGAAGAAAGGCTAAATCAGAACAAGAAGAATTAGATATAATTAATTCACCAGAGCATGGCAGAACAAAGCAAGTACTCTCACACCATTCACCATTATAGGGGTATCAAACAATTTAGGATCAAAGAAAAATACTATGGCTTTATATCATTCAGATTTAACATGACTATGAAGGCCTTAAAATAAGTCTCAGAATAAATATGAACACCATTGTCTCAAATTATACTACTGCTATAATCTCAGGATTTTTTATTTTAAATTATTTTTCTAATTCATTTATTTTTGTTAAGCACATCATTATATGTAACTTAGTAGGTAGGTGAGTTAATTAATCTGATTTATTTTTTTTGTAATTTTAAAAAAAAATTGCGCCAGCTTTTTAAAAGTCTTTTAAAAAAATCTAGTTGTGTTTCTTATGCATTTTGCATAAAACAGTAATAGAAAGCATAAAAACATAGTAATAGTAAACAGTAATTTACTTATATGAAGTGCTTATTAAGTGCCAAGTAAAGCATTTTTTATATATATTAAATCATTTAATATAATCATGCAATACAAATTTAATCAGTTCTATCCTAGGTTACGAGAAATCACAACACCAAATAAGATATTATCAATTATGACAATTAAAGTTATAGAAGATCAAGATGTTCTAAAGCTTATTGGTGAAACAAAATGATAATGCGTAATTTGACTCTGATGTGGTCCTTGATTGGATGGCTCAGGTCCCTTCTTTTCTTCCATTCAGCAGCTGGCAGCATACGTGCTGTGATTCCCACCCCGGGCTCCGGACACCCACAAGGGTATGCTGACCTTGTGTGCCAACACTGATCAGCATGCCTAGAATCACAGGGAAATAGATCTTGTCCTGGCGTTTGACCAATGCTATTTTTTAGGGTTTATCTTTGTTTCCATACCCATGTGATACTATGATATAGTACCCCTAGCTGCATACTAGAACTTGATTGTTTTGTCCCATGTAATCTGAATTTTGAAATTCAGGTCTTCAGTCAGCTCCACCTTTCTCGTTCTGTCAGATTCTAGTGGACTCCTAGATGTGACATTTTATCTTCCTATGTTCCAGTAAATGGCAGAAACCTGAATATTGAACTCAACCCTATCCTTCATTTTCTACTCAGTCATTCAGGTGAAGAGAATCATTTACGAAGAATCCTCTGCAAGACTTACACCATATTAAGTGTGGCAAAGGAAAGTGTGACACCATAGTCATTGCCCTATCTCTGTCGGGACATTTCCTATTATAATGAGAAACTCATCCTATTTTCCCTACTCTGAAGAACTTTCATTTCTGTCAGATTTCCTGTTCTAAACTCTGCTGGCATTCCTTGTTCATTTCCCAAGCCAGAGCCAATAAAATATCATGCTTCTAAAAGTTTTAAAACAGTTGAATTAAATTGGACTAGGGTATTCATACTTTTCATTGTGCCATCAGAAACACAGATTATCTATATATTTCCACTGCAGAGGAATTCTAAAAATTCTTCCATTCATTAGTGTTCCTAAAAAAGGAGAGACTGAACATCTTAACTAGCATATTGAAATGTAGGAGTCAATCTAGTTCCTTTTATTTCTCTAGGAAAATATATTTATTGGAATTTTGGAAAGGCAAAATATAAGATGGACATATTTTTAAGTGTCTACAATGTGCAAGCACAAAGACTAGAAAAGATGCAGACCAAGTTCCCTCACCCAAGCACTTCAGGTATAAGATCTCCTTTTAAGTGCAATGAAAATGCATGCTTTTCTTTTCATGTAGAAAGAAACAGAGGTATAAAGCAGATAAGTAACAAGACTGAGATTAAGTGATTCCGTCAAGATAGCAGATATATTTTATTGCCTGAAAAAAAATAATGAGGCATGGGAAACAAAAAGCATGAATCTTACTTAATACTTGGAGTGATAGGAAAATTCTCTTTCTATAAGCTTCTTTAAAAATAATCCTGTTTTTAGGAGTTCCCTTGTTGCACTGCTGATTAATCCAGTGTTAATTCTGCAGCAACTTGGGTCAGTGCTGTGGTGTGGGTTTGATCCCTAGCCCAGGAACTCCCACATGCCATAGGTGAAGCCAAAAAAAAAAAAAAATACAGTTTCTAAACTTAGAGTTTAAACCAACTTTCCACTACTATTTATTAAAGAGTAAATATTGTAGGCTCTGGGCCACCTGGCTCTTCTAAACTCAAATCTACATTTGTAAGGATGCCTGCTGTGGCACAGCAGCTTAAGGATCTGGCATGGCTGCAGCTGTGACTTAGGTCACATCCATGGCTCAGATTCAGTCCCTGGCCCAGAAACTTCCATATGCTGTGGGTGCAACCTACAAAACAAAACAGAGCTCTGATTTGTAGCTCAAAGCAGCCATGGATAACACATCAACCAATAAGCGTGGCTTTGTCCTGAGAAACTATATACAAAAACAAGTGGTGGGCTGGGTTTGGCCCAGGGGCCATTATTTGCTTACCTCTGCTTTGGATCTGGATCAAATATCATGTGGGTTTAATATTTGATAAACATTGAGAAATTCCTTACTTAAAAGATTGCATCCGTTAGCCCTCCAAACAAAATGATTTGCAACCTCTTCTCATTTCAAATGTTATGTGGCAAGTGACAATAGAGTTACTGATAACCTGGCTATATTTATGTTAAGTCATTTGTAAAAACAAGAAGCCTCTGTTGAAGCTTGAGTTTTAATGATTTGTGGGGAGAAACAATCCCAAGGCAGCGAGCTGAGATAAACGTGAGGCAGGGAAAGGTAAGAAGCAAACACAAGGGGCTATGTTACCAAGGTGGGTGCTCTGGCATAAAGAGAATTCATTCCAGCCACATAAGAGCCCTCTGGAGAGGGTGCAGAAAAGACGTCTCCTTCAGTGCATTTCCTTGGAGGAAGTGACAGAAAGGGAATTTATTAGTCAGTCCTACTATGTATTATATCCCATCAGTCAAAGTTGGTTCCATAGATTTTCCTTTTCCTGACCCTCTAAATTGCATCACCGTATCTTATGCAGCTTTTGAGGAAGCCAGATTCTATCTCATATTGTCTTGCCCTCCATCTTAGCCCACAGGCTCTGGAAGTCACCCTTAGTTAATAGGGATTGTAACACAATGGATCACAGAATTAATACAGAATTAAGAGCCAAAAGCCAAAACATCAGTCAGGTAGAAATCATCTTAAGTGTAGTATAGAATGTGTCTGATATAGTTCACTCCTTGTATCATTCAGATAGAATTGCTTATACTATCCTCTCATTATGCCTAATTCCTGTACGGTATATTTTTTCAAAGAAAAGTAAGTCCCCAACAGGGAATCTAAAAGTTGAATCAACCACAATATCCCCTCCAAGATGGTGACTAATTGTGACCTTCTAAAGAACTTAAAACAAAACAGGCTAATGAAACAATCTAAAATCCTTACTCATGAAGCTCCTCCTGAAGGATTAATTGACATTTTTCATCTTTCTCTTGGATTATCCATTCTGGACTTTCCAAACTCTTACAGAAGTACCTTGACTTCTCTGAGAAGCTGGACAAGAAGAGAAGTCTAGAATTTAATATCTTAAAGGCCTGACCCTTAGTTATCATGCTCTTATATTGTTATTGCTGAAATTCCCATGGAAGTTTTCAAGGGGCATGGAAAAAAATGATGCCAAGTGAATCCTCCACATCCTAGGTATAAATCTTCTCAGATAATTGAGTAGTATCAAACACACTACCATGGCCTGTACAAAAAAAAAATACTTTGTCTTCTGAATCAATGACACAGGACAGTTCATTGTTGTCACACAGGAAAGCAATTGACCTTTATATGTCAACTTTTATTTGGAACTATATTATACTCACTCATTATTTCCAAGAGTTTTTTGCTTTGTCTTTGGAATAGATTCATTTCTTCCTTACTAATCTGCATATCTTTTATTTTCTTTCATTGTCTAATGCACTAATTAGGAATTTTAGTATATACTGAACAGAAGTGGTGAGAGAATATCCTTCTTGATGAACTTAAGAGGAATCTCATTTCTCACCATTAAGATGTTAACAGTTTTTTGTAGACATTCTTTATGAAATTGAGAATTTTCCCCTATGTTCTCTTTCTAAGGGTTTTATCATGAGTGGCTGTTGTATATTGTCAAATACTGTTTCTGTAGTAATTGATATAATCACGTGACCTGTCTTAGTCTGCTGATGTGTTAAATTACATTCATTTAATTTTAAAATCTAAAGTCATCTTTGTATATGTGGGATACATGACAATTTTTCAGGGTTTATAAGTATTTTTATTTCTTGTTTCAGGATGCTGATACTACAATGACAATTTTGTGTCTATGTTTAAGATGGTTATTATTTTGTAGTTTTACTTTATTTTAATATATTCGTCTAGTTTTGGAATTAGTTTAATACTGGTCAGAGAATGAGCTTGGAAGTGTTTCCTCTACTTTTATTGTCTGAAAGAAATGATATAGAATTGATATCATTTCTTTCTAGAAGAGTTGATAGAATTCACCAGTGAAATTATCTATGTGTGTCATTTCTTTGTGGAAGGGCATCAATTATTGAATCAATTTAATAGATATAAACTGATCAGATAATGTCTGTCTTCTTACATGAGTTTTGAGAGTTTGCATCTTAAAAGGGATTGGTTAATTCATATAACATCAAATATTGGGTCATAAGTTGGTTTTAATATTCCTTTATTATTCTTTTAATATTCACTATAGCAAAAATCTTGACCCCTATTTCATTTATGACTTTAGAAATTTGTTTATGCTCTTTCCTTTTTCTGCCTGTCTAAAATCTTTATCAGGTTTTATTGGTCTTTCAAAAAATGAGATTTTGTTGATTTCCTCTGTTTTTAATTTTATTAATGCCCTAATTTTTATTTTTTTTCTTTTATTTTGCTTTTTTTTCTCTAGTGTCCTAAGATAAAAGTTTGTTACTGATTACAGACTTAATGAGAGTTATTTTATGAAAAGCTTCATCTGCATCAGACTCTATTCCAAATGTTTTATATGTCTTACTCTTATAATATTCAACCCTTGAAATTACTATAATTTTTACCTTCATTTATATATAAGGGCATGAAGATGTACAGAGAGACATGGTATTACTGACTCCTTTTTCTAGGTGATCTCTAGCTTGGCAAGGAATTTTTTGATACAATGCCAGAAGTATGGTTCATGAAAGAAAAAAAATGATAATTTGGATTTTATTAAACAAATCTGATTCGTAAGTGACACTTAAGAAAATGAAAAGCCAGACAGAGAATATATTGACAAAACACATATCTGATAAAAGGATTTGTATCCAAATATAAAAAGAACACTTAAAATTCAAAAAAAAGAAGAACCCAATTAAAATTTGCATAAGAGAATATACCTTAGCACAGAATACAAACAAATGACAAACATGAAAATATACTCAACATCATTTGTTATTATGGATGTCAAAATTAAAGAAACAGATTTCACCAAACACCTATTTGAATGGTTAAAATACAAAGAATTATAGTACTAACTGCTGGCAAGGAGGCAAAGTAATGGAAACCTTCATTTTTTGCTGGTAGGAATGAAAAAACAATACCACCACTTTAAAAAATCATTTGACATTTTTTTATAAAACTAAACTCTTGCCACATTCCAAATAATGCAGTATGGAAGTCAAAGAGGTGGGGACAGTAATTTTAAGTGGAGAAATATGACAAATATTACTTCAAGGCAAGTGGCCAAGATTAACCTAAATAGTGATCTAGTTATATTGATACTATGTACATTCAATATGATGTGATGAAAACAACACTTCACTTCTTTCATTCTTCTTCCAAAATCATCGAGTAAAGAAGAAACGAGCATCAGATAAATTCCAACTGAGGGGCAGTCTACAAAAGACTTGACGGGTCCTCATGAAAAATGTAAAGGTCATCAAAATAAGGCAAGTCTTGGAGGCTATTAGAGAGGCTGTCACAACCAAGAAGAGCCTAAAGAAATGTGACTACTGTATGGAATGTGGGAGCCTGAATAAGATCGTGGGAGGAAAAAGGACAGGAGTTGAAACCTGAGGACATCAGAATAAACCATGGATTTACTAGCTGAAGTTAGTTAATTAATGCAAGATGTTAAAAATAGGGAAAACTGAATGCTGTAATGTCTACATCAACACCTTACGCTTCCTTTAATTCCACAGATGAGATTCTCCTAAAATTAAAAACTCTCTAAAAGTTAAGCATTTATATGTAAATAATCTGACAACATAGAAGTCATTTCTTGAGAAAGAAGATTAAAGGGTTTAATGTATAGTCTGTGGGGTGTTGGACAAAATTGCAATGATTTTGTGAGTTGGGGCTCCCTTCACTTTATTAAGTGCCTTATGAAATACCATTCTAATAATTTAGATTATTCAATTTTTAACTTCAGTAATAAAAATAAAATTTTAGAATGTCAAAAAATATTCACTCTACACTATTTTCCACCTTGATAGCACTTTGTTTTGGAAACATTAGGGTCACTTAAAATGGTCTGCTGTCTGCATCATTTTATTATTTTTCTCTTTGTGTTTTAATTGTTTCTTTTTCACTTTCACAATGATTTTTCCGTTCGTTTTCTCTTTCCAGCAACTTTGTTGTGGCTCCTACTTTTCCCTTTTCTTGACTGGCATTTACTGTCCTTTTAATTTCCTTAAAACAGGTAAGAAGTGGGAGTCATCTTGCATTTGTCTCTCTGATGGTATTTTTTATTTTATTTTCACTTAAATTACATTGCAAGTAGAACTACTCTTTCACTTTAAGAATTCTGTAGTTCTATTTTGGCTTTCAAAGAGTATTTTGTTAATTTTATTTTAACATATAAGGAAAGACTGCTACAAAGAGAATTTTCTTCAGGATTTTCTCTTTTTCTGTTTCCTTCTTTTTTTTAATTTTTTTGTCCATACCCACAGCAAATGGAAGTTCCTAGGTCAGGGACTGAATCTGAACGTCAGCTGTAGTAAAGCTGGATTCTTTAACTCGCTGTGCTGGACCAGGGATTGAACCAGCACCTCTGCAGTGAACTGAGCCACTGTAACTGTATTCTTAACCCACTGTGCCATGACGGGAACTCCCACACAGAATTTTCTTGATTTTTACATTTTCCAGTCCATACCTGAAGTGACTCAAAGAAGCGCTGTCTTTGTCCACAGTAGCCCTGATTTCCCAACTTATCTAGACATTCAGATCCTCAAAGAATTTGGGCCTCCAGTGGACTTCACCAACTTAAAAGTCTTAAGACTTCAAGTCTTTTATTTATTCAAGATTTCAACAAGGAATAATTGTATCTCTAGAAGATACTAAAAGATATAGGAAAGTCTACAGCTTGTATGGCTTTTAACATTGCGAAGAAGAAGATTTTAGAAAGCAAGGATTGGAAAGGCAGTTTCAATTCTCAGTTCTGTAAATCACATGTACCTTATTTTTTTTCGTACTTTTGTTATGTATTTCAATGAAATTTTAATGAAACTAAAATGTATAGGCAATGTAAATGAAATTTCACTTAATTAAAAAAGATTGAAAAATAAAGTAAAAATCCAGTTAAATATGCGGAAAAAGAAGGTCTAAAGACATAATTTATCTGATTTTTAATTTTACAAAATCTGTTTCTTAAAAGCAAATAATCACATTGGTTAAAGGTATGATGTTATGTGATTTTATGTTTAACATTAATATTTCAACCTTCAGAAAATGGAACTCTTGCTGAGATAATCTTTTAAAATTAATATTAGAAAATTACTAAATCATTTCTAATTCCTTAGGGTATATTCTTGTTTGTCAACAAAATTCTCTATATCTTTTCACAGTATCATATATGAAATGAAATGGTTTGATAGAATTTAACAAACCACAAGACATAGAAAAATTAATATAAAAATCCATAATATTTACTAAAATGATAGTCCTTAATATGGTGACAGCTTTATACTTTAAATTTAGTTCATTGCCAAGAATAATGAGTTCTTCCTTAGAAGTAAAACCTGTTGATTTTTCTTTACATTCCCATTACCACCTTGGACCCAACTATTACACACCAACTAGATTGTGGCAACTATAATTTGTGTGGTGTCCTTAATTGTAACTTTTTCTCAATGAAATTTCCTTTTCTTGCCACACCCATGGAAGTTCTCTGGCCAAGTATTCAACCCATGCCACAGCAGTGACACATGCCACAGCAGTGAAAACACTGGATCCTTAACCTGCTGTGCCACCAGGGAACTCCTTATATGAGATTTTAATTCCACTTTGTTGACTCCTTTATTCACTCTTCTTTCTTTCATAGACAATTTGTTTTTCAAAGAATTTTGTACATTGAATTTTCTCTCAACTTTTGTAAACATAACATCTCACTCTAATTTTCCTGTTCTTGTTACCTCAGTTAAACTTCATCATAATGATCAAATTGAGTAAACTCACTCCAAAGCTTATAGAAGTACTAACTCTGTAAAAATTCGGAAATGTTTTCCTACATTATTTTCCCTAGAAAAGTGCAGGTATTTTGAACTATCATTTCACCTACTTCTTGAATAGTATTGTCCTTTTCTCACCTAAACTACTTTCCTTATTCTTTTGTCCTACTGGTAAATTAGTTTTGAATATTCTTCTTCCTGTATTGAATGTCTCTTGTCCATTGCTGCTATTTCAACTTTAATTTTAAAGTTAACCATTTTTTGCCCTTTGCTGGACTCCCTGCTAGGATTTCCAACCTCCATGCGGCTGATAGCTGTTTTGGTATTTCTGAAACACACATTTCCCCTACCTCAACAATTTTAATCCAATCTATGTTATCCCCAATGTGCCCTGAATGCTCTAGAGGTCAGGCACAGAACATTAGAATTTTTATATCTGTTCATTTATCTCCTACTATACCAGTTTTCATTTTTATATATGCTTTATCAAGTATAACAATTTTTTAAAGAGAAAGAAGTATTTATTCTGGAGGATATACTTCATAAGGGGTTGAAAAATGTAAAAAAGATCACGGGTTACAGATCTACTACAAACTCATTGAAAGCTTTCACAGTTCATGCCATTATGTGCTAAGCACAATGCAAATGTTAGATACATTATAATAATGTAAATAATCCTCACTCAGCTGTCTTGTATTGAATGTCTGTTATAATCTGAACACTGTAAAAGGCATGCAATATTTAAATCATTCTTTGCTTATATAAAATTGATTTGTGTGAATCAGTTTCCTCATTTTTTAAAGGAGGTCATTTAAGATGATTTATATATTAGAATGGGATAAATATTATCTATTTTTTAAAATTTTGACTCTAAGGCTTTAATCTGTTAGCGTAACCTAAATACACAGCTACTGTAAAAGTGGTACAGCTCACATAATCTAAAATCACTCTATAGTTTTTCTTGTGAAATATTTTGTGAGTAGCATTGCGACCTAGTGATGTTCAGGTTGTTACTACGTACAATACTCCATCAGAGTCCCTGGATATGTAGGATTCTTGGCTCAAGAATTTATAAGATGGCAATATAACATGGAATGAAAATAACTCCTGAGTTCAACTCTTAGACATACTATGAACATATGTATGTGTTTAGAAGTTGAGCAGAATGCCACTTGGTTTCTACTTTGGATAGAATTAAAAGCTCTTTATAAATGAACTGAGTCATGCATCCTTGTATTTAACTTTTAAGTCCAAATTACAGCTTATTATTCAAATACATCCAAATGTAATGTTCATATTAATCTTTATCCTAATAAAATCCAAAGCATTTTGTTTTTAGCATATATAGAGGCAAAACCTCGTAGAGTTTTTTCTGTTGTTTTTTTTTTTCTGGCTTGTTTAATTTTTTTTTCTTGAGTTGGAAATGCAATACATGAAGTCACTTTCTCTTAGAAAATATAAATGCACATTAATTAGGGAAGCAGAGAATTCCGAGAAGCCCAGGATTAGCCATGCAGTAATGTGAGATCACATCTGCAGCTAGTCTAAAAATATCACACAGATCTAATTCTGCTTCAATGCAAATGTAATTTGCTGGTGACTATGTTTGTTTAAACCCATTTACTACTTAATTTTGTATTGTATTTTTTTCAGCTAAACTACTGGGAAAATAATGCACCTGTGCAAGCTGATACTTACTGTAAGCCTGTGATTTGTAGCCACAAAAGTATTTCAACATTTCCTAGTGATTCTTCTATTTTTTTATTAACATTCTCTTACATTTTCTTCACCGTTTATTTCAGATTTTGTTAATCCTCCCCTTTCTTCCAAAATCAACATCTCCACCAGTCACTTTTTTCTTTTAATTTTTTAAACTTTCATTGCAGTATAGTTGATTTACAATATGATAATTTTTGCTGTACAACAAAGTGATTCAGTTATCAGGCATCCATTCACATATGGATTCACATATCCATACCACATGCACATATCCCTTTTTTTCAGATTATTTTCCTACATAGATTATCACAGAATATTGAGTAGAGTTCTCTGTGCTATTCAACAGGTCCCCATTGACCACCCATTTCATATACAATAGTGTGACCGGGGATTTGGGATTGGCATATGCACATAACGTCCACTAACCACTTCTTCCTTCACAGAGAAAATAGAAAATCCCACAGAATAAATTCCCCAAATTCCTGCCATCACAACATTAATAATCTACATTAGACTTTATTCTTTCCTCCAACACTACACTGTGTCCATTGCCACTTACATTCTTCCATCTGCTTTTTTATCTCCATTATTATCTGCCTTCCTCACAATTTAAACAAAATCAAGTCTTTCCCGTCTTCAAACAACCTTCTGAACACTTTCCATACAAATAAAAATATAAAAATACGTACCAATATGATAAAATTTAGAATCTGAGCCTGGATTCTTGCCTGTACTCATATCTGTTTGTAGCATTGATATCTGGGTGCTTCTACAAGAAAGTCACTCAGGTGCACTTCCAATTCATTATATGCCTAAATGAATCTTTACCATCTTGTTTATGCACGTGTTTTTTCCCGTGTTTCCTTCCTCTCCTTAGATCAACAGTCTTTAAGACCTGGTAACTCTACCATTACATATTTCTCCATATGCTGTGGGTGCGGCCCTAGATAAAGGCAAAAAGACAAAAAAAATTTAATTTCTATATGATTTAGAAGAGACATCAAGATATTATATTCATCATAAATCTTTGGTATGAACTAACAAATTAATAACAAAATGTAATGACGTAAAACCACCTATTTTAACAACTTTGATTTAACATTAAGACAGACTAGAGAATACTGGGATTTTAGACTGACAAATGTGGATGTCAATCACTGAGTAAAACTGGACAATAGTAAAAGTTATCATTTATTGAATGTCTACCATATGTTTATATGGTCTAATTCAATCTTTAAATCTACCTTGTCAATCAATACTTCTATATTAGTTTATTTAAATCTATCTCTTTAATATATTTTTTCTTTCTTTTTTTTTGTCTTTTTGCCCTATCTAGGGCTGCACCCGCAGCACATGGAGGTTCCCAGGCTAGGAGTCTAACAGGAGCTGTAGCCGCCGGCCTTCGCCACAGCCACAGCAACGCAGGATCCGAGCCACGTCTGCAACCTACACCACAGCTCACGGCAACGCCGGATCCTTAACGCACTGAGCAAGGCCAGGGATCGAACCCTCAACCTCATTGTTCCTAGTCGGATTCGTTAACCACTGAGCCACGATGGGAACTCCTAATATATTCTTTCTTATATAATTATGAATGGAATGAAAACTCATATGGCCTAGAACAGGGAAAAAATAACTGACATACCGTAGATCCAAAGATCATGCTTTTATATTATACCATTTATTCTTATCACAATTTGAATTTTGTTGTGAGCATCACAGTGTATTTCTTAAGTGTTAAGTGGTTTACATAGTAAAAAACCCTCAATGACTGTTATTTACTATTTTTAAAATTAGGTTAGTATATTAAATCTCAAAATCCCTGTTTGTTTTCTTTCCCTGAGAGGGTAATAGTGTCTTCCAACAGAACTGACCTGCTGACCCCCTGTTCCACATCAGTATTGAGTGGTGAAGGAGAAAGTTATGAACACATTATTTCTACTAATCATCATTTCATTAGACCATTTTATACTTCCTGTTTCCTCTTTACCTACTACCCTCCCACCATTCTTGAAGAAGTTGGGTGAAGACTCATTTTGAATTTAGTTATTTGTTTAACAGTATTTTCCATGAGTATTTTATATATACGTACATATGAGTATATTCATGTGGGATCTCTCACCTCCTGGATTACAAGAATGTCATTTGTCACCAACAGGCAACTTAAGCCCTGTTTGTATGAAAATATTACACAAACATTATATTTGAAACATTTTGGTCTTAGCTATTTTAAAAATATTTTTCTAAAACCAAGGATACTTGTATCTGAAAAAACA
The DNA here is from genome assembly GCA_004024745.2 of Catagonus wagneri. NCBI lineage: Eukaryota > Metazoa > Chordata > Mammalia > Artiodactyla > Tayassuidae > Catagonus > Catagonus wagneri. The sequence continues at coordinate 319,727 of PVHT020000078.1, read as the reverse complement.
AACAAACAAACAAAACCTCCAAGAAGGATCTTGACTATTGCCGTGTTTCGATTATGCTAAAACTTGGTATAAAAAACTGCAGTAAGTTGCTGATTTATTAGGTAATGATACCAAAACTTCAGAATTATATACGGCAGGATGAAATACAACATATCTTGACTACTTTTTTCCTGGCCTTGATCCACGATGAAGGTGCCTAGCTAGTGATACAGTCCTTGCAGAAAGCAGGTAAGAATTTTCTGTATAAATAAATTAGGAAAAATTTCACTAACAATGTTTTTTCCTTCTGTGTTTAAAGGGATATTTTAAACAACTGAACTCTACTATTTCTTGATCAAAGTCCAGTCATTAAATCTACTTGCACTTTGGGAATAGGAAAAAAGAAAAAAAGAAGCCAGATCCCAGGAATCCCTGTACAAAATCTCAGCTTAGAAATTTCTGGCAATATTGAAAGCCCATTTGGTAGCAATTCTTTGTGATACTTTCATGATAGATTGTAAAATGAAATTTCCCAAAATGACTAACAAATTAATTACACTGGTGAGCCTGGTGGTTCTTCACAGCATGCTTATAAATGGAAAAATAACATGTAAACGGCATTTAGTGGAAGAATGGCGTACAAAGCCCTCAACATATGTGGTGAATTGGACACTAACAGAAAACATCTGCCTAGACGTCTATGGAGATTGCTGGTTTGGTGATGTAAATGCTAAAATGAATACTTCAGAAAATCAAGTTGTCCCCCAGATTTGCCCTTTGCAAATTCAATTAGGAGACATCCTTGTAATTTCTTCTGAACCATCTCTTCAATATCCAGAAATAAATTTGATGAACGTTTCTGAAGCATCATTCATTGACTGTCTGCAAAATACCTCAACTGAAGATCAGTTACTTTTTGGTTGCAAACTAAAAGGGATGCACACTGTTAATTCTCAGTGGCTGAGTGTTGGGACACATTATTTTATCACAGTGATGACAAGTGGCAAGTCCCTTTGTCAAATGGGACTTCGACTAAATGTAACCGTGAAAGAGCAGTTCTGCCAGGAATATCAGAGTTCAGAACTTTGCTCTGGGCATGGTAAATGTCTTACTGAAGTTTGGAGTAAGACATACAGCTGCCATTGTCAGGGCTCATTCTCTGGAAAATACTGCCAGGAACTTGATCCTTGTTCTTATAAACCATGTAAACATAATGGCAGTTGCATTAATAAAGGAGAGAAATGGAATAAGCAAGGATACGAATGTATCTGTTATCCACCTTTTACAGGTAAGATTAATTTTAAATAACATAATTCTATTAAAATAGTAAAATATATTTAATTTACAACTGTTCCTGACCAAAAACAGGGTACTTTTTTTAAAATTTGGTATATTTTTTAGAATGGGTTAATTTTGGATTCAGGTATTCTCTAAAATAAATTGTTGCTTATTTAACAAGAATTTCTTAAGAAATATGTTTATCCTAAAATAACTAGATTATATTTGATTTTATTTGTTTTGATTTTATTTGATTTTACTGTGGAAATAGTTAATCTGAGATACACCTTCTTAAATAACATTTTAAGAAGTGTTCTGCATTCGTGAGGTAGGGATGTCATTCTGTAAGGACTTTGAAAGACACTAGAGATCATGGTAAAGACTGCTCATCAAATAAATTAAGAATTTAATTAGAATTGGGGGGCTGGGCTATTGCCAAATTAGCAAATTACTGCAACTGTTTTGTGGTGACCTTTGTCCACTTGCCATGCCCTGGAATTTTGTAGGCACATTCCTTTATATGAAGGATATCATGAGATGATTAACTACATAGAAAAATATGTCTTGAGAGATTATGAATTTTTATATATAAAAATAACATGTACAAATGAAATCTGAAAAATGATATAACAATAAGAAATGTAGAATTTAGAAGTTTGTTCATAGCTTCAAAGAAATCAAGCAAACTTTTGTCTTTTTTCCAAATAAATTTAGATTAGATTTTAAGTGTCTAATATATTATTGTTGATAAGAGGTACAGTGTTGTACAGCAGATCTCTAGGGCTTATTTTTCTTACTTGGCTGAAATTTTATGCCCTGATTCTTCTTCACATGGTATATTTTCACATTTTCCTTCTTTGGGTCATTACCTTGGCTAGGTGGTAGGGCTCAGATACAATATAAGACACAATATAAGACACAATATACAACCCTTGAAATTAGTACATTTACAATATGCATTCGAATATGTCACTTTTTAATTTACCAGCGGAATGCTACCAGTGTATGTTGAATTGGTACTTGTATGTGTTAATATTATCTACTCTCAAAACATGATTAACAGGTCAAAATTATCATAAAATTAACTAAAGTTCAAATCAATAATCAGAAAAATATTTGAACTTTATACTACAGAGTCAGAAGATGGAAAACCTGATGTCATGTTTACTGAAATTAAATTTTTTGTTTCCACTTCAATACATCATCCTGAAACACTTTTTCTTAAGTAGAATTACAGTTTTAAAAATTTTGATGTTATTAATTATTAAAAAATCGGGGGAAATCGGTGACCATAATTAACTATATAAATGTGATGTAAATATTTTAATCTAGTTGAGACATTAATTTTCTTTCACTTTTATGGAAATAAATTGTTCAGAAATAATTGGCAAATGTCAACCACATATCTATTTTCATGGGAACTGCAGCAATGTTACTGCAAATACTTTCATTTGTAAATGTGAGGAAACATTTTCAGGTAAAAATGCGCATATATGGATATATACATACACATAGATAATTTTAATTTTGTTGCATTTATTTCCAATTAAACTTGAAATGTTTCATTTGTCACTGAAATATACTATTTTAGTGGTTCTATACTTTGACTATTTTTAGAGATAAATTTACAAAATCAATTTGTTTAACACTAAATGATTACACTCCTGAATATTTCATAATATATGTGCACAAAACAGGATGATGACACTATTGGAAGACCTGGTAACTATAACAGATTAGAATATGTTTGATATGTATTATATTTTTCTGTGACTTAAAGCCTTAGCCAAAAGCATACAGGAAGAATCAAATTTTTAAAATTTATAAAGTATACATGTGTTCATGAATGTATATATGTATCTATTTATCAACCATCTGCCTATGTATGTATCTCTCCATATACCTATTCATTTGTACATATTTTCTAATCAGTTTCTTCAAAAACCTTTAGGAACTAACATATGTATAATCTTCTTGCCAATCGTGATGATCCATATATATTAATACACAAGATCTGATATATGAAACAATTCACAAATAAGTTGAGATTGTAGTATTCCAAAGAGTCATTTTACAAGTCAGAAACTTCATATTTACAATGTCTTTGGAATAATCTGTTATTATTACATCAATTAACCTTATAGCAAATTCCCGCTGCTCTTGAACTTCACTCCAAATTGATAATTTGGGAACTCAAGTCTTTTGGGAAGGTATGGCTATCATGCTATAAACAGTTTAATAGCCTACATCTAATGAAAATTTAAATCAAGACTGCAAAGAATGTGTGGAATATATCAATCCTATTCTAAAACTAGCAAGACCTGAAAAAAAACATAATCCTAATTTTTAAGATACCTCAAATATTGCAAAATTGTTCAAATAAGAATAGTTAACCATGAGGTAAAGCTGCAGTCTCAGACATTATAAAAATGAAATTAAGAGATAAAGTTATGATCTAAAAGTATACGAAAATATATTCTTAATTTTAATTCCAAACTTGAAAATGTTATATGATTTATATATCCATTATAAAGTGATTTTCACTCATTTTATAACTTCATAAGTTTTATTGCAAAAATTAATATATTTTTGGAGCAATTCAAGGAACTCAAAATTTTCATTCTATGTAAGGTAAGTTACTGACTTATTTTCAAAATTTTTCAGATGTGATTTTGATATAGGAACAAGCGATCATCAGAAAATAAGCTCTCAGTTTAGGACTACAACAAAAAAACTTTTAGTTTCAAGATTCAAGGTTTATTTTCAAGGCATGCTGTGATCTCTATACTCAAGATGAATGATTCTTGGAAACTATGGCATGACTTTGGAGGAATAATCATTTTTCAAGATGTGATAACCCCAGGTATCATTCTGACAGGTAACAAGAAGTCTAATCTGATTATTGAAGAATACGGTAAGATATTTCATTAGCAGTTTAAAGCAGAAGGTAGACAGAATATTTTTCAAGGTAAATTTCCCCATTTTCAAAATCTGTACCAGTATGTATAATTTATGGAGAATAATATTTTGTTCATGGAAAGAAAAGTTAGCAGGAGTTAAATCAGATATAACATTTTTCATTTTTAATAATTGAACTTTAATCCCATTTTGAAACTCAATTCTGATAGAGGTTGGAAAACTAATCTCAGTCAGTTCCACCCCGGCTCTAACCCCCTGCCATGTAGAAAATTGAACTAGTCCCATTCTCATAAGTGTAATTTGTTAAGTGCTGTGGATAGTTAATCACGTTAAACCAGCCAGTGAGAACACTACAGGTATTCTAAAGCTTAGCATTCGTGTGATTTGTAGTTAAAATTATGGCAGATATTACACAAGTTACACGATGATGCACATAATTCTTTTAGGTGTTGACTAGGAAAGTGTTTATATATTTTGGATTGTTAATTACATTGTCAAACTTTATTTTGTGGGGTTTTTTCTTCTTGATTCTCTGATCATTGTGATCATTATCAGTATTGATGGTGGCCTGTAGTTCTAAACACAGCATAATCCACTGTAACATAACACTAAAAAGCAAAACTTCTGTATCCAGTTACTAACATGAAGGATTTCCTGCTCCCACTTGATGAAGATCTGAAGCTTCCTTTTATGCCTTCTGTTTTCTTTCTTTCTTCCTTTCTTCCTTCCTTTCTCCCTTTCTTTCTTTCTTTCTTTCTTCCTTTCTTTCTTTTTTCTGGCACCTTTCAATTATGATAGTCCTCCCTTAAGTGGCTAAATAATGCATTCAGGAATTCCCACTGTGACACAGCAGGTTTAGGACCCGGTATTGTTTCTGCAAATAGCAGGTTTGACAGACAACTTCTATACCATAGGTGTGGCCTAAATAAATAAATAAATAATGCATCGAAATGCTTCTCATCCCACTATAAATTTTCTCAAGACAATTTGTGTGTCAAGTAAGTATCTGATATAGATTATTCATTGAATAATTATTGATAATTATGAGATCTCAGGATAATCATGAAGTTTTTTTAATCTTTTGTGTTGATGAATGAATGAAAGCTTAACCTGAGCACAAATGATAGAACTTGTATGTTCAATAAAACATATAACTCAGCGAAAGTAATGAAACATATACGTTGTTCTGCCAATTTGAATGCCCTCTCATTTTCATTCAATAAAAAGAATATTTATTAACTACTACTTATTACGTGCCTTACTCTTTGCCAGAAAACAAGTCCATGAAATAGTTAATCTCATTTCGATTTTACTTTTTGAGGAAATGGTGGAAATAGAATCAAAACTGAGTTATTTTATTCTAATGATACTGATCTTAAACCAACGTTATGTTGCAACTCTGATTTATTCAGAGAAAGTTAACTAAATAATACTGATGTAATATCAGTGTAATTTGCATAGCATCCTGTAGACCTTGAGAATCAGAATGGGTTACTCACTTTTTCATCATTATCTCTCTTTATTAATTTGTAGAAAAATTTTATGTATCCTGGCTAGAAGTAAGTAGTGGTGTATATATGTTGCAAATATCATTAGTCTGTGGCTTGTCTTTTTATTTCTGAGTCCATGTATTTTGATGATCAGATGTTTTAGAAATTGATTAATCCAATTTATCTTTTTTTCTCTTTATGTTTAGTGGATGTTGTGTTTCTTTAGGAAACATTTGACTATCCCAAAGATATAAAGATATTCTTCTACGCATTCTTCTAAAAGATTCACAGTTTTAGCCTCTTTGTTTAGTTTGGTGATTCATTCAAAACTAAGTTTTGTGGAGTTCCCGTTGTGGCACAGCGGTTATCGAATCCGACTAGGAACCATGAGGTTGCGGGTTCGATCCCTGGCCTTGCTCAGTGGGTTAAGGATCTGGCGTTGCCGTGAGCTGTGGTGTAGGTCGCAGATGCGGCTCTGATCCTGCGTTGCTGTGGCTGCGGCGTAAGCCAGTGGCTACAGCTCCAATTGGACCCCTAGCCTAGGAACCTCCACATGCCGCGGGTGCGGCCCTAAAGTGACAAAAGACAAAAAAAAAAACAACTAAGTTTTGTGATTCATATAGAATAGGAATAATAAAAGTTTTTTTCTTTCCCCCACATAAAGAGATCCAGTTGTTCAGCATCACTGTGGAAAACTCTCTCTTTTTTTCTCTTTTCTTTTTAGGGCCTCACTTACTGCATATGGAACTTCCCAAGCCAGGGATCAAATTGAAGCTACAGCTGCTGGCCTACAACATAGCCATAGAAATGCCAAATCAGAGCCACATCTGTGACTTACACCACAGCTCATGGTAACACCAGATCCCTGACCCACTGATTGAGGCCAGGGATCGAACCACATCCTCATGGATACTAGTCGGATTCATTTCCACTATGACACAAGTGGGAACTCCTGAAAACTCTTTATCCATGATTTTTTGACATTTTGTCAGAAATCAGTTGAACATACATATATGTTTGTCTGTTTCTACATTTTCTATTCTGTTCCATGAAACTCTTTGTCCTCCTTTTAGCCAATGACACCTTTTTTTTTTTTTTTTTTTTTACTTTTTATGGCCCCACCTGCAGCATATGGAAGTTCCCAGGCTAGGGGTTTAATTGGAGCTTCAGCTGCCAGTCTACCACAGCCTTAGCAATACCAGATTCAAACCGCATCTGTCCTACACCAAAGCTTGCAGCAATGCTGGATCCTTAACCAGTGAGTGAGGGCAAGGATTGAACCCGCATCTTCATGGAGACTAGGTCAAGTTCTTAATCCACTGAGCCAGAATGAGAACTACCTATATAACATGTACTCTTGATTTGTGTAGAAATACTATGAAACTTGAAGTCATACAGTATGAGTCTTTCAGCTTTTTTTTATCCATGTTATTTTGGCTATTCTATATTCTTTGCTTTTCCATATAAATCTTAGAATCATTTGCAAATTTATCTAAAACTTTCCGCTAGTGTTTACTTAGAACTCTTTTGAATCTGTCATTCAATTTTGGAAGGATAACCACTTAGCAATATTCAATTTCTAATCTATGAACATGCACTCTAATTTTTTAGGGTTTTGATAATAATCATTCTTAACAATACTGTAGAGTTTTTAGGGGAAGGGAATTGCACATTAAAAATAAGTTTAATTTTTAAGTATTTTAATGTTTTTATCATAATATCAGCATAATTGTTTTTAACTTTTTTCTAATCATTTGCTGTTCTATATAGATAAAAAATTGCTATTTTTATTACTTTGTGACCTAAGTCATTGCTAAATGAATTTATTAGTTCTAATTCCCCCTAGAGTCCTTAGGATTTTCTTTCTAAGCAATTTTATCATCTGTAAAGTTAATTTTGTGAATTATTTTCTAATATTATACCTATGATTTTATTTGATTATCTTACTGCCCCGGCAAGGTCCCCCAATACAATGTTTGATAACAAAGGGGACATCGTCCCCATTTTCTTGATGTTAAAAGAAAAATATTCAGTATTTTATCAAGTCTAGTTAGCTATGGGTTTTATATAGCCACCCTTTGTCAAATAAAGAGAAACTCCGTTTAGAGTTTGTTGATAATTTTTTTGTGAGGATTGGATGACAAATTTTGTCAAATGTTTTTTCTTAACCTACTGAGATGATTTTATGTCTCAAGTGAATTTTAGGATTTTAGAATGTCTTCAATTATTCCACAAATTACAAATTTTTCAAATCTAAACCAAGCTAGCATTCCTGGCTGAATCTCAATTGGACATGATAAGTTATTATTTTTATATGCCCTGTGTTTAGTTGGTAAAATTTTGTTAATTTTCGAATTATATTTGTGTAGGATATTGATCTATAATTACACCATGGATACTTTGTAAATTCTCTTGTTTTGTTCACCCTTCAAACACTCTGTGTAGTTGTTGCTTGAGTGTTTTTATGCAGTTTTACAGTTTTCTGTATGTTAATGTGAAAACCTATTCCCCAGTACCACAATTACGGGTGTCAGTATTTCTCTTGTGTGCTCTCTTGTATGTTTTTGTTTTCTTAATCTCCAAGATTTTTCTGTCTTTATGGTAAAATAGGTAACTTCACAGGAAGCCTAAACAAGTACCTCAGATATATGTCATTTTAAGCATCAAATATGTATAACTAGGCATAAAGTTTAATTTCTGGCAAAGCGATTCTAACTCCACTTTTTATGTGGTAGAAATTACTTTTAAATGAGATTTACCACTATAAATGAGGCAATTTTGGTAAATGGAGCCCTGTCAAGCCTGAATTTTTGGGAGAAAAGAATGAGTAGCTATGACAAATATGTTATGCCCTGCCCAAACAATTTTACCTGGTACAACCAATTTAATTTTCTAAATATATCTTTGTAAATGCTATTTTCTTTCTCAAAAGATTCTACATGCTCTTCGTTTGTGTTACATAGCAGAAATATGGACTTGAGAGTTATATAGATTTGGTCATTAGATTCTATTACACTAATATACAAATATTGGCCATCTAATGTTCAGTTACTTCATCTACAGAATGAAGGAAATATTGCATACCTTGCCTCTTGCTATGTAGAATTAATGAGTTAAGAATTACAGCCTAGGTGTGCTTAAAAAGCATGACCATTAGAGTTAAGCAGATTTTGTTCCAAGACCATCTCTACAACCCCTTGTCTCTCTGACTTTTCAAATATTAGTTAAGCTCTTAAATTTTAATTTCCTGATCTATAAAATTTTGATAATTTTCAATACTCATGTCATTTTTTTTCCTGTGGACTAAATGAAATAGTCCATGTTAAATTCTTTCTAAAATGACAGACACATAATAAGCGTTTAATCAATTTAACTGTTACTTAGCTGCTACATTTGCTATTGTTTGCCATAGCAACACTCCATTCAATGCTTATTTTTTCTATTTTACTAATACAGTTTAAACCAATCTCTTTTTTTTTAATAGCATTTGAGTATACAATCACATCTTTTATCTACTTTTATAACTTATTCAATATTTCTCTCTAATCTAATTGTTCTAGGGTTGTATGATGAACAAGTCATACACATTCACATTTTCTCTTCTGTTGTTCATTTTTTTTTTACCTTCTATAGATGAAATCTTCATTCCTTACCCTTACTGCTCCAAAATTTACTTCCGTTGCTCCTTCTACTGATTTACAATGGTCTTGGCAGCAAAATCTATGGTCTATTCAAATTTATAGGCCATCATATAGTAAATTTAAGGTATTGAATAAATGTTTCATAATGAGAAAGTAAAAGGGAGTTGTTCTTAATCTTAAAGAAATTTCAAAGTACTATGATTCTCTTCAGACAGTTGTATGTCAGAATAGGTATGAAACAAGCTTTTTTTCAATCTGGAGTCAAGAGTTATATTTGAGTATTGTGCACTTCTGTTGCCTTACATAAAAAGATCACAGTTTCCATTGCGTGTTTTATTAGGACACTGAGAGGAATACTGAAAGAAATATACCGTCTCTTAAAAATGAAAGATAGAGTCTTGCTACAAACAGCCATGTAGGTAATATGAATATCTGCTTATTTTGACTCAGACTGTGTTAAATTTACATGCCAACTATGAAAATTGCATGATTGCTTTGTTTTTAAAGTGAAGAAAGTATAATAACTACTTTTAGCCTTGTAATATTGAACACACCAACACCTCCCCTTGTAGAATATTGAATTTTCAATCACTAGTGACAGATGTTCTATACATTGCAATAACACTGCTTATATAATTGTGATAATTTTCCATTTCTGATTTGTCAGTTTTGGTGATTTAAAAATCACTCAGTGACTGCCTGAAAATGACTAAGGTTTCTCCTCCATTGAGTAATATCTGCTGGTACAGTGTTTAAGTCTTTTTTAACAAGTTCTTATATTCTGTTGAAGTCTGCATGTCTTAATTTTTTGTTCAACCAGACAGGTGTGGCAATTTACAGAATTCCAGGCAGAAACTCTAATTACTCCATCCTGGGACTTTGAAATATGTTTTATGGGGAAGAACTATACTCTTATTTTTTAAACACAGTAACATTTTTGAACATATGGCTTCAACTTTTAGTTAGTGAAAACACCTGAAAATGAAATTCTAGAAAGCTGAACTTAACAAATGTTTTTCCTTTAATCTGTAAGTAATTTTGTTATCCTATTTTGTCTTTGGTATTCAATGCTATTGCAGTTTCAGAGTCTGTCTATAAAATCTTAATGAAAGAATTACTAAAGTGTCATTTTAAATATCCCTCTCAACAGATATGAGCATACTTGATTGCTTTAATATGTCGATTTAATTATAGTGATCAAAAATTCCACTTTTTCATAATCTACTTCATTATAGCCAGGCTGACCCAGGAACGCTATCCACTTCATGCTGCCGAAGTTCAAGAGTAATTTTAGAAATGTCCTGCAATACATTAAAGACAAAGAATTTGCAAACAATTTATACATTTTGATGCCAAATTGTGTCTCCATTCAGTGGAATTCTTCACCAAGCTAAAAAGTAACTTTAAAAACCATATGAAACTGTAAATTAAACTGTACCTTTTAATGAGGTATCAATTGAGTAAATTTGGAAGGAAAGTGATTTATTTGCTATCACTTGTACATTAAATTTGATTCTAGTGGTATCTGTTTACTTATCTAAGACAGTGGACTTTGATGGCTATACTTGATATACAGGATATATTTGAGCTTAGCTCCTTTAAGGAACAATTTTCTCAGATTCTAGTCTGTTTTCTAATAGAATGTAAATAGAGTGCATTAAGGCAAACATCATTTTGTATTTAAGGACTGACAGTTTTCCCTTCAGGTGCAGGATTGCAAAGAACTAAAATTCTCTAATCCAATCATGCCTGCTTCTTGAGAAGCAATAACTCCTATAGGATAACAACCCTAATATTTTTCCCCTGAAAAAGTTGTCTCTGAATTCATTGTTATTAATAGGCATTATACCTGTAAAAGAAGAATTTCAAATGACATGGTAGGAACTACAGGGCAAACATCACTTTTAGCTTTCTGAATTCGTATGATCGGTTAGAGAGTATTCCATATTTACTTGTTATTTTCTGAGCCTAGAATACAAACCTGAATAAACTGAATTATTTCATGAACAGATGATAATATACACGGGTGTGTGTGTGTGTGTGTGTGTGTGTGTGTGTGTGTGGAGGTGGGGACTAAAATTTATAAAGTGAAGTGTAACAATATATGTCCTGTAACTTTTCAAAAGCCGATAAAATTCTGATCAAGCCTAGAGGTTAACATCAAAATACTGCTGTATTCTTTTCAGCATTCACTCATGGAAAATTTGCTCTCTGGCTATATATCCTCAATTAAATATAAAATATTTAAATATAAAATTATTTCCAAATGGCTATCCTTTGCCCCTCAAAGAATTTTGATAATGTAGCATAATGTGTAAATTTAGTCCTATAATCTTCAGTTTTTAAGAGTTTATCCTAAGCTTTGAAACAGCTTTAATGAATGAACTCCCTGCTCCACCAAGTATACATAAATAAGACAGTGGTGGAAAGATAGAAGGTGACTAGTATTGACTAACTGAAAGAAGGTAGCTTTTAACCTCACTTGGTAGTAGTTTGTTTTTGTAACCAAGATCCAAGAACTCCTCACTGTGTCTGTTTAGTGTTGTAAGTCTGTAATGTTTTCCTGTTCAGAAGGCAATCAATGCTCACAGCTACCCTATGAGGAAACAAATGCAATAATCATTAAATATTTTATATATATCAGATTGTAAGGAAGATAGATCCTGACTGGGAGGTGATTACTTCTTCTAAGACAGATTTAATTTCTCAGCAATATTTGTTCTGAATGTTGATAAAGCATTCCAGTCTGAAAAAAAGATATGACTTTTATCATAAATTTAGTTTTCTAGTCCATAACACAAGCATATTTTCTTCTCTATTCCTTTGATCTCTATCCTTCTCATACTCAAAACAAAAACAGAACTCTGTCTCCATGCTTTTTTATATTCTCAGGGACCCTCATCCCTTTTTAAAATTTTATTCCTGCACTATTCATTTCAGACCTTCGTTCTCATTTAATTCTTATGCTTTTATGTCTTCAACTACCTCACAGGGCTTTTACTGGTTATCTATTGTTGTGTAACAAAGTAATCCTAATATTAGTGGCTTCAGACAATGACATCATTTTTTTTATTCATGAATTAACAATTTGATTTTGTCTTTCTCTGATAATTGTCATCAGGGATGGCTTATAGACTGGGTGCTAGAATCACCTGAATATTGCTTACAGTCTTTAGCTAGAGCAGTTGATGCTTCCTCTCAGCTGAAGTCTTGCTATTGGGTGAAATACTTATATGAACCCTCTCTGCATGGCATTGACTTCCACAAGATGGTACCAGAGTTCTATGACAAGTGTTCAGAGAAAAGACTGAAATCTATTACCCTTCATGACCTAGCCTCGAAAGTGATATCATTATTCTCTGCGCATTCATCTGTTGATGATATTATAAAAGCCCAGTCAGGCTGAAGGGAGGGAAAAGGTTCTGGAACATCATGTTTATTTAGTTGGAAATATTGCTGCAGCCATTTTTGATGGTCTACTATTGAACATTTTTTTTCTCTTTAACCTGTGAAACCTAGGTAATTCTCCTGTTTTCCTCTTCTGAAGCTCACTATAGAAGAAGGTACTCACTTCATCATGTAATGTGCACCCCCTCCTATGTGGTTATTCTTTTCTCTTGGCTCGTGTTTCCAGTTCCCTGTTTTGGGATAACCCATTTCAACTTCCCTTGACTCTACCAAGTTTGATATATTATCCACATCACTAGTTAGGAAATCAGTGTTTTTAAATACTACATTTTAAATCTATTTAATGCTCTTTTAAATACTATTTGGCATACCAAACTTTAAGGTCTTGATAATTACTGATAATGCTAACTCAATGAGTGTTTACTCTATGCATATATATATATATATATATATATATATATCCATATATACATGCATATATACGTATGTTCTAATCAAAGATTTCTTTTTATTCATATATATATCCAAGGAGTGGAATAGCTGGATCATATGGTAGTTCTATTTTTAATTTTTTGAGGAATCTCCATACTGTTTTCATCGTGGCTGTGCCAACTTACCTTCCAACCACCAGTGTACAGTGTACCAGGGTTCCCATTTTTCTACATCCTCACTAACACTTATTTGTGGGTTTTTTGGGGGGTTTTTTGTGATAGTTTTTGACAGGTATGACATGAGATCTTATTTTGCTTTTTATTTTAATTTCCCTGATAATTAGTGATATTGAACACCTTTACATGTATCTGTTGACCATCTGTATGTCTTTTTTGAAAAATGTCTGTTCAGGTCATCTTTATTTTTAATCAGGTTTTTTTTTTTTGATATTGAGTTGTATCAATTCCTTGTATATTTTTAATATTAATTCCCTTTCAGGTAAATCATTTGCAAATATCTTCTCCCATTCAGTAGGCAGCCTTTTCATTTTGTTAAGTTTCTTTCACTGTGCAAAAGGTTTTAGTTTTATATAGTCCTGTAAATTTGCTTTTGTTTCCCTAGCCGGAAACAGATCCAGAAAAATACTCTTAAGACTGACGTCAAAGAGCTCATTGCCTATGATTTCTTCTAGAAGTTTTATGGTTTCAGGTTTTACACTGAAATCTTTGATCTATTTTTAGTTTATTTTTGTGCATGGTGTGCGAGTAGTCCAGTCTGATAATTCTACGTGTAGCAGTCCAGGTTTCCCAACACTACTTATTGAAGAAGCTGTTTGTTTTCCCCAGTACATATTCTTGCTTCCTTTGTCATAGATTAATTTTCCATGTAAGTGTGAGTTCATTTCTGAGCTCTCTTTTCTGTTCCATTGATCGATGTATCTGTTTTTCTGGAGTACCAGTGTTTGGAGAGCTGTAGCTTTTTTATTTCTTTTCCTGCCCAGGGAACATAATTCCTCTAGATTTGTTCTCCTTTCTCAAGACTGTTCTGGCCATTCAGGGTCTTTTAAGTTTCCATATAAATTTTAGAATTATGTGCTCCAAATCTGTGAAATATGCCATTCAATATATAGAGAAGATATTAATAGCATAAAACAGCATAATCCAAATAAATATGCATTATCACTTAGGTCTTATATTTAGTTTCTTATTATGTTTCCTTTAGAGCTAAAATTATAAGTAAAAGTGATCAAATATAGAGTTAAAATGGGTATTCTAAGGCATTTACATGGCATGATAATATCCTCCTGTTTTTAGGTTTAAAATGTCCTAAAATGTTTTATTAGAAATACAGCAGTTAATTTTTTTTTGTATAATCACATGGCTTCATTGAGAGCAAAATACAAAAAAAAATACATGTTTCAAAATAGAGAAAAAAATCAGTGAACTCCTAGTTTTTATAGCATTTTATTTTATTCTCAGGAATATTTTTCTTTCCAGTTACCATAGCTTCAGTGACCAGATTCTGAATTGTTCAGTTTTGGGGTAAATGTTCTTTCTGATTCATAGTAGATTTTAATGTCAGTTACCCTGATATCAGAGCAGGAATCAGAAGAGAGCTGCTTGTGACATGCTAAACAAGTTGTTTAACACGTGAAAACCACTCCTTTCACCTACCTCTTCCTCATTCAACTTACAGCCCTGTTTCTAACATGCATCCATATTCATCTTCATTTTACTTTCAGCTCCTGAAAACTTTCCATGAACTCTTTTTCACATCTCCATCTTTACTTTCAGAACTGCATGACATATCCACATCCATCCTAATACATGAATTTAGCATCTAGGTAACAATTTTCCTTCTTGACAGCACACTTAATAACTTTCACATTTTGTGGATGAAACTTCAAATACTACAGTTTTATGCTTCACTCTCTTTGATGTGGCTAACATGTAACACCTGCCTTTATATCCGCTCAGTCGCTTTCCAATTTCAAATTGTTTTTGTGTCTCTGGATTGGCTAACACAATTTTAACCACATATTGAGGTCTAACCTTTAAATGAATGTTGTTTTTAATGCTAGGAAATATAGGAATGCACACAGAGATTGAACAGATTGTTATCAAGAATGTAACGTTTTATCAATTCAAAACCAATGTGACATTTCAAACTCAATAGATTAAATAATATTAATGTGTTAGCTATTAACTTTTATTTACTATATGCTGGGTCTTGTAATCATATTTTATGTATTATTTACATGTAACACTCAAAACTATACTATGTAATAACTTCCATTATATGTCCTTTTACATCTGTTAGAGAAAAGAAAGCTCAGAAAGCTTTTATGAATTTAAAATTTTATCAGGACCATTGCTAGTTATTGGTAGAAGTAAGGTTTTAAAAAAAATTAATGATGCTAGTGTTTTTTCTCTTTAATGCTCAGTTAGAGATAACATTTAAAGCTCTGACATAGAGACTTCTGTTGCTTGTCACCAATCCTTTAGAGCAAATACATTTAAGGAAATGGTGCCACCACGAAGTATTCTAGAAATAGCCATTTCCTACGAAAGATTATTGTATATCCAATATCTAATATATACCATTTAAAAAATCCATAAGTAAATTTCTAAATGTCACATGGAAAAAGTTTGTGCATTTTTCTTTGATATAATTTTAAGTCGTGCAATCTGGCAATTTCTAAACTTAGGCTAAAGCTAGGGCTTTAAAATCTTTCAAAATTTACTTACATCATTTCCTTAACAGATGCTTGGCAGAAGAGATGGCTATGTATAGCTGAGAGAGAAAGTTCTTTAAGGATAGTGAGAGATTTGTTGAGGTTTGAATCCCTCAGTATTATTTCAAATATTTTTTCTTCTTATGCGAAATTGTATTCACAATTGTATTCACAAGTATTAACGAAAAAGTGATTTGAAATACACAAATCCAATATTTTAATGAAATTATAGGAATTATTTTAAAAGAAAAAAATAATATTCTAATTTCCCAGGAAGTTCACATGATTCTAATAAATTTGGAAAAGTGAATTTTTTTTATACTTTAATTTTTTCGTATTTTTAGATTCACTCACCTGAAATCTTTAATGACAAGATACACTGGGATATGAAGTTCTTGAAAAATTCAGTAGAGAACAAACATTTATCTACTTACATTTATCATATTACAAACATTTTATATGTTTTTTTTTTTT